>BSBK01001227.1:610000-977500 GCA_027943335.1 Chamaecyparis obtusa
TTTTATATTGGTTATTTTTGCATGTAATTGTTATTTCTGCCTTGTTAATCCTAATATATATATATTAGGTTTGTTTTCTCTTTGATTTTTTTAACTTGAGGTTTGTTCTATTTCTAGTTTATTTGTGCTCTTGGAGGTCTTATCAACCTTGATCTGCATGTTGGCTCCCTCCTCTCTCCTTCCCTTCTTCTCCTCTTTTTATTCATTTCTAGGTCTATAATCTACAATTTTTCTTTCCTATGATCTGTTGCATGCTGATGATGGATCATGTAGTGTGATCCAAAACGTTGATGTTAAAAATTTCTCTCTCGAATTAGGAAACTATCATAAAAATTCATATGGATTGTGGAAACATGATAGATTTGAACAACAACATTATTATTTCTTTAATTATATCATAGTCACATCTTTATTACATGCATCTTATCATTCTTGTTATGCTTTCCAACTACATCAACTTACGCTTGCTAAAAATACAATATTGCAAGTTCATAAACAATATAATTTCTATTATTAATAGCATTATACATGTACTCCTTCATAACATTAATTGTTTATAGCCAAAAATTTATGTATTTGTTTAGGTATATGTCATCATATGTATGTATGTATACATATTCACATGTAGGCTAAAACAATATGACTTCACATGATGGCTAGGAAAGAACTTGCACTATACTTGCTAACAAAGTCCATATCCAAAGTGCCCTATCTACCAGTATGGTAGACCAATTGGTTGATGATGATTGGGGTTTTAAGCTTCATTAGATGTGTCATTGTGTTCTAATCTGTAATCAACTACTATATGAATAATCATGGATGAACATTTGTAAAGACTAATATTCCACATAGGATTTGAATTCTGAAATAAATGCATAATTACAAAGTCAAAATAAAATTATTTTGTATTAATCAAATAATTATATTATTCCCTATAAAGAGATATTACATCATATTTAAATAACATTTTTGTCCAACTCGTCAATACATCTAGATAACAAAACTAATAAGATATTTTTCGACATGCTTTTTGATACAACAAATATAAATCACAATAGAGATACAATAGACAACCAAGAGGTCAGATTCATCAACACATGATGAGGAGATATCATGTTCATTCCTATCTCCTGAAGCCTTGAAGTGTGCTCCATTGGTTGTACTCAATATGAAAATGGGGTACACGATCTCTTTTTTCCCAACCACAGAGTGCTTACCTCCCCAGTGCCCAAAATGAAAGGTTGAACACCCAACCTTGTTCAAGGAACCTAAAAACTTAGAATTGGAGGGTCAAATGGATATAGTGTAGCATTGCGACTTAACTACAATTCACCTATGATATTGTAGTATCTAAACAATTATATGGAAAGGAGAAAATACAAAATTAATCTACACAATATAAAAAAATGCAACATCTCTTTGGCCAAAGCATATATTACACCAACTACCTAGAAGATAGGTTCATGTAGAAATGTTTCATTGCCTATCCTTCCTTGAAAAACCACATTCAACACCCCTTTATATAAAAAGAAAACAAACACTTATTCAAAATAATAATTGACTCATTGCACTCCATAACATTGCCTCATACATATGAAAGAAAATTTACCCCACCTGTTTTAGAAAAGTACTAATCTGTAAAAGAAAATGTCTATGCCCTCAAATTAGACCAAACAACAATCTTAAGATAAAATAAAGTTCATAAAACTATTGTAAAAAAAAATGATAATGTTCTAATGAAAGTACATTCACACAAATATTTGGATAACACATCTAAAATTCACAATCAAGGAACTAGTCATTTTCACCTATGAGCTTATAAAAATTCTATATAATTCCAATATCATAATCTGTGATATCTTTTAAAAAAAGACAAAATCACATGCAAAAAGGTTAAATTTTCCTTTGTAATTGACACATAATAGAGATTAGGACCAATATAACAAAATCTTCCTACCTTTAAAAAAAACAAAACAACATATTAAAAACATTTTATAAACTTCATTAGTCAAATAAATAAATAAAAGACATTTCATTCCATCAAATGTTAAAACTACTATTCTTTCATTTATGTAACTATGCATTTTGGAATTTAACAACCCTCTAATTTAACTACTAAAATACAACTCTGCTACACCTCCAATCTAAAAAGAGTTGTTTGGCACTAATAGTTATCCTAATAATTTCCTTTTGCCCCTTTTAGAATAATAACATTTTACTATAAATCTATGAATTTTTACTATTTTCCAGCGAATATATATAGTTTATTATCTCATTATGCTAGTGCTAATAAAATCATTTGATTGATAGAATTTGATGTATGATTGCATTTTGTGCTTGCATAACATTTTTAAGTTTTATTGAACATTCTCTTCTTGTCGTAGAATTGGTAACTTGTAAAGACAAAAAAATCAAGGCCAAAACTGATACCTTGGTAAGTCATGCTTCTTTGCTTTTTGTTTAGAAGATTCATAGTTGACAACAATTAACAAGGGTTGCACTGCAGCGAAGTTCCTGCCAAATGCAGGCAAGACAAGTTTGCAAAATAGGGACAGGCTTCCGTGTAAGCAAATAATTCTTAAAAGAATCTACAGAATATATCATATTATATTGACTAATTGTTTCATGAATGTAAAAACTGTAATGTGCACAGAATTATCCAAATCCTTGGATTCTAGAATTCTGATGATTTTGTATCCAAGGAGCCCATATGATACTGAGACTTCATATAATCTGATTATAGATATAGAAATACAATTAGTGCGATATAGATTTGAAAGGTGACTAATAAAAAGACAATGAACACTCTACTATCAACAAGTGGTACAGTCTGGTCAATCTAGTCCACTAGAACTTTGGGCCATTAGGGTCATTGTTCTCAATCTTTTTTTCCCCAGAAAAATTAGGTAAGATTTTTAAGCCTGGCCTTGTGTAATTATTTTTTACTAAACTAAGTTAGACATTTGAAACTTCCATTTAAGATATGCATCATCTGTGATTGACTCCCATTGGTCAAACACTTAAGGTTCACCATGATAGATCGGTTCATATACGAATTTTCCTCCATTTAGTATTGACTAGTTAGTTTGGAATGGATCAAATTGCATTGAATTAGAAGGGAAAGCTAGTTCCAAAGAATAGATTTTATTCATTCATCTCATTTGGGTGCGATATCACCAACCTCTAGCAACTCATTATCTTCTGATCTATTGGTACTTTAAAAAATCCATCTTCGTCATCATGAAGATTCAATATGGGCAGCCATAAAAAATAAATATTATGAAAAAAAAATTGATTTTATTTGTAGATTCCTTACAATACAAAATCCCTACAACACCAAAATATAGATATGTTTATGATGATATAAAATATTGTACTAATGGTTCATATGTCTTGTGATAATTTCAGCTACCCATTTATGTAGTAGCTTAGATAGTTGGCGCTACACTGGTTGTAGCTGCACTAAAAGCAACAATAAAAAATGTTTTAATTGATGTTGCTGTAAATACTGCCAAGGGAAAAGATATTGAAGCACTTCTTTTTTAATTCATGCTTACCTTCATACTCATGTTTGTCATGTTTGTTTTGTCTACAATAGTCATAGATCCTAAAGAAGTGACACTATATTACCAACTCTAATATCAACCCTACTACTCAATGCTTATCACAACTTTTCACTAATCAATACGTTAATTATTTATTTGCGTAGCCTGGTCATATAATAGGGGTTGCTATCGGTGGAATAGTGGGGTTCCATGCTTTATTTGGAGGGTATGTGCCAAAACCTTTAGATTTCATAGAACATATATGAAATTAATTATGCTTTATCCTCTTGCATTTCCAATATTTTATGTTTATATTCTAAACCTCACTGCATGAACTGAAAATATCAGAGTGGTCTAGAAGCTAGATCCAAGATCAATGAGAAAATATAATGTTGTATTGTTTTTCTTTTGGTTTTCTCTTATGATTTGGAATCTAATTAGCATTAATGAAGGGATATTGTTAAACATGCAAGCCAATTTCAAGAGCCTCCATGAACCCAGCAAGATCTTTGGGACCTGCACTGATAGCTAGCAATTACAAAGATCTTTGGGTGTATATTGTTGGACCTATTGTTGGTGCCTTTTGTGAAGCTAATTGTTCCTTATCTATATAGGCTTGTTTAACTGTTACCACAAAGTTCAGTGTTGGGCTAATCTATCCTTATCCATGGAGCCTCGTTTTATATTTATAGTTTGGAGTGGTTCATATCTGCAGCCTCTATGAATTAATGTTCTTTGCAAATGAATTATTACGCTATATCCTTTTTCTTTAAAAAAATTACAAATATGGTTAGAGATAGAACATATAGCTTCACTCAAAGAAAAATATTTTGGTGGCATTGGAGTCCACCTGGGCAGCTGCCTAATGCCAAACCCAACACCAAAATCTATGACATAGAATGGTTTAAAAGTCATTCCTAAAGATGTTGCATCCAGGAGTATGACTTCTGGCAATGGATTCAGTGAAAAACATGCCTTATTCTTGCCTCCATGAATTTGCCCAGATGTCAATGCTAGAAGATTTGGAAAGTAAAGAATGGTTATGATAGCTTTTTCCCTAGTTTTCATGGACCCATACTAAAACTCCATCTTTGCATCACCGTTCCTCAAATCCTTACTCTTTTGATTCTTTACTCTCTGCACCCAAATAAAAACAACTCGTGTCTAGGGTTCTCATAACACAACTTTTTCTTCTTGTAGAAGACAAAATTGAATGATTCTCCTTACCTTGGTGGGCTTCATGTATACTTGAGGAATCTTCCCTGTCATGATCCCTATGTGACTCATAACTATGAAATGTTCAGATTTTAATCTCTTCATTGGAACTCTAATTTGATGATTTAATCAATATGTTTCCAAGCATCAGCTCATGAGTGAAATCCGCCTTCATGTGCATAAACCTCGGACATATATTTCTCATGGAAGTAGCCAGGTTAAAACTATTTGAAGACATTAAGGCATCTGAGACACTACTATTTGGTCCTAGTTTTGGGCCATTGCATTACCACAGCCAATAGAAGTTGCTCATCTACAAATCTATGGCCAGAGGAACCTCCTTCAATTGCTTCCATGGCCTTCATAGGGACCAGAATGCATTGACAATCTCACCAAAGTAAAAATTTGCATCGAAATTTAAAGAGGATTGGAGTGGCTTTATCAGATTTGCATCCACCGTAATATAAGTTCAGGTGTTATTTGCAGGGGACAAAGTCTATGAGCCCCGCATTGTCGGGAGAAGATTAGAAAGATTCACTAGCAACAAAGGGTAGTATTGCTCATACTTTCATGAGACAAATCTCACCTGAAATAGAGCACATGACTCTATCAAATGCCTGGCTCAAAAACATTCTTGTCTCTCCCCTGCCCCTAGCTCATATGCTTCATCTTCCAATAGCCTACAAATTGAAATAAACACAAATTAAGAGGAGAAGAAAAACCCTAAAATCAAAACCCTTATAACAGTCCTATAAATTGTGGCTAGAGATAAGAATTGCATTCAACCTGTGATTTTACACTCATCGCGTTCGAGTCCAATGTAGCGAGGAACTTCATGCCAGATGGGTGATATCCTCTACAACGATTGTCTCAACATCAATCTGATCATCCGATAACCATTTTTCTGAAACTCCCTGCACATATTAGGTTCTTTCATTATTCCCTACCACCAAAATTGATGAATGGAGGTTACACAACAGAACACATGACTCGTCTACATGTGAAAAAAAACATGTGAAGATGCCAGATGTTATCACCATATGTAGAAACGAGAACCTCAAAACCCTCTGCAAAAACACACCAACTATTAAGCTTGTCTGCAAAAATGGTAACCCCAATACGGTTACGTTGATATTCACTCCTCTTGCATTGAAAACTGGAAAAGCCTCTGACCTTGCCAAAAGGAATGTGACACCGTTCGAAATGAACAGGCAACTCATAAAAATAGATCATCTTTTCCTAAGAAAGATTGGTATAAACATAGCTAAAGAAAAATGAAACAATGTTATTGGCCATGTAAAAGAAGATTAATCACGGTTTAAGTAATAGACCTCCGCAATAGTTCTCTGCCTTGGCAGGAACTAACAAGGCCCATGATCCATTTGACATATTTCCTCAAAATTTATTGTGTCTCTTGGAATGTATGAGGCACATGAACTATTTGATAGAATGTCTAATACATTGTCTACACGAACAAACCTACAAACACATAGATATATTGTAGAAATAAAAGGTGTGATTGCCCTTGTAAACGTGCATGCGAGGAGTAGAAACAACACAATATGTTTGGTCAAAAGTTAAAATCCTCAAGAAACACAATCTATAAACGCAACCATTACATGATATATTCATAATGGAACTCTATTGATAGGAATGCGTAAAATTGATGTAAACAGTTTAATAGCATAAAAGTTCTAACAAGAACATGGTTTAATAAGACATGTTCAATGCTACGTAGATTTGAGAGTTCTAAGAAAAGACATTTTTTGAAGTAAGGAAAATTTAAGACGTTAATTCATACAGGTGGAATACAAACAATATAGGAAGAAATAGGGCAAAGGAGTATATGGAATTCAAATACCTAGGAGAAAAACTAGTTAATGAAATGTCATTATTGTTGGATTGGCTCAAAAGGATTGTTGATAAAACCATACTAAGTACTAAATTGAATGTCCCACTAAGCATGATAAACATTAAAGAAATAAAAAAATTAATAGAAAAGGAAAAAAAGATTTGGCCATGCATATGTTGCTCTTGAAGGTTATGGTCAATCGGTTTTAGAACTCAAAGCTTTGCAAATACCTGATTTGTATTATGCATAGAAATAACACAAATATAGCAATTAAAAAGAAAGATAAATTATTTGAAATTCATATTGATTACATAATCACAAGGGATGATTTTGAAAAATGAAAGACCAAATGATTCACTGATTCACTTGCAAGCACATATAGATGAACTGTGACATAACAAGAAACTTTAAGCCAAAAAGAAATATAGTCTATTGTGATGCAATCAATATGAGGTATATCAAAAATAGATTTAAAATAAAAAATAAAAAATTATCATTTGTGCCCTTACATTATTTATAGGTAATTCAATAACTTGGCACATGAACAATAGACTTAAATTGCCTTAAGAAATGCAGACTAAACTAACATTATTGCAAGCTTTGATCAAATGTAGTGAAAATCCATACCTGGAAGCACAAAGTGTAATTCCTTCTTCCTTCCAATCCCTTTGTCTCTCCCTTAATCTTTTCTCCTATTTTTTATTAAACACCTATAATTTTATTTTTCCCCCTTTTCAAGAAAAGTTATTTCCACTTATAACTACCCACTTCCCTACATTTCCCTTTACCTGAACTAATTTTTTAACCCTTTATTTTTCTTACAAGGGGTTCTTATCTAAATTCATACCTACAAGAAATATTTATATAGATATATAGTTTCCCTTCATTATTAAAGAAAGATGTGATTTTCTTTTAATTCAATTTAATATCTATTTTCAAAAGTTTAAAAAAAATTACAATAAAATGTTATTGTATTCTAACATAAGGGTAATATAAATTTAACTCTATACTTGCCATCTTTACAAAAAAATATTGTATGTACAAACCTTATAAATTTATAGTTTTTTTTAATCAGTAACAATATTATATTTTATTAATATAGAAAGAGTACATAAAGCTTCATATTTTAGGCATCTAAAATCCACCATTACTAATCCCCCATGAAACATCTACCCAACTACATAATCCGTCTCTTTACAATCCTCAAACATCTAATTGTCCCCGCCTTTACAATCAAATATTGTAATCACCGAAAAATGGTCTAGTAAACTATAAGCCCCCTCTATAAACATTGAATTTAAATACTAGACTACATCTTATGCTTAATCAATTTTGCACATTTATTTAATCTCTCATTTCTTGATCAATCCTCATTTTATCATTTATTCGATGATATCCTAAAGTTTGGCCACTTTATCCTAAGCTCTATTTAATTAAAAGAACATGTTCCATTTTAATTAAATAAAACCCACTTTATCCTATGTGTGCACATGAAAAAGAAATTTCCTAATTTAAAAAAAAGAAGAGAAAAAAGACTTTTTGTCTACACATTAAATGCACACTTTCCAAAATGAGTGAAATCTCCTTTTGCCTCTTAATCTCTTCCACACCTCTTTTTTACTCTTAACCGTGTCCATTGATTTTGCCTCTTGAGATCTTATTGTGCACCAAAGTCAAAATGAGGATTATTCTCCACCCTTAGATTTTGCCTCTTAATATCTCATCATCCATTTCTCTTTAAAAGGAGACTCTCTCCTCACTTTTGCATATAATCTTTCACTCATGCTATTGTTATGTTATCATTGTGTCTACTTGCGTTATTGGAACACTTGGAGCACTTACTTGCATCTTGCATACTAGTTTACTTTAATTGCACCTTAGACTAGTATTTCCTTATTGAATTTAGATTGGATCACATAGCTTAATTAGAAGGAATTGTAATCTTGTTCTTGCATTTGCATCATAGCTTAGTTCTTGCATCTCATCTTAGATTACTTTCATTTTCATTATCATTTGAATCTTCTGTTCTATGGTGCACCTTGCAAGGGTCTCTCTTTAAGGTTCATTTGAGAGCCACCATTCATACTATTTTAGATTCTTGCACGACATAGATAGGAAGATATAAGTTGCTTATTGAGACTGCCTCCTTCATGGATTCCCTCAAGTGTACAATGGTTTATAGAAGTGTGTCACATTTTCATCACACATTTTTTGGTGCCCACCATGGGGCTCGATTCTAGGGTTTATCTACATTTCTTTCATTTTCATTATTTTATTGTCATAAGTCCGTATCTCTATTTTATAGGTTACGATTATTGTATGTCATTTCACATTATAGTGGGACAACACTTCATCATACTTCTAGATGATCTTTTCCAGTTTATGGAATATTATCTCAGTTCTCTTGGTCTATCGTCTACCTTTTGGTAGAATATTGTCTCTATTCAGTACATTTTGTCATCCAGGCTATTATCTTGCTTTTGGAAGTATATCATACAATTTTTTGATAGACTATGAAGTGTCTCCAAAATCTGATTGCTTGCACAGTCTGAGTCATTTAGCCTAGTTTTCTTGCACTTTTCTTCTATTTTGAGTTTTTTGGTTTCCTAACAACACCTAACAAGTGGTTTTACAGGGTTATTGGTTTCATTTGCATACTTTTGTGCCCTAACTTGTGGTTTTGTATGATTCGATTGCCAAAGGAATTGCATTGCTAAGACTACTAACATTGTGGTTTTGTAGGTTGCCTTGGAGATACAAAAAAACTTGTGTGTCTTTGTTAGCATTGATCATTTTTATAGGCACATAGCTTAATTAGTTGTCTTTTGGTAAATGAATATGTGCTTGATGTATTTGGGAGACACTATGGAATATAAGAGTATGCTCTTTTCCCTTGTGGAAAATCATAAATCTAGACCTTCATTAACTATTTGCTTTACTTTCTTGCATTTACCTTTAGAGGGCCTACCAAGAGAGCAATCTTTTGGGAACAAACCAAGTGGGAAACAAGGGAACCCGACTAACTCCATCCCACTATAATAAAAATATTCCTTCAATCTAAAGAGAGAGAAGACTTGGCTATTTTCTACTACTACTTCCTTCTTTATTTGTAGGGCCTAGTTGCCTCAATATTGCTAAGAAAGACTACACTTGACTAGGTGCTTGTAGGACCTTCATGGTCTCAATCTTGTTTACAAGACTACAAGGGGAGTACATCCAAATTTTATAGGGCCGAGAGGTCTCAATATTTCTTGTGAGATTATACATTTTTGGGTGCTTGTAGGGCTATAGGCCTCAATTTCATTTGCGGAACTACAAGGATAGTCATGAACATAGACCCTTACTAAAAACCTTAGGATCTAGATGCTAACCATTTTAGTTGTGTGACTTTCTTTGTGCAAGGATTGATCCAAGTGGACTTATTTGGATCACCCACAAGATACTCACCATATGTGCTCCCTTGGATGCTAAATCTTGAATACGACAATATAGAAAGACATGCATTGCAAGCATTGTTCTCTTCCAATTAATCCATAACTTGCATAGTCCCAGGAAAGGCCATTCAACCACTTAATTATGGGGCTAAGAGAATCAAGTTGCAGTCAAAGGTTGGAGCACTTCCCTTTTTACCTTAGGTAGTTTTTCTTGGTGTTTCTTTGTTTTGTGCTAGACACGTGGAAATCATTGGAACATACGCATGACGGTAGTATTCATAGGGTTTTTCTTTGAGACCTCCTAAGTGTTTCTATCATGCAAGGTTACTTTGTCCCTTTCTTGATTGTTTGAAGACTACTCTATCGTCACATTTTCTTTGAAAATTTGACTTTGAACTTTAAACTTGCTATCAAAACTGAAATTACACACTGTCACAATGATCTACATTGTTGAACCATTCAAAATAGTCAATTGAAATAAGGTTTTTGAGTTAAAAGTTGGTCTTTTTATGCCTGCTATCATAATATCATCTACTGTGGTGAGAAATATCATATGATAGTTTAGAATATCATCTTCCATTTAGGAAAATTTCATCTGTCAGTATTGGGTAGCATCATCTCATCCTGAAGTATCGTCTGGGTTTATTGAGTTGTATCGTATGACTTATCCTCCCTATCTAACCGTCATCTAGCTTACTAAGGTTTTTCATCTAGTTATTGATCCAAGTTGGTTTGGCCTCAAATTTTCTCTTATCTGGTTTAGGAAGCTTATACTTGACTATTTCTGGTCTCTTGGTCTAAAACTAGCAAGTTAGGGATTTCTTTTAGAAAAAAAGGATCACCTAGATACCTTGGTTACATTCTTGATTAGTAAAGTTGTTCACTTGTCTATCTCTTTTGGCTATCTTTATCTTTACTTTGACTTTATCTCTTGACTCGAGTCACAAGTTTCATACATAGGGAACTTACTCTTAGCTTGGGCACTTTGTGATAAGTCATCTTGATCTCTTTTTACTCTCTTTTGCTTTTTGACAAGTGAACACTTTGCTTCTCTACAGGGGACATTAAGTTGTCTTGTGTCATCTTAATTGGCTCTTTACATTCTTTTTCATGCCAGTAACAACTAGATATCAAATTGGTTAAGGGAAGAAACCTCCAATTAGCTTTGACAAATTACCTTTTCCTACTAGGTGTCAGCGTCATCAAGACAAAGAACCTCAAATTACCTTTGACAAAGAAGAGGATAATATTGAATTTTGGTTTGATCCTTTTAGTAATTTTGGAAGTACCTTTGATAATATCTTTGAGACACCTCTTGCCCCATCAAGATCTGAAAATAGTTTATCTCTCACCATGTGTAGGGAAGAACATAACAAGTGATTGGATGATCTTTTTGAGTACAATGAGAGGTTAAGACAATGTGAGTTAGGGATAAAAGCTTACATGGAGTCCAACAAGTGAATCATTTGGGTTAGAAATTCAATGCCAATTTCTTTGGAAACAATGGAAATAAAACACCTCCAAGATCTCCCCTAAGGTCACAACACAATGGATTTGACTCACCTCCAAGATCTTCACATTCTAGGCATAACTCTCAACATGGAGACAACAAAGATCAAGAAATTACTGAAGAAGAGCTCCTAAAATTTCAACAAGGTGACCATTATCAAAGACTCATGCTAAAAACCTTAGAACAAAATGGTGATAAATATTTCATGCACTTGTCTTCTAGAGGGTTGAAACTCCCCAATGACTTTGATGTTGATAGGTTGCTTCAAAGAAAGGAACCCTCACCTTTGGAAATTTCCATCAAGGAAATACAAGACCTGAAAAATGAAGTGTTAATCTTGAAAAAGGAAAAGGAGAAGCCTAAGTCATCATTTTCTATGGAATCCATATGCGCTCTACCTTTTGACAAAAATCTAACATGATACCTTTTCCAAGAGATGTTGAGATTCCTAAGTATGACAAGTATGATGGTAATGGGGATCCACATGACCATGTTAGACAATTCTATGCTTTGAGTATGGACTTTATGCATGATGAAACTTACCTTATGAGACTCTTTCCTAGGAGTCTAAATGGTCAAGATATGGGGTAGTTCACAAAAATCACACCTCCACTCAAGTCCTTTGATGAGCTTGTCCAAAGGTTTATTCAATAATACTCTTACAACATTCAACACCCCATGACAATGCTTGACCTATGCAACATCAAATAAAAAGAAGGTGAACCTTTTGTTACATTCTTACAAAGGTGGAGGAAGTTACACTCAAGATACCCACGACAACTTCTAGAGAGTGAGAAGATTGATATCATTGTTAATAATCTCATACTTGAGTTGTATTAAGATCTTAAAAAGCAAGTATTTTTCACCTTAAATGACATGATTGAGAGTGCTTTCCGAATAGAGGATGTTTTGGTAAAAAAGGATGAGATCACATTAAGCAAGGATAAATCCAAAAATGGTAATGGCTATAAAAAAAGACAAGAGTAGGCCTTGGAATAAGAACAAGAATGTGGTCAATGATGGTGTTGTTGATGAACCTAAGCCTAAAGATCCCATTTTAAACTTGGCTAGTGCTCTCCAAACAACAAAACAACAAGAAGCTATAAAATCTAATGATTCTAATAAGGCTAAATATTCATGGGATCCTAAGCCTAAATGTGATTTTACCCCCTTGGGAGATTTATATGATGTGAGACTTAAGACCTTACTTGCCAACAAGATCATCACACTACTTGAATATTCTAAACCTTATGAGCCGAAGGTGAAACCTAAGTGGTGGAATGACAACCATTATGGTGAGTAAAATAAAAACAAGGCACACAAAATTGACAATTGCTTCAAAATGAAACATGTTATTCAAGATCTTATCGAGGATGGGAAGGTTGGAGTAGATGGTCTTGTTAAGAATTCTGATCATAAATTTATCAAGGAACCACTCCCCAAGTATGACAAAGGAGAGACCTCAACATCAAAGAAATATGGGGATGCCAAAATCAACTACACTTATATGAATGATGACAACATTATTCATATGCTTGAACCATTGAATGAAAACCTTAACATGGTGAGACCTAATTACGATGGACCCAGCTATAATTCAGATATTGATGAAGAACCTAAGGTTGTCTTGAAAGGTATTGGTTCTTTCATGCAACCCCAATTTTGAAATGAGCATAAGCACATGATCATGCTTAGAGGTGTCAACTCTCCTTTGATAATCTACAACTGATTGAATATATTGATGGAAAGAATGGACAAGTCAAAGAAAATGATTGATGATCACCAAACTACTAAAGTATATGTAAGATAATTAAATCAATCAATGTATTGTCATTGATGTCAACTACTTCTGACTATACTTATCATGATGGTTACAAACATCTAAAGAAGGAACATGGTAAAGGAATGAAATATCTACATGAAGATGAGATGGATATGAAAGATATGGAAATGGTATATATTGGGTAACTTAATGATGAGTCTATGACATCATGTTGATGACTTGATTATATTACATGGTTTTGTTATATATTGAAGATCCGAACTGAACAAGTTTTTTTGGTCCGTAAATGAAGATTTTTGTATACACTAAGATAGTATAGTGTATACCGAGTATAGTATTAACTGAGCAAGTAATCACTGACACATTCTGGTATTGACTGAGTGAAAGATATAAATAAAGTTTATATTAACAAATTGAAATGATGAGCTTGACTATTGCTTATGATTCTGAGGTAGAAGATAATGTTTGTTACGATGATCTAACAATTGACAAAATTCAAGATTGATCAAATTAGGGAGAATGAAATGTGTTAATGACATAATTGTTGAGGAAGGTCAAAGTGGAAAAATGAATGATGGAGATTAAGAGGCAAAATCTGTGGATGAAAAGAAAACGGTTTATGATGTCTATATAAGGAGACATGGGATTCATTATTGAGTCTAGGATTTTTGATATAGGAGAATTCTGGTGAAACAGATTATTTTCATGCACCACTGATCAAATTGGTTGAAGACAAAACTGTTATACACTAAGTTTGCACCCTTGTCTCAAGCTCTCATAGTCTTGATAACCTAGTATAACATGGGAATCATCTCCAGGTTGTGGGACCTATGCTAATTGAGATGAGACCTCTAGGTTCTAGGCTGGTTCCTCTTGGATAATCACCTTAATTTTCTTTTTGACATGAAAAGTAAATCTTTTGAGGGAAAGGGATAGAAGGAATGCTTGGAAAGGGAAATGACTTGAAAGCAAACTACCTACTAGGTGATACATTAAAATTAGGGTTTGGATCTCAGTATAGAGGAATGGAATCAATGAAAGGCTTAGGTCTAGTAGGTCAAAACTTACTAAATAGGCTTGCATAAATGTTTGATAGGAGGGCCTGAACATAAGACACAGCTTATGACCTGCAAGTAGACATTCACTTCTGCAACTCGGTGTAGGATTGAGACAAGACTATTAGGGGGCTGAAGTATACCCACAAAAAAATCTAAATTAGATCAAACACAATAACACACACAATTACAAAAATTAAGAGGGATCAAGAACCCTAAGATATCACTGAAAACATCATATACTTTAATCCAATAAGAGATAATTCAGACAAAGAAGCATAGGGACATGAAGAATTGTCACAAAATACCTCTGCAATGTTTGAATAATCAATGAAAGATTTACAACTGTATAAGCCAGAGGGTAGAAATGACACCACATATGACCCTTAAGAAAAGATGAATTTTTCTTTACAATTGTCCAACTCTGAGTGCTAAGGCTCCCAAAAATACAATATATACATCCTCCCTTGCACGCAGGCAAGAGTCAAAACCTAACTAGGGTTACATATGTTTGACATAAAATAATAGCCAACCCTAACTCAAACAAATTTGATTATAATTGTATCTCTGCAACATCATGGTCGATTAGATATTTGAGTTTACGTGTCCATCCTTGTACCTCATTTGCCTGCGGACAAGCAACCTGGATCCATCAACTTTCCTACACAAAGTCTCACCATGAATGCTCAAATTGGTACTCTCAGAAAGCAAGAAATGACCTGTGACGGCTGCACAGGTCTTCACATCATTTTACCCAACTGTAATCATCCTTGAAACATAAATTTTAGCTACCCATTTTGTCGCAACCGACCATTGGATCAAAACCTAGCAAAAACCCTATAGAGAAATATTTAAAATTTGAATATTAATGGCTAACAGGTGGCGCCACACTTTTCTTCTATCGACGACCGATGTTTAAATCTCAATCTCCTTTTAAAACACAACCGTTAGAACTTCTTATTTACCTGGGAACCACTCATCTGTAGAACTAACCTCAAGTTCACCTCGGGTTACCTTTTCCCTTCAATCGTAGAGTCGTTTAAACTTTTAGTTGACCCTGGTTAAGTTTGGCGAACGTGAAAAAGCTCTTTAATCGTAGATTCACGGAATACTCTTAACCCTGGGCCCAAAACTGCCACATGTCATTCTTTTATTCTCCCTTGACTGCTCTGTAGGCATACACCTTGGCAAGTTTTGACATGGCTCCACTACAGCTTAGATTCCAATCTAACGGCGGGTGCATGATCTTATATGTCAAAAAGATTCCTTGCGCTTTTACGCCAACCGTAGATCTTATTAGACTGGGACCCTTCTGAGAAATGGACCCACTGAAAATCCAGTCATCACCACATGGACCAATCAAATGCTTCACACATCAGCTCATCTAACAACGCGGATCCACAACTTGCAGAAAGAGCTTCGGACGGTTGTCACAAGATCGCAAGGGCTTGGAAGATCCCTTGCAATCAAGTGACAATCATAGATCTTTAGTCTATTGACATCCCTGCAGATACTCTAATACGGTCCTACCAATAGAGCCCAACTGTCATCTAACTGACCAATAAAGAATGAGCATGTCAGAAATCGAGGACCCACCTGATAGAGCCCGGAGATAAAGCAAGATCAACAACGGGTGCATGATCTCATGTGTCAGAAAGATTCCTTCAGATCATGCGCTAGCCATTAGATCATCATCGACTGACAACCATTAGGCCTGCGCTGACATGGTGTCAAATCACAAGTCCTGACCAATCACAAACGCACAGCTTGGACTACGTGGAAGGACCCACTGACAAATGAACTCTACAGGCAGGAAGATCGACGATCATCACAAGATCTCATGGAATCTTTTGAGGCCATGAGATCATCCAACAATCATCAGATGAAGAATCTTGACTTGGCCGCGGAACCGAGACCACCAACCGAAACGGTAACCGCTCGTGGGATCACTAAATGTTAAGGGGTTAACTGCCGAGAATCAGAGATTTGGTGACTAAAGGATTTTAAAACACACATGCGAAATGAAGAGACTTAAGTGGCTGATAAAGTTAACTACAAATTAGAACAGAGCCCCTAGGGTTTTTTAGGGTTTTTGCTTATAACGACTAGTTTTATGAATTTTCTAACTTGTAGACCAGGGAGTAAAACAATTTGCAGAGGTGAGAGGACAAGGCACAACCTCATGAAATTTTCAGGGATGCTTGGTAGGATAAAAAAAAGAGACCCTGGGATGGATTTTTAGCCAAATTTGCATGTACATGGAAATTGGGGTAACAAGAACCAAGTTGAACTGTAGACATTACCGAGCATCAGAGAAGCATACACTGAGTGGAATAAAGTTTGAGGATATGAAGGATCGAATTGATTACTGATTAGAGGAGGTATTTTTGAGCTTAGCATAGATCTAAAAATCTAAAAATCATAGTTGTATTTGAATCAGATCATTACTGTATCAGTTTAACCATTGTTATAGATAAATCTCTTAACCAAGTGAGACTTAACAGTCTTTTGTATTTCAATATGATATTCAATGAATGTTGATTGTTTTCTTGTTGACCCCATAGTGAATGTTGGTCAAGGGAGAATTGTTAGTGATAAATCCTCTAACCAGGTCACACCTCACAGTGTGTTTTGTAACCTTTAATAGGGTTGGCTCCTAACCGAGCTCACTTCTAAAGAGTGAATTATTTTGGGTTACCGGTCCCAAGTGATTTTTCCCCTAACAGGGTTTCCACATTAAAAATCTATGTGTTATGTGGGAATGATGTATTGAATTGTTATTTTTATTTACACATTTCATAACTGGATAGATCGGTAAACACAATATTTAATTTATTGGCAATCGATAGATGAAGAGAAGACAGTTGATAACTTACCGAGTTGATTATTTGATTGAAAAGTTTTTATATATACATGTAGGAGATTTGGGACTGTAGGATAACTAGAATTAACTAATTCACCCCCCTCTAAGTTATCTAACAATTGGTATCTGAGCATAGAGTGCTTGGAAAGAAAATTTTGAAGGACTTAAGCTAAAGATCACAATATGTATAAGAGAGAGGTGCAAAATCTGAACAAAGATAACTTCTTGACATGGCAAAGCAGAATGAGATTGCATATATCTAAAATTGGAGAATATGCTATATACTACTTGGATAATGAATTCATCCAACCGACTGGACCTTTGACTGTTGATGAAATGAGAGATAGACATGAACATAATGTCACAATGATAGAGATTGTTGCTGCCTTATCAAATACTGAATTTGAAGATGTCAAGACATGCACTTCTACTAAACGAATGTGGGACAAACTTGCACTAGTTCATGTAGGAGATGTAAATGTTCCTTTGCTCTTCATTATGAGGATTCTCTTCTTGAATCCCTCTCAAATCTTGTTCCAAGTAATCCATATGGGCACCTTGCTGGTTCAATAGGGCTCCCTATTGAGTTAAGAGTTCAAGGATATGATCCAACCTCTCATTTGGTTCATTACTAGGTCCATTTGATTAGCCTAATTGGTATTCCTAGTATTCACGGTGATTGAAACAATGCGCAACTTTTAGCTTGACGTGATATATTGAGACAATATAGTTTAATCTAGAGCTATAATCCCACATGTAAAGACTAACATTCCACACATGACTTAAATTTTGAAATAGATTCATAATCATATAGTCAAAATAAAATGATTTTACATTGATCAAATAATTATATTGTTCCTCATAAAGAAATATTGCATCACATTCAAATAATATTTTTGACCAACTTGTCAATACATCAAATAACAAAACTAATGAGAGATTTTTCAACCAAATTGTCAATACAACAAATATAAATAAAAAAATAGATACAATAGACAACCAAGAGGTTGAATTCATCAACACATGATTAAGAGATATAATGTTCATTCCTATCACTTGAAGCCTCAAATTGTGCTCCATCTACCATACTCGAGACAAGAATGGGGTCTAGGTACCTTTTTCACCCAATCACATTGTATTTAGCTCCCTTGGTTCTCAACATTAAAGGTTGAGTACTTGACCTTGATTAAGGAACCTAGTGACTTGGAACTGGTAGGTCAGATGAATCTGGTACAACATTGTTCCTTAACTGCAATTAACTTATGACATTATAGTATCAAAACAATGATGTGGTAGTAAGAAAGTACGAAATGCATATATAGAGTATCAAAATATGCAACATCATTTTGACCATAGCATATATTAACTAGTTACCTTACATATAGGTTTACATAAAAATATTTCATTACCCATCCTTTCTTGATAATCCACATTTAGCACCCCATCATAGAAAAAGAAAACACACACTTATGAAAAATTCATTGCACTCCATGACATTTCCTCATACATGTGAAAGAAAAATTACCCCACCTATTTTAGAAAAGTACTAATGTGCGAAATAAAATGTGTATACCCTCGAATTAGACCATACAACAATCTAAAGATAAAATAACAATAAAAAGTGAAAGGTACAATGATGATTCTATAAGCTTGTACGTACACTTATCTCTTGTGGGTTATGTAGGAAATGGATTAAATATAATTGGGTATGATAATTAGTTCCAACAATAATAGGGTCATCTGCATCTCATTTACTTTGGTTCCCTAGGCATTTAATATTTGTATTGAGATAGTTTCTTGTACTACATCACTCATTGCTTATATAAGCAATACTTTTTTACATTTGTAACATATATCATATCTCAATATTCAAGAAAAATTATTATCTTGCATAGTTTATTATTAAAAACCATCTTTGTTCTTGCAAGTGATCCCAGAGTTTGTAGCTCCCACAAATAACTTAGTGTTTGAAGGTAGTAGGGGAATAAAACACAATCGTATGAAGATGGACAATGAAAGTAATACAAGTAGTATCTTTCTTTGCAAAAGAAGAACATAAAGATAAAATTTCACTCACCATTGAACATGAAAGATAATCCCACAATGAAAATGATTTCCAAAAATATTTCACAGTGTGAGACAAAGAGAGTTCAAAAGACAAATAAAAGGTTAATAAGGTATTTATGAGCCACAAAAATAAATGAAAACATAGTTTGAACTCAAATAAATGAGGACTATATGGTAGACGAGATAAGATTGTCCTTGATAAGGAAAGGAAAAATAAAATGACTAAAGCACAATCCTTATCATGGTGGAAAATTATTATAATGACACAATCATAGTCTTAAAGGTTAAAACAATAATCACTAAATATTAGTGATAAAGATCACTATGAACAATAGTCTACAATGATGACTAATGAAAACAAAGACACACATCATGTAGAATGGCTGATATAGTAGGAAACAAGATAAGATATGACAAATGATGAACACTATGTTGTCTTGTTCATCAACAAGATAAATGATTGCAAGGTATAGATGAAGAAAGAATGACAATTATAAGTATCAAGAGTAGTGATCTTTAAAAAGGATCAAGTCTAAGGGGCAATACCCAAGAATATCATGGTATCCATATCTAATAGTGAAAAAAATACAAGTGAAAATCATCATACAAGGAAAATAAAAAGGTGAGCCTAATGGTCTATAAACGATAATGTGCAGACAATAAGACCTACCCCAGATAAAGTATATATATAACAATAAAAAGTGCAAGGTACAATGAATGGTCAAGGAAAATCAAATGATGTTGATTTATGATTTTCATGAACCTTGAAAAGGATGATTATAGTTTACTATTTAGAATGACAAGAAGATAGTGGAATAAAGCTAAGGAAGTATATGACACTTAAATGATGCATGGTCGAGATTGTGGATAGAAATGAAAAGAAGAGTCCTACAAATGGAGATAGTGGACATAAATAAAATATGTAAGGGATCTTGAAAGAACATAAAGAGATGGATCCATAATTAAATGACCTATTATAACAATGAGGTAATGATGGAATGATCATAAATAAAAATCATCATTCATGGAGGGCAGGATCATAGAAAATGTGACAATATGATAAAGACAACAACATCAAGTTCAATAGCAAGTCATTTTATGATTCCATATGGGAATTTTAATATTCAAAAGGACTTATCAAAGGTATGAATGTATTTAAGAGGTAATTTCAATAAATTATAGCACAATTTATATTTGTTTGAGAGGTATTTATAAACTCACTTCCTTTCCATCTAACGTGAGATTTTTTCAAATCCAAAATCATGAAGATCACATGTCCTATGAACTCAAGTAGTTGGGATAATTGAGAGAATGGAGAAAGAATATAGGGGCAAGGTGAGCATATTTAGGGGAAATTTTGAGAGATTATGACCACCAATGTGTTGCCCCACTTTTCATCCTATGGCTATGCTGTCAAGTGGAAAATTTTGGTGTCACAATCATGTCTAAATCTAAGTCTAAGTCTTCCCTAGGGTAGGATGATTTTGCCAGGTTCCCCTCACTTTGCCTTCTTAGTTCAAGCCAGTTGGGTGGTTCTAAAGTCTCTTTATCATTGGGTAGGTTATAGTTCCTAACTTGGCAAAGTCTTGATGCTCCAATTGATTCTTTTTCTCAAGCAGGTAGATGTTCGAAATACATGATCTTCAAGTGTGTGCAAAGAATCAGGAAGAAGATGCAGTGATAGAGCCGTGTGTTCAATCTTATTACATTGTCACCACCTGAGCTTGGCTAGCCGTAGCATCTTTTCAATGTTTCTACCCGAGCTCGAAATGTTTCAACAGTCTTCACCTGTGTCAGGTTTTATAATCTTTCATTACCTTTTGATTCATCTTTGACAGGTAGGTGCACATCTCTTTATTCATCCGATAGCGTCACTTAAGTTAAAGATTTTCCATGTGTCCTTTAATTTATGGTGCAGGTTGAAGAGGGACTTTCCAGCTGGCAGAATCAACAGTTTTCGTGTTTTCGCAGGATTCCAGTTGTGCAAAGTTTACTTTTACGAAAACATGAAATGCTTCCACGTGTCCAGGATGGCAGAGCTTTGTGAGGAGAGCTGAGCATTAACCTCACCATGCATTTGTGACAGTTAGAAAAGAGCGGTCGCATGATCGCATGGATTAAAATAATACCATGCGATCATGCGACAATGAAGCCTGCCGGGACCCGCATACGCTAACAGCGCAGATGTGATCATGCTTGTAGAGTTGACCAATCATGGAATGGTCACATGATTGCATAAATAAAATTATTGTCTTGCGATCATGTGACAAGATAGTGGAAGCCCTGCGGTCTCTAGATCTACGGTCCCCTCAAGATCGCATGACTGAGAGAACTGTCTTGCGATCATGCGAGATGAAGACATGTGGTGGTGGGTCTGAAAGGTTTGTTTGCGATGTTAAATTGACGATGACCACTTTGCCACTATGGTGTGGAAGATGTGCAAACTTGACCAATGATAGAGCGGTCGCATGATCGCAAGAATTAAACAAGTGCTATGTGATTATGTGAGATGCTTCCACATGTCTAGGATGGCAGAACTTTGTGAGGAGAATAGGTCTACGGTCATCGCTTGTTTCAGATAGCAGATCTAACGGTAGGCACATTTTCACAAAATAGAGTTGCAAGGAGTTTATCTTTTGCGAGAATACGAAATTGTGACACGTGTATTTACAGAATGGTAATGGTAAAGAACGAAGATCAACGGTGCTCATTCGTTTGTGATCAGATCCAGTGGCTATCATGTTTTTGGGAAAGTGAAGTTGCATGAGTTTTAATTTTGCGAAAAAATGATATGCTGACACATGGAAGGGAATTTAAGCGTCTTCAAGGTAATGCAAAATTAAAACATGACCGTTCAGATCAAACGGGTAACTGGGAGATCAACGGTCAGAATTCAAACCTACACGTGAGCCATTTGCAGAGGATTTTAAAGATGGTGCCAATAATGTTTTTGTGTATAAACGTTTCATTTTCTGATCTGGAAGACGTGATTTATTCTTATGACTGTTGGATATTTGTGACTGATAAACTTCTCAGCACAGTGAATTATAAATGTATATTGTTCTGATAATGAAGAGGTCGACAAATTCTGGTGTGAAATTGATTGCAGAGACAATCAAGTCTGGTACCATCTATTTACTGTCCAATTGTATTTGATGTCATTTCATTACATTGAATTGAAAATGGTGAATGAACAGAGTTTTGTCTCGTTGTTTTTAGTTTGATCAATCAGTAGAATAATCAGAGAGTTATAACTGGTTGTGAAATTGCATCAGCATACTCCATTTGCATTTCATACATAATCACACTTTCATAATATGCATTTTCATATTGTTGTGTTGTGAAATTCATAATATTGTGGAGATCATCAACATAACATCTCTGCATTTAGACCCTGCCTGAGATTTCACTTGCCTGGGTGGAACTCGGTTTTCCTCTGTTGTTCTCTGGTTAAGAACATACCCTGCATTAGGAATTAGGGATAAAACATAATTTATTGAATATTTTTTAGATAGGGAGCTGTACCTCAATTCAGAGGGAAACTAGATATTCTCAGAAATAGTTTCCCAACTGTTGTGTAAAGTTTTTCTTCATTATAAAATTGGGCAAATAAAAGGAGGATAAGAAGAAGGACAATCTGTTTACCAATAGATTTTTGGCGACTCTGCTGGGGAAGGAAAAATAGTTGCATGATCAGAAAGCATTTGAAAATATACACAAAAATTGAAAGAAGATCAGGGAGTGAGTTACAAATAGTACTTATATAAACAGTCACTCTGGAGCAATCAAGATACTTAAGGAGTGATAGGGAACAAGGTGAAAAGGACCTAACTTTCCAAAATTTAGAAGTACTTGGATTTCCCTTGTTAGAAGTACCTCGTCGGAAAGGTGGACGTCAAGCTAGAAGCAGGCCTTCATCACCACCAAAAGTAGTAAGTACATTTTCTACAACTTGCCAAGTATTGACCTTGCACGGGGTTGTTCCTCCACAAGTTATCAATTTTCCATAGTATCCTCTGCAAAATCAACTGAATATGGCTGCACCTTGGGCAGCCACTACTGGGCCACTCAATTTTGCAGCTTACCATCCTCTTCCTTCTGGTTCCCCGAAGAATATACCCAAGTTTGCAAGAGATGGGAAGATTACTACAGATGAACATATAAAAGCATTTTTCACAGCTATAAATATTTTAGGAGTTAATCATGAAGATGTTGCAGTCAAATTAATTGTTGAAACTCTTATTGAAGCTGCTGCAGATTGGTTTTATCACTTGGCTAATGGATCTATAATGAGTTGGAATACTATGAGAGTTGCTTTTGATGACCATTTTAAAACCACTGAAGATGAGCATGCTTTGTTGGCTCAATTGACATCAGTGAAGAAATTACCTTCTATGAGCATGAGAGATTTTGTTGCTAGTTTCAACAAAATTACTAATAGAATTCTAGCAGCAAGTAGACCTACAACAGGCAATTTAAAAACATTCTTCATTAGTGCTATGCCTCCTGAGGTTAATTTTGAACTAAGGAGATCTAGACCTACAGATTTAGAGGCAGCTCAGAGAAATGCTGTAGAGTTTGAGGATGACATGATTTCTGCAGGAAGGTGGAAGCGTGAAATTCAGAATAGAGCTAGTACAAGTGGAACCACTTCATCAAAAGAAATGATTCAAAAGTTATCAAATGAGCTGATTGCTTTGAAAATGCAGCTCCCAAGATTTAACAATCCATACCAAAGGAATTTTTTAGAGCAAAAAAATAAAAATAAACCTTTGCAATTGCCTAGATTGCAACAAAGGTTAGCAATAGAGGCTCCACCTAAAAAAGTGAATGGATGTGTGCTTCATTTGACTACTGATCATGACAATGAAAGTTGTCCAGATGTGATCAGTAGAATGCAATTTTTGACTACCAATGAGCCCAATTCTCCCCTTTCCGGTGATGAGACTAAGTCATACTCGAATGGCGACTCTGAAAATTTATTTTTAGAGTATGAATCAGACTCAGAGAAGCAGGGAGAATGTTATGCCACTATCAATGGACACACTTATAACGTGCTCACTAGAGGACAAAAGGCAAAGGCGGTTGCTGATTCAAAAGATGCTCCAGCAAAACAAAGTCAGCCAGCACCTAAAACACAGGATACTAATCAAGGAGTGAAGACTTTGCAGTCCGGTAAGGAGTGCAGTTCCTTTGACTTTATTTAGTTTTGTAAACATTCTAAAATTCAGGTTTTTTCCATTGATTATCTTAAATCAAATCCAAATGAATTGAAAAGATTTATTGAACATTGTAAAGATGAAAATATAGAATTAAATCATGCTACAAGTTCTGAATTAGAGGATGAAACATTGACTACAAACCTTTTCAATGAAGTTGAGAATTCTGTCCTAGCCACTTCTCCTAGACAAAAACTAGAACCATTTTATGTTTCATTGTTTATTAATGGGTGGAAGTTAAGCAATTGTATTATTGATTCTGGAGCTTCGGATAATGTGATGCCTTATACAGTGGTTAAAGCTCTAGGCTTAACTCTTACTAAAGCCAATGGCAGATGTTACACCATGGATGCTAAACAAGTGAGTTTGGTGGGTCAAATCAAAGACATACAGGTTGCATTGGCAGCATATCTAGAAAAGAGAATACTTCTAACCATTTTAGTTGCAGACATTCCTGTTAATTATGGACTGTTGTTGAGCAGAAGTTTTTGTAGGGATTTAGGTGGAGAGATTAAATTAAATTGGTCTCAAGCAATAATTCCTGTTGGTAACAAAAGAGTGAAATTAGAACCTGAGGAGAAATCTAAATTCATAGTTCAAAAATCAGACAATCCTAAGGCCCAAATTTTATATCAAGAGTTGGAGTTTGGTAATTACATGTTGTATACAGAGGATGATGCTGTGGAAAATGAATTAGAAAAATTAGAATCTGAAAATTCTTGAAAAGAAACACAAATCTGGACACTAGAATTTGATGGTAGTTGTTCATCATCCGGTTCCGATGCTGGTATTGTTTTAATTTCTCCAACTGGTGAATCATAGCCTCTAGCGTTCAAATTAGAATTTAACAACACCAATAACAGTGCTGAATATGAGGCATTACTTCTTGGCATCATAATAGCTAAGGAAAGAGGAATTAAAATTCTAAAAGCTCAAGGTGATGCAGAGCTGGTTGTAAAACAAGTAAGAGGTCAGTATTCAGTAAAAAATCATAAGTTGAAAAATTACCGGAACAGAGTTTGGGATGAAATCGAAACATTAGATGCATTTTCTATAAATTATGTCCCTAGAGAAATGAATATGAAGGTGGACTCTTTGGCTGTATCAGCATCCTTATTGCTTCCTCATCTGGATTTTAAAGATAAGAAATACCAGATCGAAGTCATCTACAGGCCATCAATACCAGCCAATATAGAACATTGGCAGATTTTCAATGATGATAAGGGTTTGCAGCTATTTTTGGAGAACGCTAAAAGTCTTGATGAGGAAGAAGGAAGTAATTATCTGAATGATTCTACAGAGAAAGATAAACATAAAAATTCAGAGATTATACAATTAAAAAGTAATACAATTCCACCTTATTTTGTGTCTCTAGAAAAGCTCTTTAATCGGCATGATATGTATGTAAAGAGGAAAAGAGCAGAGAAGGGGCCAACTACAGGAGAGTTTGAAAATATAAATATTGGGACAGATGTTAATCCCAAAATGATAAATATTGGTAAATGTTGTACACTGGAGGAAAAGGAGAAGGCAAAGAAATTATTTCAAGAATACCAAGATGTCTTTGCCTGGAGCTATGAAGATTTAAAGAGTTTCATGTGTGGAAATTTCAAACACACGATTCCTCTGAAACCAGATGCTGTACCTATCCGACAGAAGCAGAGATGTTATAATCCAAAGGTAGCAGATGCCATCTACAGGGAGATTGATAAAATGTTGAAAGCTAGAATTATTTATCCAATACATCATTCAACATGGATTGCAAACATTGTGCCGGTGAGAAAGAAAAATGGTGAAATAAGAATATGTGTTGACTTTTAGAATTTAAATCAAGCTTCGTTGAAAGATAACTATGCACTGCCAAACATGGATCATCTATTACAAACAATAGCTGGAGCTGAGATGATGTCTATGCTGGACGGCTTTTTCGGATACAATCAAATTGAAGTGGAAAAGAAAGATCAACACAAAATAGCTTTTACAACTCCTTGGGGTACCTTTGCATATCACAGAATGCCATTTGGTTTAGTTAATGTTGGTGCTACTTTTCAGCGAGGTATGGATGCTTCATTTGCTGATATGAAGAACAAAATAATTATGATTTACCTTGATGACTTAACAGTGTTTTCTAAGAAGAGGAAAGATCACATAGATGATTTGGAAAAAGTGTTGCAATGATGCAGGGAACATGGTATATCTCTAAATCCAAAAAAAATAGTTTTCTGTGCAACGGAAGGAAAATTATTGGGTCATATTGTGTCACAGGAAGGAATAAGGATTGATCTAGAATGTGTGAAGGCTATTCAGAGATTAAGCTTGCCTTCCAATAAGACTACTGTTAAATCTTTCTTTGGCCAAGTTAATTTTCTTAGAAGGTTTGTTCCTGATTTTTCAGAGATTACCAAATGTATTGTGGACATGATGAAAGGTAATGCTGCTTTTAAATGGAATGAGTAGGGAAAACAAGCTTTCAATGAAATTAAGGAAGCAATTGCTAATGCACCAGTCTTAAGCCATCCTGATTATAAAAAAGATTTTATTATATATTGCTATGCCTCAGAACATACATTGTCTGCAATTTTGATACAAGAAAATAAAGAAGAAATTCAGGCACCTATAGCATTCATGAGTATACCTTTGAAGGAGCATGAATTGAAGTACTCACAATCAGAGAAACACGCATATGCTGTAGTGAAAGCATTGAAGAATTCCAGTTTCTATATTTTACATTCACATTCTTTAATTTTTGTGCCTGATATTTCTATGAAAAATATTTTAACACAACAAGATGTTGGCTACAATAATAGAGGTTCATGGATTGCCAAAACTCAAGAATATGATATTGAAATTAAGCCTGCAAAATTAGTCAGAGGAAATGCATTATGTAAAGCCATAGCAGAAAATTTGGAAGAAGAAGAACCGGCAGCAAATCAACTGGTTTTAAATGTAAGTCTCCAAGATCCTTGGTTTGAAAATATTGCATACTTTTTAACTTATGGAGAATGTCCGAAAGGATTGATAGCCAAACAGAGAAGGGATTTAAAATTAAAAGCTGCTAAATATGTGATTTGGGAAGATAAGCTCTACAAGAGATCAATTGATGGCACATTTTTGAGGTGTGTTGATAAGCAACAACAAGAGCGTTTGCTGAAAACTTTTCATGACGAGGCTTGTGGAGGACATTTTTCTTCTTCAGTTACAACTTTTAAAATTCTGAGGCAATGTTATTACTAGCCTGGTATGTTCAGAGATGCATATCATTGGGTGGCTAAATGTGAAAAGTGCAGAATGTTTTTTGGTAAACCACAGTTAGCAGCACTTCCATTAAAACTAGTTATCATAGATGGTCCATTTCAACAGTGGGGCCTTGACTTCATAGGTCCAATAAATCCAGTGTCTAGTGCAGGACATTCTTACATAATTACAGCCACTAATTACTTCATGAAGTGGGTTGAAGCTAAAGCAACCAGGAAGACCACTTCTGAGGTAGTGTGTGAATTCATAAAGGAGAATATTATGGTAAGATTTGGGGTTCCTCATAGATTGGTGATGGATAATGCTGCCTACTTTTCATCTATTGAAATTACTGATTTTTGTTTTGAGTATGGTATCTCAATCAGTCATTCATCCGACTATTTCCCACAAGGAAATGGTCAAGCGGAGTCAAGTAATAAGAACTTGATTAATATTGTTAAGAAATTGGTGTTAGACAATCATAAGAATTGGCACAAAAAGATACATGAAGCACTATGGGCTGATAGAGTGACTCTAAAGAGAGCAATTGGGATATCTCCGTTTGAGCTAGTGTATGGAGTTGAAGCAAACCTTCCACTACCACTGGAGTTGGCAACATGTAAGTTGAGGACAGTCATAGAGGATGATATTTACAAGGATGGTTTGGAGAAAAGGATCATGTATTTGAGAAAACTAGAAGAAGAAAGAGAAAGAATGGTGGATCATATTACTCAACATCAAATGAAGGTGAAGAACTTGTTTGATAAGAAAGCTAGGCCCTGTAAATTCATGGTTCGAGATCTTGTGTTACTATGGGATAAGAGGAGAGCTCCCAAGGGGATGCACGGAAAGTTTGAAACATTATGGAAGGGTCCTTATACTATCCACCAAGCATTTGAGAAGAATTCTTTCAAGCTGGCATATCCGAATGGAGAGGTACTTCCCTTGACCTACAATGGTCAAGATCTGAAATTATATCAAATGATCAATTGAAAACAAGTATCCCCTGTTCTATACTATAGTTTTGTTTTGTTCTAGTGTGTGTTTCCTAGTTTGGTTTTCCCTTTTTCTTTCGTGTGCGTTAGCTTCCTTGCTGTTTTGTTTCCCTTATTCAATTTTGTTGTGTTGCTACCCTTTCATTTATGTGTGAAACCAGAGATTCAAGATTCATTGCTTAAACATGGGAATGTTCAAGTCCCCAGTTGGAGCCAGCTGTTGCCCCACTTTTCATCCTATGGCTATGCTGTCAAGTGGAAAATTTTGGTGTCACAGTCATGTCTAAATCTAAGTCTAAGTCTTCCCTAGGGTAGGATGATTTTGCCAGGCTCCCCTCACTTTGCCTTCTTAGTTCAAGCCAGTTGGGTGGTTCTAAAGTCTCTTTATCATTGGGTAGGTTATAGTTCCTAACTTGGCAAAGTCTTGATGCTCCAATTGATTCTTTTTCTCAAGCAGGTAGATGTTCGAAATACATGATCTTCAAGTGTGTGCAAAGAATCAGGAAGAAGATGCAGTGATAGAGCTGTGTGTTCAATCTTATTACATTGTCACCACCCGAGCTCGGCTAGCCGTAGCATCTTTTCAATGTTTCTACCTAAGCTCAAAATGTTTCAACAGTCTTCGCCTGTGTCGGGTTTTATAATCTTTCATTACCTTTTGATTCATCTTTGACAGGTAGGTGCACGTCTCTTTATTCATCTGACAGTGTCACTTAAGTTAAAGATTTTCCACGTGCCCTTTAATCTACGGTGCAGGTTGAAGAAGGACTTTCCAGCTGGTAGAATCAATGGTTTTCATGTTTTCGCAGGATTCAAGTTGTGCGAAGTTTACTTTTACGAAAACACGAAATGCTTCCACATGTCCAGGATGGCGGAGCTTTGTGAGGAGATCCGAGCATTAACCTCACCGTGCATTTGTGACAGTTAGAAAAGAGCAGTCGCATGATCGCATGGATTAAAATATTACCATGCGATCATGCGACAATGAAGCCTGCTGGGACCCGCATATGCTAACAGCGCAGATGCGATCATCCTTGTAGAGTTGACCAATCATGGAATGGTCGCATGATCGCATAAATAAAATTATTGTCTTGCGATCATGCGACAAGACAGTGGAAGCCCTGCGGTCTCCAGATCTACGGTCCCTGCAAGATTGCATGACTAAGAGAACTATCTTGCGATCATGCGAGATGAAGACACGTGGTGGTGGGTCTGAAAGTTTTGTTTGCGATGTTAAATCGACGGTGACTGCTTTGCCACTATGGTGTGGAAGATGTGCGAACTTGACCAATGATAGAGCGGTCGCATGATCACAAGAATTAAACAAGTGCTATGCAATCATGTGAGATGCTTCCACGTGTCTAGGATGGCAGAGCTTTGTGAGGAGAATAGGTCTATGGTCATTGCTTGTTTCAGATAGTAGATCTAACGGCAGGTGCATTTTCGCAAAACAGAGTTGCAAGGAGTTTATCTTTTGTGAGAATACAAAATTGCGACAGGTGTATTTATAGAATGGTAATGGTAAAGAACGCAGATCAACAGTGCTTGTTCATTTGTGATCAGATCCAGTGGCTATCGTGTTTTTAGGAAAGTGAAGTTGCATGAGTTTTAATTTCATGAAAACATGATATGCTGACACATGGCAGGGAATTTAAGCGTCTTCAAGGTAATGCAAAATTAAAACATGACCGTTCAGATCAAACGGGTAACTGGGAGATCAGCGGTCAGAATTCAAACCTACACGCGAGTCGTTTGCAAAGGATTTTAAAGATGGCGCCAATAATGTTTTTGTGTATAAATGTTTCATTTTCTGATCTGGAAGATGTGATTTATTCTTATGACTGTTGGATATCTGTGACTGATAAACTTCTCAGCACAGTGAATTATAAATGTATATTGTTCTGATAATGAAGAGGTCGACAAATTCTGGTGTGAAATTGATTGCAGAGACAATCAAGTCTGATACCATCTATTTACTGTCCAACTGTATCTGATGTTATTTCATTGCATTGAATTGAAAATGGTGAATGAACAAAGTTTTGTCTCGTTGTTTTTAGTTTGATCAATCAGTAGAATAATTAGAGAGTTATAACTAGTTGTGAAATTGCATCAGCATACTCCATTTGCATTTCATACATAATCATACTTTCATAATATGCATTTTCATATTGTTGTGTTGTGAAATTCATAAGATTGTGGAGATCATCAACATAACATCTCTGCATTTAGACCCTGCCTGAGATTTCACTTGCCTGGGTGGAACTCGGTTTTCCTCTGTTGTTCTTTGGTTAAGAACATACCCTGCATTAGGAATTAGGGATAAAACATAATTTATTGAATATTTTTCAGATAGGGAGCTGTACCTCAATTCAGAGGGAAACTAGATATTCTCAGAAATAGTTTCCCAACTGTTGTGTAAAGTTGTTCTTCATTATAAAATTGGGTAAATAAAAGGAGGATAAGAAGAAGGACAATATGTTTACCAACACAATGTACCTAGGAACAGGGAAAACTTTAAGGAAACCCCTCCCTAGACAAAGTATAAAATCCTGGTGAATCCTACATTATTTTGGGTGGAAAAAAAATAATATTGTTGGCAAATTTTTTTAATGAAAGGAAAAATATTAATTTAACTTGCGATTTTTTTTCAATTGTTTGAAAATTCTATAAAATCTTGGTGAATCTTTCATTGTTGAAGAAAATCGTAGCTAGAAGTACACATACCTAGAAACCATCATTTCACCTTTATTGTTAAATGGATAGGTGTCATAAGTTACTTTTATATCATCTGACATATAGTAAAACTATTTTTTATAACTGTTGGATGATGTTAAATCAATGGCATATATCCTATTTCAAGCAAAACTTTTAAAGGACACCAAGTTCCAGAGAAAGTCTCCGAAATAAAGACGCGTCCACATTCAAATTTATTTCGGGCCAAAATTTGAAAGGATAAAAAGTCTCATGAAAAGTCTCCAAAATAGAGATACATGTCAAATCTATGTACTAAACCTGTACCCTAACTTAAATTTTGACCACATATTGGTGAATATATTTAATTTACTATGTGGAAAAATTAGATTCTATTGGCGACATCATCGTTGAAGTCCATATAACTATTGGCGATTGACCTATGCATGTGACCCAATTTTTATAAAGTGCTGGTGACATGGCCACCCTGAAAGTCTAATTTTTTTAGCCAAATTTTGGGTCCCCGACGAGTGAAATTAGCCAATTGGTGAATATTCACCACTAAAGTTATCTTTGCCTAGGAATATTCTCAACATATTGCAATGATTTAGGAACAAAATGGGAATACATAAAATAGAAGATGTTGCAAAAGGTTAAAGTTTTGGAGATGCATCAATAGCACTCCTCCTTATGGGCACCCAATTAGGAAAAAGTAGCCTTTTAGCATTAATTTTTTATTCATGGATACTATCCCAAACTCTCTCTAATATTCAAAAAGAGAAAAAGGATGCCTAGGTCCATTCTAGAGTTAGTCCTCACTAGTCAAAAACTAAGCATTGTAATTGATATAGAGTTCTTTTCTAGTTTTAGTGACTGATTCGATAATTGATATAGAGTTCCTACCAATGGAATCTTCATTTTTCCTTCTTTATATGTTGTCTTATTGTAAGAGATGCATTTTTTTGAGTTTTGTATGTAAATACTATAATATATCTCATTTTTAACATAGATACAAACAAGAAACACCTATGTAGTCTAGGTTATAGGTTGCGTCTTTGTTCAAACATACATTATATATATGATCAAATATTTATTTCGCTTCTAATAATTATAAGTTTTAAATCCTCCTTATAAAATACTAATACATTAGTAGGTAAAACATTTTAGTTATGCAATAAATAGTTGATTACTAAGTAGCTAAGTGTGAAACAATAATAGTATAGTTGTAAACATTCATTTGGTACATCACCCCCTATATCTAGATTTCATTTTCAAGAAGTCCTTACCCTTTACTCACAAGAAAAACAATTTAGAGTTAGGATTTAGGTGATTGAAAAGGGAACCAACCCTATCTAAAGGTTTATTTCCACTATAGGTCACCCACAACCTAGAAATGATCCAATGTTTCACTAGGTTATTGAGTTATAACTCACCATGGGTGCAAGATTTAGTGATAACAATTAGTTATAGTGATGAGGTGTGAGATGGAATCATGATTAGTTGAGAAAATGTTAGTTATATTAGAATGAAGGTGGTAAATATTGAATAACTAGTGTCATGGATGATAATGCAATTTGAGGTGGAGAAAAAAATGATTTGTTAAAGTGAATTAGATTTTAAGATGAATGAGGTTAGATGATGTGTTTTGTTTTGAGGTGGATGATATCACAGTTCTATTGAAAGTAAGAGGATTGGATGATCATGCAATACGAAAAGTGGAAAACACTTTCACTAACATGAAATAATGATCAAAGTGGTAAGTGGTTATTCCTTGTGAATGCTCATATAATGGATTTTGGAAGATGGGTGTGGCTATGGGTTCTTTCGTATTGAGATTGTTTATTTTGGATTGATCAATGCTAGAAGAGAGTGTATTTAAATTAATTGTGAATGGTCATTAAGTGGATTTTGGAATGAAAAAGTTGCTATATGATTGCCTTTTTAATGAGATTACTAAGTTTAGACTAATCAAAGTTAGGTGAGACTATGGTTCCTTCCTCTATGATTTTCTTTAGAAAATATGTCTTATTCAAGTTCACAAGGCAATCTAAATAAAGTTTTGTAAGATAATCTTTAATAAACTTGGAAAACCTATGATAATATATATATATATATATATATATATATATATATATATATATATATATATATATATATATATATATATATATAGGCAAAAGTGGACAAGCCACTGAATATATTTTATTTAATAAAATCTGATTCAAAAAATCTCAACCAGGAAAGAATCAGTAAGAAAACCTGGAATCATCGCTAAATACAATAAAGATGATCATTGATATTTACAATGTTACCTATATCGATAAAATATTAGTGCTCAACATACAATTTGGAGATAAAACTTCCTCCAATTATGACATACTTTGAGCAATCATAATACAAAATTTCAAAAATACGGAACTATCTTTAGTTTTACTCCTCCATTTCTGCACAGTCAGCCATATGAGGGGATACCTGATCTCCCAAGAATCGTGCAACACTCTCCTAGCTAGTGGTCAGATGGGGTTGTGGTGAAGACTCCCAACTCGACTCGTATTTCATCTCCAAAGCTGCAGGAGACACATCAGCTACCACCGAATCCCAACCGCAAGCATGTTCACCAAGATGAAGCATTGACCAACCAGACCCTGCAGCATTTGAAGAATTGCCACCCAACTCATCTAAGACCCCATGAATTTGACCCCGAGGAGGTGAAAAGTCCAAACCCTGTGAACCAAACAACACACCTTGCGCACCAAGAAATGAGTGAAGTGGAACCCCAGATGAAATCCCTTGAGAAGTCTGTAGTGTATAATCTTTGTTTGGTAACCTTAACATATCTAATAATGCATTCCCTGTACGCTTCACCCTTTCTTCCAACTGAAAACCAAGAGCCCTCGCTGAGACTTGCAGGGAGGATTTCATGAAGCAAGGGCTTTTCTTTTCAAATGATTTTTGTAGTGCTTCATACATTACCATAAACTCATGTTTCTAGAGCAATTGAGACCACAGGAACAAACCACCAACTAAAGCATTTCCTGCCCATAAATCATAATGTTGCATTTCCCTTTTAAGCTTGTTATCATTCCAAAACTATTATGAACAACTTTAATTGCCAAGATTTCCAATAGTGGAATTGACTGTAGCAAGTCCATTGCGTTTGAAAGAAAGATGGACACCAAATTTGATGGAAATAAGAAGTACCTAGAAGAAGGGGAGAGAATGTCATCCCCAATTACATGCCTTATAGCCCGTTGAATAGATGGTAATTGTACACAGAACATTTCATCCATGGCAGCGTCATCAATTTGTAGAGGAAGGCATTTTCCTCCACCCTCGGATTAAGCCATATCCGATAATTTTTAGGAAGCACGACCCTATGGAATTGATAGTAGGATTCACATTTGACTCAAACCTTCGTAGAAGTCAACATCTTCAGGTGAGCAATATGGAAGGGCACTATATCCTCTGTCTTGAATGAAGAAAATAATCTATCTTGCCTGATATAAATAAACCTGAAGGATGACACTTAAATGCCAAAACATGTGTGAGTAACTTACAATCTAAAGCGAGCTCGTGCTGAATATTTGAAGGACTAAGAGCCATGTGATTATAGAATTTGATCAGACACCAAATTGATCTCGCATCATGCGATGTACACCATGTGGCCGTTGTGAACACTTGACGTACCAAAATGATGTCCTCATAACATAAGACTTGGTGGTTGTAGTTAAAGAGGCATGGACAATATTGATTACAAACTTTATCACTGCAATGATGCACGATGTGTCCAAATAAAAATGATTAAGATTGACATTCCACTAAATCTGAATCAATCAACACTTGCAACTCCTCGTGTTGCTTAATGAATGTCATCGGTTGAAAGGTAGAATTCATGATGCCATCACATCCTAAGTTTGAAAGGTAATCTACAACTTTATTTCCCTCCCTAAGAGTGTGAGATATAGTTACCTCATGAAATTGATCAATCAAATTCCATATCTGATGAAGAATATACTTAAGCTTCTAGGAATATGTTTGTCTCTTGATGCAAGCATTAATGGTTACCTAAGAATCACCTTCAATTTGCACGTTGATAGTCCCCTTTCTTTGCAAGGATTAATCCTGCAAACAAAGCTTGAGCTTCTACTGTATTATTGGTTCCTTCTGGTAAAGATGCAGTTGTAATTGCTAGCACTTTCCCTTTACAATCTCTTACACATGCCCCTAATCCTGATTTACCTGGATTTCCTCTAGAAGCTCCATCAAAATTGAGCTTCACAAATCCTGAATGAGGAGGTTTCCAATGCATAGTAGACCTATCTACTTTGGTTTGTGTTTTACTGGTTATTCCACTTCCTGATGGAATAAATAGTGATTTCCATTCTCTAATAATGCTTCCATCCCATGAAGTAATAACAAGATTGATCTTACATCTACTAAGGCTTGCATTAGTAACTTCCACTATCGACTTTTCAATGCCCTCTAACACCTTATCTATAGAGGAAAATTCTTTTCTAAAGATCCTCTTATTTCTTTCCCACCAAATAGCCCATATGACTAATGTTGGGGTACATTTCCATATTCTTGCAAAGAGAGCCTGGGGGAAAAGAATCGGCCATGCTTGGAATTAATCCCATATGTTATTCTGTAGAGGAGTAATGTAATTTAATTTCCTGAAAACAAACATCTAGCATTGGTATGCAAAAGGACATCTCACAAAAGGATGATCAGCTGATTCATATTCTTCATCACATAATACACACTTGAAGGTTGGGGGAATATTTAACCTTTCCAAACGATCACTTGTTAGGATCCTATTTTTGATTGCAAGCCATGCAAAGCATCCAGCTTTTGGAAGAACCACATGATTCCAACAAAATGTATAAGCTTGTGATGGACTCTTCTTTGATGTAATTCTTTGAAGAAGTTTGTATCCCTCTTTGATTGAGTATTTACCACCCTTGGCTAGAGCCCACAACAATCTGTCCTCACAATTCGATAGAAAGACTTGTCTTTTTGCAAGGATGGATAAAAAAAACTCCCTGTCTTGTCTAGATAGATAAAGTTGATCTAGATCCTTCCATATGACTTTCTTTGAGAAAAGGAAAACTATAGCTATGAAATGAGTAACTTGAGTCCCCCAAAAAGATTCTAAAATTGATTTTAGATCTTGAGTGTTTTGCAATGTGATTAGTGGAGGTTGTCCATTCCAGGAATCTCTCTAGAAGTTTACCTTGTCTCCATTATTTAGTTCCCAAGTAATGTATTTGAGGACAATGTCTCTTAAGGAAACCATAAAGTCCCAAATCACCGACCCCTTAGGAGGGTCAAGAATTGAAAATATTCTAGCTGGATCATTGTTATCTAGATACTTCTACTGCATGATCCGACACCAAGTAGATTGGGGCTTGCTATACATTTTCCAAATTAGATTGCCACCGAAAGCTGTATTTCTCTTTGATAAATCATGAACTCCCACTCCACCTACTGCAGGAATATGTGCCATGTCTTGGAGAGAAATAAGTTTGACTTTTTTCTCATCTGTCATATTTCCCGCCCAAAGGAAACCTCTTATCAATTTATGAATTTGTGAAAGGATTGATGGAGGGGCTTTAAGGACAGCTAGATAGTAGTTTGGGATCGCTGAAAGCACTGATTTAATGAGAAGAATCCTACCTAATAATGAGAGCCATCTAGCTTCCCATGCCACAACTCTACTTTTGATTCTTTGAAGGACAGAATTCCAATAACTCGTCTTATTTGACCCCATAAAAAAATGGAATTCCAAGATAAATTAAAGGTAAAAAGTCCTCTGAAAATCCCAAAATCTGCACGATTCTATCTGATATAACTTTGTTGGTATTGAATAGAATTTATTTTTATTTTTGAGGATTAATTTTCTGCCCTGAAACTTCTGAATATAACTGCAATATTTTCTTAAACTGTCTAGCTTCTGAGACTTGTGAAATACCAAAAAGTAGTGTGTCATCTGCAAATAATGAATGAGTGATGGAAATAGATGTACCACTAATGCTTGCTCCCTTCCACTTTCCTAGCAAATGATGATGTTTGATAGTCCTACTAAATGCTTCAGCCATGATGATGAATAGGGCTGGGGAAAGTGGGTCTCCTTGTCTGACACCTTGAGTAGAAGAGAAGAATCTTGATGCTTTTCCATTGATAATAACTGAGAACCAAGCTCTGGAGAGGCATGCTTTGATCCATTTGCACCAGCATTTTGAAAAACCCATTTTCTGAAGGACTTGAAATAGAAAAGACCAACATACTCTGTCATATGCCTTCATCATATCTAACTTGATCACAAAATTGGAAGACTGATTGATGTTGATGGAATGAGGGATTTCATGAGCTACCATTGCTCCCTCCATAGTTTCCCAGCTTGGAACAAAGCCACCTTGCTCAGGAGAAATTATGTGTGGGACAAGATGCTGCAATCATAAATAAATAGCTTTTGTGACAATATTGTATGTTAGATTACATAATGAAATTGGCTGAAAATCAACAAATGTCTTAGGATCCTTTATTTTTGGGATAATTGCGATATTGGTAGTATTGAAATATTTGAGAATGGTTTTGTTCTTCCTAGATTCCTCAACAGTTGCAAGCAAGTCCCAACCAATAATTTCCTAGCAACTTTGAAAGAAGAGCGTTGTGAATCCATCAGGGCCTGGAGCTTTGTCTGGAGGAAATGAAAAAACTAACTCTCAAAATTCTTGAAAAGTGAATGGAGCCATAAGCATAGTGTTATCTCCAGGAGACACCATTGTTGGAATGGCCTCAAGGAGATCATTCACTTGTGAAGGCATAGGTGTTGGGTATTCAATTGGAGCAAGAAGGTTCTTAAAGAACTTGACACCTTCATCCCTAATTTTCTATGCATTGGTTAAAATGTTGCCCGAATATGTTTCTTTGATTTGAAATATTATTTTAGTAGCTCTCTTTTGTTGGGCTGAAGCATGGAAATATTTTGTATTTTTATCTCCTTCTTGTAACCATAATTCTTTGGATTTTTGTCTCCAATATTCTTCTTCTCTACTACACAACTCTTCCTACTCTTGTTGAAGGCTCTTTTGCTTAACATAAGTACATTATGCATCCCATTTTGAATGATATTACTATATATTTCATCCAGTTGCGATTTGGCAACATCTTTCTATTTGAAAACATTCTTAAAAACATGTTGGTTCCACTTCTTGATGAGCTCCTTGACATGTTTCAATTTCATGGAAAACTGATGCATCTTGGATCCGGGAGCAAAGGGTGTACTGACCCACCACTATTTTAACAGTTGGAGAAAATGGGGATGGAGAAGCCACATTCTTTCAAACTTGAAAGAAGAATTATACTAATTTTGACCCACTTTAACTGGTTGACTGATAGACAAAGAGATTAGAAAATGATCTGACCCCGGCAAAGACAGAATCTCTGATTGAATATGATAATTGTAAAGTTTCCATTCGTGGGAAAGGAGAAATCTATCCAACCGAACATCTATTTATGAAAATTCAGCCCTCCTATTTGTCCAGGTAAATTTTCCATCTGAAGGATGAATGTCCATAAGGTTATTATTATCCACAAATTGAGAAAAATCTTGGATAGTTTTGAAAGGTGGGTAAATACCTCCTGTTTTCTCTGCCTGGTTCAAAACTGCATTAAAATCACCACCTAGGATGACTTGCTGGGAATCTTGCAGTTGAATTAACTGAGTAAGGCTGTCCCAAAGTCTGAGTTTGTCCTGCGTAGAAGTAGGCCCATAAACATTTATCAGAATAAAAGAAATGTCAAACTCTGACATCTTCAGCATTTGCCAATTTGAATGTTGATGAATAAGTTGTCCCTGAATTGTTAGGGGATTCTAGAGGACAGTGAGACCTCCTGATGCTCCAATCCCAGGAGAGTGCAATGAAGACCACTTTGGCCATTTGGCCATTGTCTTATCAAAGGTATCTTGTGATAGTTTGGTTTCCTGAAGCATAATAATATTTGCCTTCATATCATCAATTAATTGCTTAATCCTACTTCTTTTTGTTAGAGACATTAATGCCTCTGACACTCTAGGAGTTTATCTTCATTGCAGACAATGAGAACCTTTTGTTCTCCTCATCACTCATTTAGTAACTACAAACTTATCATCCAAAGTAGTCTGAATACCTGCTGCTATTTCAGTTTTAGTCTTGGATCCCTTAGGTCGACCTCTAGATTTGGGCGTCTTGAGAACATGCTGGCTCTGGGAAGGAGACTGAACAATTGAAAGAGATTGATGATGGTCAAAAAGCTCCAAACAAGAAGAATTCTCTGAATCTGTATAGAGCTGATCAATGTTAATCTCAAACTCACCAATATTAATATCCGCTCGTTGAGAGGCCGAGTTATCAGCCAGATTTTGAAATTGTTGATATATACACTCCTCTAATCCCAAGGGATCCTCAATGGTGAGAGGAGCATCCATTAACTCATCCATTTTATAATTATCACATGCAGTTTCCCCAAGCTCTAAAATCTTACAACTATTCAAAGTTTTTGGGGAAACCTGATTGTTCCAATAATGAAATTCTTTAAGCAAGTCATCAAGAGCATTAGTCTTCTGGTAGTTGATTTACCATACTTCTTTATCTATCTTGAGATGGATGTGGTCTTGTAAATTTTAACAATGGTGTAATGATTACGTGTATAGGTTTTTCAATTATTTTTTCCAGGTTCTTTATAGCTTGTAACCTAGTGATGGGTGGCATGAGCCTATAAATTTTTTGGGGGAGTTTTGAGTTTATGATTTTTTGAGTTTTTAAAATTTTGAAAGCTATGCTAAAAAAAGATAGAAAGAGAAAATCATTTATCTCAAAAGAATAAATTTTCCCTTTTTGGCTTGAAGAAATATATTTTGATCTAACATTGACAAACACAAATGAAGCATAAATATAATCCTAGAATTACTTAGGTAATTGTGTCAATCCTTGTGGGCTCATACATATGTTTTATATCGAGTGACAAATACCTAGGGAATATGAAGTCATGCACCACATATGGACCCCTTACCTTGGAGACCAAAGTTATACCCAAACTTAATTCTATCTCTCCAATCTCGAAGAATATTTTCTAGTAACTTCTTGGACCTAATTGATATTAAGTGCACCACTAGGTAGGATGGCTAAAAGTCCTAAACTAGACTATAAAAACTTCTACGCATATCCTTGATATATCGAAAGATCATGTGAGGCTTAATCTTTGAAGATGAAAGTAAAATAAAGTTAAAAAAACTACGAGAATAGGGTAATTCACAATTCTTGTTCACTTCCCCAAGGTGTAAAGTTCTTAGGGGCTTAGGTAGAATGATAAAATCTAATCTTCCAAGAGGTATATATTTTTATTCATCCTCCACTCTTTTTACTTTGCTAGAATGTTAGAGATGAGATTGCCCTCTTGATGATGAACAATAAGACAAAAATGTTAAAGATGAACTTGAGAAGAAATGGGTGTTTTTGGTTTTCAAGATCATGCAAGCGTGCGAGGGAAGAAACTACATACTCACTTTTTGGGGATTAAAAAATGGTAAATTGACTAACTAAATCAAAATGTGAATGTTAATTTGAATTCCTCAAGAAATGATTATATATAACACATGAAAGAAGATAAAGAAAATATAAATAAAAAAGTTCTATAAGAAGGTATTCTTAAACTTGTTTTGAAGACCACAAGATGATATTTAAAAAATAAAAAATAAAAAATCTTTGGCTTGCAAGAGAGACAATTTTTAAAGTTTTAATTCTTTGGCTAATGAGTAATGTTGCATTCAAAGGGTTCACTAGAACAAAAAAATAAATTAGTTCGAAGTAAAAAAATGGAGAATTAGATTGTTCACAACATTTTCTTTTAGTAATCATACTTGATCACTAGTGCATAATTTGGAAAGAAAACTCGGTCTGTTAAATAGGGCTTGGAAGTAACTTTCCAACACCTATATAAGAAGTAAAACAAATGATTAGTGAGGCAAAAAAGATCTCTATTCAAGTGTAATTAAATAATTAAGCATTTAGTTTAAATCCCTTGTGAGAAGAGGTTAGGACTACAACTATGGGTTGAATTTAGGACACACTAATGCAGGGGCATTCTAGGGTACTCGGTGAATTTGCATGGGAGGTGTATTGTTTGACCAGTGTTACTTGGTTGCAGCCTTGATCGACGACCTTGGTCATTGAAGGAAGCTTGGTCCTTGAAGAAACTCGGTAATCTCTGGCGCTTGGTGAAAGTGTTACTCGACGATGTCTGTGGTGATCGGTCGATACTGGTGCTCGGCGGTTCCTGGCATGCTCGGTTATTTCACTGTTGCTCGCTAGTTCTGGTTTACCGACTAGAGTTCTGTGTGTTTTGTTGGGCCGACTTGATGCATTTATTGTTGGTAGTTGTTGTTACAGGATAACATGTTGGATTAAATGTTTGTAAGGCTATTTTGATGTTGACTTGTATTGAATTTAATATTTGTTGGGGGGAGTTAATGGTTTCATCTAGCTGACTTTTAGCTGATGACTAGTATTTATAGGATGTTTGGGTAGATGTTTAGGATCATCAGGAGATTGTAGAAGTTCATGACTTGGAAGACTTAGCAAATCATATCTGAGGTTCTGAAAGCTAGAGTTGGCGAAGTTGTGGAAAAGATCTTGCATGATCTTGCAGATCAGATTATTATCTGATAGTTTGTAATTGGTTGAGCTAGTGGTTTGCACACTTGGAGACAAGGAGATTTCTTGGAGGCTTGCGAGATCAAGTTTAGATCTGCCTTAGGGTTTCCATTAGCTTCTGATTGTCTTCAGAGCTGAACTAGCTGAGATTGTATTGGATCTATTTGGATCTTGCAGAATTATTTCTGATTGTAATTGGCCCTAACCTGGAAGGCCTTACAGTTGGGTATGTTAATGAAAATCAGAGTTAAACAATTACTTTGTTGTGTTGTTGAGTATTCCGCTGTGTTGTTCTGTTGGTTGCAAGGTTTGGACTGTCCTTAATTGGATCCACCATCCTTGATTGCATCACACACACACACACACACACACAGAGAGAGAGAGAGAGAGAGAGAGAGAGAGAGAGAGAGAGAGAGAGAGATGCACGCGCACACACAAATTCCATATTGTATAAAACCAAGTATGTTGTAAAAATATATAAAAAAAAATTGTAAGAAAAATACGTATGTTAAATGTCAAGATTCATCTCTTCACCTCTCAAGATACAACAATGATATTTGTTTCATGTTAATTGGCTCCTTAAAAAATCGATCTTTGAAACTAACCAAATGGACAAAAAATCTATGAGACAAGAAACCTTAGAAACTCACAAATACCAAAGTTAACTAGTAGGTTAGTATGTTGCACATGAGATTCACCAAAATGTGTGCAATAAGAACTTAAAAAAAAACTATAGTCCTAATACCAAATAATACTATCAACCTCAAGATTGCACAACTAGATTGCTTATTGAAAAAAGGATGTCGATGCAACTCAACAACATAATGCTATAATATTTGAATGATAAATGTGATAAAATAATTTTGCATAAAAGGCTAGATGAGAGAACGATGAATTTACACTTTAAAATAAAAATCAAATTATGGTGATAATATGATCAAGGATCAATAGATAATTCAACTGATTGTAAAATCAACTCAAAGAGGTGAATAATATATCAATAAGAGTCGTGTATAACTTTATTGCTACGCATGGTACTAGCTTTTTGGTTGATATATGCTCATAAGACTTTTAATTGTATAGTTTTATATATATACAATGTTTTGATATTATGGACTATTACTATTAGTATGTTTGGTTAATAACAATATGAGACTACCCCATACTCCTTGCGTGAGGTGAGGCACCTAATTGTGCTACAAACGAGGCTACATACCTACCCTTTGTGGAATTTGAACTTGTGACCTCTCTTTCAAGAACACAAGTTCACCACTACACCAATTCAAGTGTAATAATTAAATACAAAAAAAATATTTTTAACATCTGCAATAAAAACCCACAGCCTTGATATGTGCAAATTACAGCCACAAAATATACATCTAAATCGTAAACTAAAACGCAAATCTTACCAAAGAAACACTTAATTTTTTTTTCAAACTTTTTGAAACTTCCTTTATACATTTTACGTTTTAATTTAAGATTTAGCCAATACCCAAAATATATTATCATACTAAAAAAAGGAAATGAAAGAAGAAATCTCAAATATTGACTGAGCTTTCACAGGCGGCTGATTGGTGGTATACCTAAGTAAAATGCAGGTGAACCACATGAAATTTATTACGCTGAAAAATATCTGTATTATTATAATTATTTTATTGGAAAATTTTCTGTATAATTTGTTTTTTTTATGCACGAGCAGATCGTACAAGTACAAGTTTATCATTTGGGATGTTAGCCCACTGTATGCCTCTTTCTAATTTGATGTGCTGCACGACTCTAGTACGAAAATACTTGTCTTTTTTCTTTCACTTTTCTTGTCGGGCACGGCCTCAATATTACAAAAAAATTTGTCCACATCATAGATAATTTTCTCATAAAGTATGTGAACTTTTTATCTTAAAATTTATAATATTAGATTTCATAAATTAAAAGTTGTCTAGAAAATCATATATGAGTTAATAGCTATTTATTTATTGAAAATAAAAAGTTAGTAATTAGATCAATTGTACAAATTTACTAGTGCAATATTATTATGACACTTGTGCAAAAGTATTGGATCAATTGTGCAATTCTTTTTTGTCGTTATTGAAGCAAATGAATAATGGGGCAATAAGGAATATGTTTTTGAAACACTTTGAAAATGACCACTTTGTGATTCTTGTTGGAATAGTGGATCAGAGTAAGTTCGTCTTTAATACTCAGAAGTTGAAACGATAGCTATGAGTTGTTAAGTAGCATATGCAACAACAAAAAAAATGTCAAAATCCCATGTACTAGTAGGATAGTAGGATGTGTAGGGGTATAAAGTTGGCTATAATATCTATTGATACGCTTCTTCTATTGTGTAAGTTGTGGTATATTGTAACAAAATTATAAAAAATTTCACCTTGCAAATATTGGCAAAGTAGTTCTGACAATCTCAAAACAAAATAGTATGATACCAAAAATTCAATTACATAATTCATTTTTACTTGTTTTTCCCATTTTTACAGCATTATGAAGATGAATTATAAAGATGAGACAAATAAAAATTGTATGAAAAGCTATTGTAATATACATATTTTGATTTTCATGCAAATATATACTTGCATACTATTTTCTATAGAGAAAAACTGCATCTACAAACAATCCTTCATTCCCAGATGTTTGTGATTAATTACTAATGAAAATGTTAATGTAATCAGTTTCTGAGATATCAGATCCACTATGGTAAAGATGAGTACAAACAATGAAAAGAATACAAAATGACTGATTAAAAAATGTCTTAATTTTGAAGATAATCAATTTCTAACTTTAGTTTTGAAGATGGTTTCTTTTAAAAGACCTGTATATTATTTGTCAATTTGTAAGGTTTACCTTTTTCTTCTTTCACATTTTGGATCAGATTTTATAATCTGTCATTACTTGTTTTTCTCTTACCATCGTATTATACCAATAAATCATAAAATGTGATCTAAAATATTAATAAAGAAAAAATTTAACATAATCTAAAATATTGAAGAAAAAATATTCAAGTTAATTTTGTTAAATAGATAGCAGACATTGATAAATGTTTCAAAATAGTATCAAATTGTCATAATAAAGATTGTAGATTTTTTATTAAGATTTAAAGTAAAATAAAGTGATATCAAATAGCTTATCAGATGATTGTTTCTCAATCAATCCCATAGACTGTTTGAACTTATCATCACTCTTAAAAACCTTCCTCCATTTATTCAAACTGAAACCTTGATACTCATGTTGTCAAATAAACTTGCCAATGTTACAGATGTTCTTAAAATAGTCAAATACACTTCATCTCACTGGTTCCATACAAAAATTAAACATCTTATAAGTTCCATGCAAAACTTACAGTTACATCGAAATTTCTTGATGATTCAGAAGCTTTCAATACTCATCACTCATTTCTCTCTATAGAACCCACATGGATTCAACCCAGTTGATGGGCAAGCTGTGACGTTAATGGCAGAAACAAGATAAAAAACCCAAGTGGGTGAGCTTGAAACTCAGGAAGATCCCATTTCATTGACAAAAAAACTCATTGAAACACATACTCTAAGTCTGTAAATCATTTGTTTGAAACATGACAGAAGAAACATATGGAGAGGGCCAGGCAACGAACTTGGGCATCTCATCTCCAGGCATCAGAACAGGCAAACTCTGCAACTGTTGTTTAAACAACCATTTCTTAGATTCAGTAATTATAAAAAAAACAAAAAATTAAGATCTATTAGATTTCCACAATCCATATTAATGTTTGTATCAATTTCTGGATTCGATTGTATAGAATTTTTGTCATCAGCGTTTCAGATCATACTACATAATCCATCATCAGGATGTTAGAGAGAAAAGAACATAAGATGATGATTATGATCCCAAACACTGATTCATCTTATGTTCTTTCTCTCTAGCATTCTGATGATGGATCATGTAGTATGATCGGAAACGTTGATGACAAAAAATTCTACACAATCGAATCCAGAAACTGATACAAACCCAAAAAATAGTTTCACAAAGCAAACAGGACATGAAAAAAAAAACTTAAAAAACCCAACTCAATACCTGCTGAATTTCAAGATTCTTAGAAGACGACCCCAAATCAGCATCGATCTGTAATGGAAGATCAGGCTGAACTTGCTGAGCCGTTGTAGCAGAAAAACTGAAACTTGCATGGCGGCCATGGAAGCTTCTGATCTTTTCCCAGTAGTAGCAAATGGAAAACAGAGCACTGATGCCCAAAACAATCAAGAGAACAAAAGCGGTCCCCAGGGGAAATCCCAAGTTGGGCTTTTTTGAATCTGCATTTCTGTGTTGTTCACCACTTAAATCCTCCATTATTGACCTGCTAAAGCCTTCCTCAATTAATGGCTTCAAAGAACAGATATTATAGTACTTTGCAATGGGCTAAAATCTTCTTTTAGTGTTGTTTTTCTGTGGTTATTGATTCATGTGATGACAAAGTTCAAAAGTATTAGGCCGTACTGTCTGGCCGACGTGCCGTAAGTGAATATTTAACTTGTGAGATTGTGTACGAAGTTGAGAACTTTCTCCACGGCAAAAGATAAGGCTGTCCTTTCTGAGAGGAAGATGGTCCAGCCATGTTTTCATGGAAAACAACAATGACATGACAAGATTTTAGCTTATTAGGGATTTCAATACATGCCCACTAGGTACTTCTTAATACGGTACTCCCAGCCAATTAACTTGCAGTTGCTGAAAGGGATCTCCTTTACTTGGTGGGGAATAGAGGATAGCATGGGCTAAATTCACTACAAAATGATACACAAATAATTTGGAAAAAAATTCAAATGTACAAAACATACTGTTTTTTTGTTCGATTTTTCATGGTTTAATAGCAATGGAGATGTAAATCATGAAGATCAATTACATATCATTTTGTCGTGAGCTTAGGTGCTTCCATAGAGTATGGGGTCATGTTTCAATTGCACTTAATTGGATTTGGCTAATTAAAAGACCACTAAAAGATGATTGATATGATAGAAGACTTGATTTCTATTAGGTTAAAGATAGTTTGCGGGACACCAAGGGATGGTTGAATAGTGGAGGGTGGATGGTTTGATAGTTGGCATAAGAGTTGATTGAAACAATGTCTTCATTGGAGAACTTAGTTAATCATAATATATTTATCTTATCTCCCAAAAGTATTTAAATGGAGACCAAACAATGTTCACTTGACAAGATTTGAACTTATTAGGGATTTCAATGCTCGAGAAACTATGCCCACCACTTAATAATAAAGTGCACCCAACCAAGTAACTAACTTGTAGTTGCCCAAATAGAAATATTTTTCTTGGTGGGGAATTGATAGGGAATAGAGTAGAGGTGATTATGTTCCTATTATAGTTCATTCAATTTTGCTATCTAAAAGTACACTAAAAAACCATAGATGCAATAGAAAACTTGGTTTCTATTAGCCCAAAGATAGTTTGTGGGACACTTGAGGGAGAGTTGAATAGTGAAGGCTAATTTGGTAGCTGACATGTGAATTGATTCAAATGGGGTCCTCATTAGAATGCTTAGTTAATCTTAACATATTCATCTTATCTCCTAAAAGTACTTAAATGGAGACCAAACAATGTTCATATGAAAAGATTTGAGATTATAAGGGATTTCAATGCTGGAGAAACCGTGCTTGCCACTTGATAATACAATGCACCCAACCAATTAAGTAACTTGCACTATGGAACTCTCCTACTTAGTGGGGATTAGAGTAGAATTTGATAGAAGACTTGATTTCTCTTAGGTCAAAGATAGTTTGTGGGACATTAGGGGGAGGATAAAAAACTGGAGGAGAGTTCAAAGATAGTTTTTGGGGAACTAGGTGGAGAGTTAGATACTGGAGGAGTGTACAAAGATAGTTTATGGGACATCAAGGGGAGGGTCAGATAGTGGAGTGTGGTTCTATAATCAATATAGGAGTTTTTTTGGAATGGGGTCCTCATTGGAGCACTTAGTTAATCATAAAATATCTATTTTATCTCCCAAAAGGAATTAAATGTAGATAAAAAAAAGTTCACAACATATTTGTTTTATAATTAATTTTTATTTGTCCTAAAAAATTGGCAACCAGATAAATCTTTAAAGTTAAACAAAATATTGTTTGCATCCAACACAAATGATATATAATCTACATTGCAAAGATATGCAACCTTTCAAAAAATATTATGCACATATATGAAAAATATTTACTTTAATATTCCCACCTACATATGCTACGATGACCCAAAAAAAAATTTGTGGACTAAAAAATAAAGTATTTTGTCAACAAAAACCATGCCCAACTATCCCATCATACAATAAGATATGACCAATGTAGGGTTTCTATATCCAATTGTGATTAATAGTTTTTCATCTTATAAACTCAAGAGTAACCTAGATACTTGAACAACCCTTCTTGGATATGGAATACATTTAACTGACAACTTGAGGTTGTAAACTTAAATTTTTTTGGCATAATAAATGCACTATGACATTACTCAAATTGCTATCTATCTTCCATAAGGAATTTTTTAGTAAAAATATCTATTTATACTTACAACAAATACATATCCTATTTTTAACATTATCTACTAATATAGAAATGATTAGAAAAGTTCTACTCTAAAGTAGTAATGAATAATAGCTAAAAGAAATCTCAATGTTTATACTAAAAACAAATCGAGCTCATTATACTATCAATTCACTGGTACAGTTCAATGCTACAAGAATGTCATGCAATTTAATAGTATAATTCAACAAATTGGACAAGAACAATTATAAATTGAACTAATTCCTATTCAACATTTAAAGATAAAACAAGGGAAGTGTACCTCAAGTGCCCCCCCTAAGTATAGCTCGAATAGATTCAACAGAAGGAAATAAATAAATCAATACTTAGTGTACTGTCCTAAAAAGTAAGCACTTAATTTGTGCTCATTTTGAGACCATTTTAAGCCTACTTTAGTGTGTTTCTTATGGTAGGACCTCATATTGCACTTAAATGCACATTTAATTCAAATAAAGGTCCTCATTCTCCTTTAATCTTGTTTAAACTTGAGGTTGGATCTAACTTCTAGGCACAATTTCCCAATTTTCCATTCATTCACATAATTCATTTTCTATCTAGGTCCTATGCATACATTTTTAGATTTCAAGATTTGCCCTGATTCCTTGCAGACTATGGCTTTCACCACCCCTTTTTGGCATACTCCCCTAAGTCCCAGGTAAAATCTGATTTTGGCCTTGTCCTAGAGCCTTATGGTTTACTTGGCTCTAGGTCCAATGTGGGGTTTTTTTCTCCTAGACCTTTAATTGAGGTCGACCTTTGAAGTATAAGCAATGAAATATGTATAAAAGAGACCTCTTCCTCTCATTTTTACATCCATTATTACATCCACAATTTACATACACACACATGTGAGCTACCATTAATTGTGCATTCAAGAGATCCATGTGCAAGCAAGCATCCATTATGAAGAATTCAAGCCCATCAAGCATTCAAGTGCAAGGAATTCATCAAGAGTCTCTAAAGAATTAAAGTCTTCATTTGTTAACCTACAACTGATTGAATATCTTGATGAAGATTTAGGAGGTCACCAAGTTGTTAAAGTGATATGTAAGATTATTAAATCAGTCAATATGTTGTCATTGATGTCAACTAGTTTTGACTATACTTATCATGATGGTTACAAACATCTAAACATCTGTAGAAGGAAAAAATGGTGAAGAGATGAGATATCTACATAAGAACAAGATGAATATGACTGATATGGATAAGGTATACATTGGGTAACTTATTGATGAGTCTACGACATTATATTGTTAACTTGAGCATGTTGCATTATTCTATTATGAACAAGAGATTAGGATTGAACAAGTTAATGTGGTTGGTAATTGAAGATTTCTATATACACTGAGTCAATCTTGTGTATACCAAGTGACAGTAATAACAAAGTTATTTATCACTGACACATTCTAGATTAATCAAGTAGGATGAAAACATTAAATGTTATAACAATCGACTGAAATTGATGAGCTGGTAGATGCTTATGATTTCGAGGTAAGAGATGAAGTTTGTTATAAGATCCATGGCTAACAAAATTCAGAGATGATCAAAGGGAAGAGATTGAAACATGTTATTGACACAATTGCCGAGGAAGCTTGAAGCGGCAAAACAGACGATGGATATTAAGTGACAAAATCTAATGTCTGGAATGAAAATGATTTACATGTCTATTTAAGAGACATGGGATTCATTGTGGAATGATGCCGGATGAATAGAGACTGCAAAAGATTTCATGTGAAGACATGTTTTCATGCACCACTGATCAAACTGGTTATAGACAAAACTGAGCGTCAGAGATATATACACCAAGTGAAGTAAGTTGGAGGATATGATGGAGTGAATTGATTATTGAACAAAAGAGTTTTATTGAGCTTAGCATAGATCTGAATACTAGCAAATTGAGTTGTATTTGAATCAGTCACTACTGTATCAGTTTAACCATTGTTACAGCTAAATCTCTTAACTGAGTGGACTTAACAGTCTTGATTGTATTTCAATATGATATTCAAGGAATGTTAATTGTTCTCTTGTAGACCCCATAGTGATAGTGAATGTTGGTCGAGAGAGATCTGTTAGTGATAAATCCTCTAACAAGGTCACACCTAACAATTTGTTTTGTAACCTTTAATAGGGTTGCCTCCTAACTGAGCTCACTTTAGAAGAGTGAAATATTTTGGGTTACCGATCCCATGTGGTTTTTCCCTTAGCAGGGTTTCCACGTTAAATCTTTGTGTTATGTGTTATTTGTTATGATTGTTTTGCTATCATACTTTACATATTGCATATTTGATTAATCGGTAAAGACAGTTTTGGAAATTACTGGTATTCGATAAATGAACAAAAAGTTATAGATTAACATCTTACCGACTTGTCTGATTTGTTGAAATAAGTTTGAATAAGTACATTTGGGAGTTTGGGACTGTAGGATAACTGATTTAAGTGATTCACCCTCCCCCCCTCCTCTCCGTTATCTAACAATTGGTCTTAGAGCATATTGGTTGCTTGGAGGAAAGTTTCAAAGACTTGAGCTAAAGATCACAAGATGTATAAAAGGGAGGTTCCTAAGTTGAACAAAGACAATTTCTCTACATGGAAAAGCAGGATGAGAATACACATATCTGGAATTGGAGAATATGCTCTACATCTTCTAGACAATGGCTACATACAATCGACTATTGGACCTTTGACAATTGATCAACTGAGAGACATACATGAACACAACATGACAATGATAGAGATTGTTGCTGCCCTATTTGATGCAGAATTTGAAGACATCAAAGCATGCACTATAACGAAAGAAATGTGGGATGAACTTGCACTAGTTCATGGAGGAGATATAAATGTACTAAGAGCCAGAGATGAAAGCCTTAGAGGTAGATTTGATGATATGAAGATGAAAGAAGGTGAAAACATCACACAGTACAGTAACTAAATCAAGGAAGTCGTCAATGCTATCAGAGAAGTAGGAGATATTATTGAAGAGGACACAATTGTGAGTAAAATTCTTAGAACCTTGTTGCCTATCTATGCCATTAGAATCTCTTCTATTTATGAAATGAGATATGCACCAGGTAATGTTCTTACTTTGGATAGCCTAATTAGTAAATTGACTACTTTTGAGCTCAATAACTATGAAAATAGTATTGTACCAAGTGTTGAATCTGCATTTATGTCATCCTTGAAGATTGGTAAGTCTAGCAGTACACATAACATAAGAAATGAAAGTGAAAGTGACGGTGAAGATGATCTTGATGAGCTTGAAACACTTATGGCTAGGAGACTTCAGAAAGGTAAAGGCAAGTATAAGGGAAAGTTACCTTTAGCATGTTTTAATTGTAAAGAGATTGGCCATATTGTTGCTAGATGTCCTAACAAGAAAGATGAAGATAAAGACAATGACCAATCTAGGGAAAGAAAGTTTGACAGAAGAGATCACAAAGAACATAGAAGAAACCGACAGTATGACAGAAGAAAAAACCGAGACTACAAAGATAAAGGCAAGAAGACTTGTTATCTAGTTGGAGATGATGATGTTGATATCGACACCGACACCGATGAAGACATTGAAGTGGTATTTGTTACAATGAAAGATGATTCAGAAGAAGAAGAAAGGTATGTTAAAACAACACTTATATCTAAAGTTAGTAACAATGATACATGGATTATTGATAGTGGCTGTACACATCATATGACTGGTGATGAGGAAAAATTTGAATATCTTGAACACTATAATGGAGGATCTGTTAAAATCGGAAATGATACACCTTGTCTAGTGAAAGGAAAAGGATCTATCTTGTTGAACAATAAGATTAGATGTGAGAATGCATGATTATAGGACATAATAACTTAACTAAAATAACCCTGGACAAAATAACCCGACCACAATAACCCGAGGACAAAATAACCCAGGGTCATAATAACCCAATCTAAAATAACCCGCAGTCAAAATAACCCATGGACAAAATAACCCCATAAGATTATAGAGAAATGAAAACAAAATTTATAAATTACAAGTATATTTCTAAGAAACTTGTGTATTCAAATTTTCAATTAAAGTGTCCAATTATGAGCAATGCCTCTTATATAATCTAAAATATTATTATTGTCATAACCATCAACTAGTATTTTTAGTCTTTCTTTGAGTTCACGATATTTTTTCCTGCTTGGTTATGTAGTGTGTCCAACCATATATTTCTCTATTTTATTCTCTTGGAGACCTTGTTCTTTTTTCACTACTTTGATGAATTTCCAGATTGAGCTATGTGATGATTGAAGCAATTCACTAAATCCTCTATGCCATCCCTCAATAGAATTATTGGTTTTGGGAAGATCATCTTGAAAAACTAAATAGAAGTTCCACATTGTGATTGGAAACTTGGGTGACCGTCTGTTGCCTCTTCTAGTTAGTCTTCCAATCCATGTGTCTTCAAAATAATCAATTATGGGTTGCAAAGTCTCCTCATGTTCTATATAATAAGGAGATTATAGAAGTATTTTGAATGCATTGATTACATATATATGGGGCACAAAAGCTAATGCAACAAGTTTTTTGATCTCAAATGAAAATACTTCATCGACACGGTAACGTGTTTGTAGACCTTCTTGAACTTTCCTCCACAAGCACTGAGAGAAATGGAAAAAGCATCCCCGAATAGTGACATTTGGAAAAATTTCAGAAATAGCTCCCTTGAAACCTAATTCAAAATCATTAAGTATAGTTTTTGGGTTTAGATCAGGTTGCAGTTGTTTTAATTTTACAATTACTTGTGTATAAGTGGATCTTGTTTTGTTGGTTATAAGAATATAGATGAGTGAAAATATTGCATCATTTTTCAAGCTATGAATTATGTACAACTGTTGAAAAAAACTTGATACTATTTTAAATGTACCATCACTAAACCAATTTTTAGATTCTTTTAGTAATTACAAATTTTGTGTGGTGGTGAATATTAAAAAATGATTCTCATCATTACTGTCATTAAAAAGAATCTTTTCCCCTCTATTGGTAATTGTATATTTAATCGGTAAGATAAGATATCTCGATGTCTAAGGATTTGGTGGTGGTGCTTCAAATCTTATTATTTTCCTTCGAAACATTTTGGTTCATGCATTAGTTGATGGTATTGCTCCTGCTACCGGTAATGAAATATTAGAACATGTAGTAGAAATGATATTTCTTGTAGAGTCTTGAGTCAAGCACGCCATGTCTTTCATTTCATTCAACTTCTGTTTGATAGTGATCATCTCAATTTTTGGAGCGTGATTATGTCCTGTACTGCTAATCACATCACTAGATTCTGTTTGTGTTGTAGGATAGCACCGACTTGAACATTTATTTGTAAATTTCTGCACAACGCCAGATCATTTTATTAACACCACCTCGATGAAGCAAAAATGTGTAACCATTTAAAATGAGTAATTTCCTATTTTTTTGACTTGTTAAAAATTGAAGAGGCATTATATATATTAAAAATTATGAATAATTTCTTGATTCCCTAAAAGTATATTTATTTTTGTATACTTTTATAGAAACCCCTAGGAAAATTTAATATAATGTTTGTATCGTCTTAAAATGGAAGCACTTCCATGTTAACAGCGTTTAGCCCTCCGATTAAGTGGTCTGGGGTCATATTGGATGCCTCGAATTGATCTTTGCTTTGATCTAGATTTCTCCCCACTTTCCACTTCTTTTCTGCTTCATTCTAGGTGAAATTAGGGTTAGGATCTTAAGGATTCTCTTGAATTTCCCTCTTTTATAGCTCTATTTCTAGGTAGGATTTAGAAATGGATCCTCCTGGCCTTCATCATGATAATCATAGGATTTTATGTCTATCTTTGACATTCTATCCTGTTCTGGCACCAGTTCTAGGTTTCTGGGCATCCCCGAGACCTCCTGACTTGGTTCTGAGTCAATTTGGGACCAGGATCAAGGTCGAGTTAGAGCCTGACTAGGTCAGGGTCAAGCTAAGACCTTGAATAGGTTAGGGTCAACCTTAACTTTGACCCCTTCCTCCAAAATTTCAATTTCCAGAATCTCCGGGCTTCGGGCTTTCGGGAGATTTATTTTCCTGCTTTCGGGTCGACCATTTCAGGTTTCGGGATGGTAAATCCTTTAATTACATTTAATCTAGGTATATTTTCTAAAGGTGAGGACCTAATTGGGATTTAATTCTCCAAGGTGGCCCATCTAGAGGAGTGTGCCCTAGATCACTATAAAAGGAGGCCTTCCTCTCTCATTTTCACATCAAGTTTTCTCAATCAAGTTTTCATATCTCATCTTCAAGCAATTTCATGATCAAGCTCTCAAGATTTTCTCAAGGTGTTCAAGCAAGCATTCCATTCAAGCAAGCATCCATTCAAGCATTCAAGTCTTCTTCTCCATCCAAGCTCTCCATTGAAGATCAAGGATTCAAGCATTCAAGCCATTAAAGGGATTTGGTTCAAGTATTCAAGATTCATCATTCAAACCCTAGATCTAGCCATCATGATGGTGTGATCTTCCTTCAAGATCCTTTGTTCATCTTCAATTTCATTATCTTACCAAGGTGGATTCCAAGCATACAACCATGGAGGTTTGATTTACATTTATTGTTGTGTTCAAGCTTTCATATCAATATACTTGTTTACATTTCAAATACAATTGCATATCTATTGAATTGCATAGCTTCATTGTTAGATCCTTTTCTACTACTTGGTAGCATTCTCCATTTCAATTTCAATATTAAGGTTGATTCCAAATTGAGGCTTGACCAAGGCAAACCCCCCATACAACAAAAACCCCCATTTTCTTGCAGGAACAAGTGCAAAATTTTAGATCTGAGAGCGAATTTGGATACCCTTTTCGGTGAACTTTCGGGATCTGCAAACATAATTCGAATCAAACTTCAAGTAAAGAGTGTGGTATTTGACCTTTTATGAGGGTCAAACCTGAGCTGAGCCATCTTGAGGAAAGATTTCTGAGTTTTCTCTGTCTTGACATTTCTAGTCCAGGATAGGTTTCAGATTTTCCCGAAAGTGCACACAGACATTAGAATTCAACATTTTCTAGATCTGCCCTAATTTGAAGTTAGTACTTGTATTTCAATTATTCTATATTCCAAACATAATATCCATCCACAAGAGAAATATTAGATTTACTTTCTCTCTTCCATATTCATCCACAAATTGATTCGATTGTGTATTAACCTCTAGGTTGATCAAATCAGATCTATTCCTTGGGGAATTTAGGTTTTGAGAATAGGTCTCATATTTCCCCCTTTACATTTGAATAGGGGTGAATCCATTTTACCACTATTCAATGTTCAAAAAATTATATTAAAAAATATATTTTTTTTATGAATTTTGATTTCTCAATTTTCTTATCACTCTACACACTCTTAATTCTTCTCCCCTTCTTCCTCCCTTTACTTCTCTTAATTCTACTACTTTATATATCCTCTTAATGCCTCTTCATAATGCCTTTTGACTTATGTCTTTTCATAATAACTCTTGTTTAGCTTATTCCCACGAATTTGTCTTTATTTCTATAATTATTTACCATTTTATAAGTTATTTAAGCATATTAAAGATGTTTTAAGGCTATTTTAGGGGTATATAATGGATATATGGTCTAAAAATGACATAAATATCCTCTATGGTGCCTCACAATCCCTTTTTTTAGCATATTAACTTGATCTAAGATGATCATGGGTTATTTTGTCCATGGGTTAATTTGACCATGGGTTATTTTGGCCATGGGATATTGTGACCTTGGGTTATTGTGTTCTTGGGTTATTATGTCCAGGGTTATTTTGGCCAGGTTATTATGTCCGGTTACCAGAATGCATATTGGGTGAAAGGACTTAACTATAATCTATTGAGTGTTTCACAATTGAATAATTCAGGTCATCGAGTTGCATTTGAAAGTAGAAAGGTGAAGATCTATGATGAAACCAGAAAGTTGGTCGGCACTGGTGAACAATCCAAAGGTAATCTATTTTATCTTGATAATGCTGAAACTTCTTGTTTGTTGGCTAGAAATGAAGATGTGTGGTTGTGGCATAAGAGACTATGTCATGTGAATTTTGACAACATGGTTAAGATTAGTAAGAAGAGAAGAGTTAGAGGTTTACCAAGTCTAACTAAACCTGACCATGTCATGTGTAATCAATGTCAAAAAGGGAAAATGACTAAATCTAGTTTTAAGAGCAAAGACTATTCCTCTAAAGGTATTTTGGAGTTGGTGCATACCGACTTATGTGGTCCTATGAGAACTCTGAGTTATTATGGTGACAAATATTTCATTTTATTTGTTGATGACTACTCTAGGATGATGATAGTTGTGTTTTTGAAAGAGAAATCAAAAGCTTTCAAAATGTTTAAATGGTATAAAGCTAAAGTTGAAAAGGAAATTGGAAAAGATTTAAAATGCTTGAGATATGATAGAGGAGGCGAGTTTATTTTTGATGAATTCACTAACTTTTGTAATGAGCATGGAATTAAGAGACAACTTTCTGCACTGAGAACACCATAGCCAAATGGTATTGCTAAAAGAAGGAATCGATCTATAGTTGACTGTGCCAGAGCACTGATGATTGAACAGGATGTTGCACTAATATACTGGAGAGAAGCTGTTAGCACTGTAATATACACCTTGAACCGAGTTCAACTGAAGAAAGACACAAATAAGACACCTTATGAGCTATGGTTTGGCTACACACCTAATGTAAGTTATTTCAGAATTTTTGGAAGTAGATGTTACATTCTAAAAGATGATAGAAATGGAAAATTTGATTCTAAAGGTGATGAAGGAATATTTCTAGGATACTCTACTAAGAGAAAAGCATACAAATGTTTGAACAAGGCTACTAACAAAATGATTGAGAGTGCTAATGTGAAAGTTGATGAGTTTGCTGAGAAAAATGATGAAGAAAGTAGGAAGGAATCAGAAGACTATGGTAGATTTACATATATTGAGCATCCAGACTATCTACCCAAGCCACAAGCTGAGTCTATTGAGCAAAAGAAAAATGCTACCAAGGGTCAACAAATGAAAATTGAGAACTAGGAAGATGTTACCAAGGAGGAATTTGAACCTGAATTGAATAATGAGCAAAGAAGAGAACAAGTACTAGCAAGATTTGTGAGAAGACACCATCCACAAAACCAGATTATTGGAGACAAGCAAGTTGGCATGATGAAATGAAGTAAGTTAAGACAGAACACATGCTTAGTTTGTGAATTTGAGCCTAAAAATGTTAAAGATGCACTTGAGAATGAAGAATGGATTAACGCCATGAATGAAGAAATTGAACAGATAGAGGAAAAAAAAAAAGGGCATTTGTACCGAGATCGAGTGACAAAAATGTAATTGGTACTAAGTGGATTTTCATAAACAAGTTGAATGAGAATGGTGAAGTAACTAGAAACAAGGCAAGACTTGTATGTAAGGGATATGCACGAGAAGAGGAATTGAATATGGTGAAAATTTTGCACTAGTAGAAAGACTTGAAGGAGTTAGAATATTACTTGCATATGCTGCTTATAAAGGATTTAAAGTTTATCAAGTGGATGTTAAATCAACATTTTTGAATGGAACTCTTGAGGAAGAGGTTTACATAGAACAACCTGAAGGTTTTGTTGACCAGGATAAGAAGCACATGGTTTGTAAACTCCAAAAATCACTCTATGGACTGAAACAAGCATCGAGAGCATGGTATGAGATATTACATTCATATCTTATCAGTATTGATTTTGTGAGAACAAGTGACTAGCAATTTATATTTGAAAGATGGAACTGATGATAATATACTTATTGCTGAAATTTTTGTTGAAGATATAATATTTGGAGGTCATGATAACCTATGTAAATCATTTTCTACTGAAATGAGAAAAGAGTGAAATGTCAATGTTTGGAGAGATTAAATTCTTTCTTGGATTGCAAATATTACAAAAGAATGAAGGCATATTAATCACACAATCAAAATACATCAAGGAAGTATTGAATACATTTGGAATGGAAGATTCAAAATCAGTTGGAACACCTATGGTTACCGGATGCAAACTGACAAAAGATGATGAATCAACCGAGGTAATTCAGACACTGTATAGATTAATGATTGGAAAATTTATGTATGTAGTACACAGTAGGCTTGATATAGCACATGCAGTTGGGATAGTAGAAAGATTTTTTGCTAATCCTAAGGAATCACATATGACTTTTGTTAAAAGAATTTTTATATATCTGAAGAATACCAAGCATTATGGGTTATGGTACAAAAAGGAAGGCAAATTTGAACTACATGTTTCCATTGATGCAGATTGGGCTGGAAATATAGATGACTGGAAGAGTACTACTGGTGGACAATTCTTTTTGGGAGAAAGACTTGTGACATGGATAAGTAAGAAACAAGATTGTATTTCTTAGTCAATTGCTGAAGCAGAGTATGTGGCTACTGCTACTAACTATTCAAATATTGCATGGGTAAAACAATTGTCGCAAGGAATGAATGAGGATATCACTGATCCGGTGATTATATATTGTGATAACACAAGTGCCATAAATATTTCAAAGAATCCGGTGATGCATGCTAAGACAAAACACATATCAATTAAGTATCACTATTTGAGGGAACAAGTACATGAAAATCAAGTGAAACTGGAGTTTGTGAAGTCTAAGGAACAACTTGCAGATATATTTACAAAGCCCTTACCAAATGACACTTTTGAGTACTTGAGGACTAGACAAGGGGTCCATCCTCTATTTACTGGTCACTAAGGTGATTAAGAGGTTGCATCAACCTGTACTTTATCAGAAAATCATTCATGTTGATGCATGTAGCTCACACATTAGGATTCCTAAGGTTATGAAAGTTGTGAAGGAAGTGAAGTTTGTAGAAGCTGGAACAAAGAACTGTATATCAGTACATGAAGGTACTTAATTTGGATCGAACAACAAAGAACTATTTGGCTACTAAAGAGTTTTTTATTTTCTTTTGGCACTATTGTCAAAGGGATAGAGATTTTAATGAAATATCTATTGGAAAGAACAAAAAAAGAGAGAGAATCAGAGAACTAAAGATGATCAAATCCATAGGGAGAGTCTGCATGAAATGCTGTTGAGGTAATGTAGTGATTAAACATTATAAATATCAAGCTAAGGAGAGCTTACCGAGCTACAACATTTATCTATATAGTTGTAGAACATAAGTTTGGTATTCTATTTCATATTTCATATTTCATATTTCATATTGTTTGTGTTGCCATCAATGCCAAAGGGAGAGATTGTTAACCTACAACTGATTGAATATCTTGATGAAGATTCAGGAGGTCACCGAGCTGTTAAAGTGATATGTAAGATGATTAAATCAGTCAATATGTATTCATTGATGTCAACTAGTTTTGACTAAACTTATCATGATAGTTACAAACATCGGAACATCTGTAGAAGGAAGAAATGGTGAAGAGATGAGATATCTACATAAGAACAAGATGGATATGACAGATATGGATAAGGTATACATTGGGTAACTTATTGATGATTCTATGGCATTATATTATTGACTTGAGCATGGTGCATTACTCTATTACGAAGAAGAGATCAAAATTGAACAAGTTAATGTGGTCTCTAATTGTAGATTTATGTGTAAACTGAGTCAGTCTTGTGTATACCGAGTGACAATAATAATTGATTTAGTTATCACCGATACATTTTGTATTAATTGAGTAGGATGAAAATATTAAATGTTATAATAGCTGACTAAAATTGACGAGATAGAAGATGCTTATGATTCCGCGGTAAGAGATGAAGTTTTTTATAAGATCCACGACTGACAAAATTCAGAGATGATCGAAGGGAAGAGATTGAAACATGTTATTGACACAACTGTTGAGGAAGCTTGAAACAAAAAATGGACGATGGAGATTAAGTGGAAAAATTTAATGGCTGGAATGAAAATGATTTACACATCTATTTAAGAGACATGGGATTCATTGTGGAATGATGCCGGATGAATAGAGACTGCAGAAGATTTCGCATGAAGACATTTTTTCATGCACTACTGACCAAACTAGTTACAGACAGAACTGAGTTGAACTGCAGGCATAAGCGAGCGTTAGAGATAGATACACCAAGTGAAGTAAGTTGGAGGATATGATGGAGTGAATTGATTGTTGATTAGAAGAGTTTTATGAGCTTATCATAGATCTGAATACTTGCAAATTGAGTTTTATTTGAATCAGCTCACTACTGTATCAGTTTAACCATTGTTACAACTAAATCTCTTAATTGAGTGGACTTAACAGTCTTGATTGTATTTCAATATGACATTCAAGGAATGTGAATTGTTCTCTTGTAGACCCCATAGTGAATTTTGTTCGAGAGAGAACTGTTAGTGATAAATGCTCTAACAAGGTCACACCTAACAGTGTGTTTTGTAATCTTTAACAGGGGGGTATGTGCAAGATCATGAGGGGCCAAACTATGCCCTTAAGTGGCAATGAAAAATTAGCAAATCAGGTTTAGTCAACTTGACGTGAAAATTTCAACTAGCTATGAGCCTAATATCAAAAATTTGTAAGAATAGAATCTATAGAAAATTGAATTTAGTTTCTAAACTACTAGGCCTTTTTTAAGAATAAGTTAGTATGATTGGTGAAAAGTATAGATTTCAATGTAGCAGTACAAAAATTTTAGGAAAAAAATAAGAAGTAGGTGTATGTCTGACCACCTTAATCATAATCAAATGATAATATTTTATTATAAGATTTTATAAATAAGTAGTAGACTCATGCCTAGATGTGACGCATATTTTTTTGTAATTTTATTCCAAAAAAAAATTAATTATGAATTTTTTGCTACAACATTTTCAGAATAAAAAAACTCGTGTCTGACCACCTTAACTCATTCAAAACTTTACAAAATTCAAAACTTTTTTTTTTTTCCTTATAGTAGGCAAAGCATAGAATGTGACGCATTTTTTGGATTTCAAAAATGTTATACCGTCTGAAAGTTATAGTGATTTTTCAATCAGTATATAAATCAACACTTTAGAGGTAGCTCAATTAGAAAATAACTAATAATTACTTACCGAATTCAAAATTTGACAGCAATTATATCGATAGAAAGCTGATAATATCCTTAAGATACCCTTTTCATTTTATCAAATTCGAGTGAAAAAAAAGTCGTTAGCTACATTGTCAAAGTTTTGAACTGACATCACCACTTTTTGGCCCCTCATGATCTTGCACATACCCAGGGTTGGCTCCCAACTGAACTCACTTTAGAAGAATGAAATATTTTGGGTTACCAGTCCCAGGTGGGTTTTCCCTTAGCAGGGTTTCCATGTTAAATCTTTGTGTTATGTGTTATTTGTTATGATTTTTTTTCTATCATACTTTACATATTGCATATTTGATTAATCGGTAAAGACAATTTTGGAAATTACCGGTATTCGGTAAATGAACAGAAAGTTATAGATTAACATCTTACCAAATTGTTTGATTTGTTGAAATAAGTTTGAATAAGTACATCTAGGAGTTTGGGACTGTAGGATAACTGATTTAATTGATTCATCCCCCCTCTTAGTTATCTAACATCATTTCCATCATCCATTCAAGGAATTTACTTCCATAGATCTAGCTCTTTTTCCCTATTGGAGGTCAAGCAAAGGAGTTTTCAATCAAAGAAGGTGATCTACATTCATCCATCAAATCTTCTTCTCTTTCTTCCTCAATCCAACATTATGAAGAATTACAAAATCTACTAAATGAGGTTTTATCTTACATGATATTATTTTGGTTTTTGTGTTGAGTCAAAGCTATTGCATCAACATTCTTGATCACATACTTAGAGACAATTGCATCTACATGGTATGATATATTCTATTGTTTATATCTAATCTCTGCTACATAAAAACATTCTTTCAATTACATTTATTTCATTTCAAGGTTGATTCCTAAATAAGGGTTTGACTGAGGAAAACCCCTCCCCTCAACCCTCTTCCCCTTATTTTCTATGTGCAGGAGCAGGTTGCAGAGTTTTAGATCTAGATTCAAGAGCTTCAATATAGTTACATAACCTTGGGAAGTTTCATCGAACTTGGAGTTAAAATGACTAGGTTAAAATTATGGAACATTGTCCTAGACTAGGTCATCCAGGTTAGACTCATCCTTTTAGGCAAATATTTTTGCAAAAAGTAGTCACAGGAATTAGAAGTCCATATCCAAAGTTTTAATTGATTCTGACATCTCCATGACAGTCAAAATGAGATTTGAAGGTCCATTTGCCTCTTCTTTATTCAAGCCTAGTTCACTTCCTCCTATTTTCCTCTTGCACATACTTTCGTAGATCAGATTTACTTTACTTTTTTCATTTATCACATTTACAGATTTACATATCATTAAAATTTCTCTCATAAGAAATCTAAAAACCCTACATTGTTTAGATCATGAATTACCACCCTTACTCCTTTTCTCGTGCTAGTTGGATTCACTTTGTTGGGGTTTTTGTATTCTAATTTATGTAGGATTTGGGGATCTACCATTAATCACCATTTTCTTCTTTACATTTTTGTGAACCTGACTCTTTTGTGCATTATACTTTCTGAGTTAGTAGTTAAATATTCTTTGTGCATTGTAACTTACAAAATCTTTACAATTACACTTCAAGATCTATTTTGTATGCATTGCTATAGTCTTTGGATATCTTTTACATGTATTCATCTATACTTTCATGAATGTGATGATGTTTGTATTCCTTCATGGCATTCTCATCTACGACATTATGAGATTAACAAATATATCCCTTCCTTATAAAGCATATACCGAGACCTTTAAATTAATATATCACATGGCTTTCTTGTTCAAGTTTTAACAAGATGCATTGATTATTTAGATAGCACCAAGGTCTTTGTGAATGAGTCTAATGATAATATTAATCCTCCTAATCCTACTTCTCAATTACCCACCAATCCTCCTCAAAATCAAATCCCTAATAATCGTATGATACCAAGACCTAGATCTCCCCTTCCTCAACCTCATTTCAGACATAGTCTCAAATAAGTTTCTAATTCCTTTGATTCATATTAAAATATTATTCATAATCCTGATGTTAGACATTTCCTAGATGATTTCTCTATGAGAATATTGGCTAATCCTACTCCTTCTACTCACACACATCAATATGAATCATCCTCACATGAAGAGAACAAAGATATGGGATTGAGCCTTTTGATATTCCCAAGGAATATCATTATTCTCTACCACAACCTCCTATCTTACCAACAACATCTCATGATCCTTCACCTTATGATGACATTGAAGCTTTTTCCAAACGAATTTATCTAAGTATCAACTATAATTCTAAGATAAGATTTCCTTATAGATTTTGTCCAAACCCACACAATCACATCAATGGTGAATTCTTATGATTCTTTCATTGCTCTAATAAACATTCTCTTAGTGACTATGTTGAATTTAGATAATTTTTTCAAGACTTAATTGATTGATGTCTCCTTTCAACACCATATATTATACATTTTCTTCATATAAGAGAAATACCTTAGCCATTATTTTCCTATTATGTTTCGCTCAATTATGTGAAGCCCTTTGTGTAATGATCATGAGGGCATCATAATAGAAAATCCCTCTTGCTCTCTCAACCAGGAGGCAAGAGGTCATCATTTCTTCCTTCTTTCGGGGATCTATTTTCTCCCTTTGTTGATATATTTATTTTATACCATGACATCCTTTCTGGCCTACATTGGTGGTTCTACATAAGAATACTGACACATTGAGTTGCAACCTTATGCTTTCTTGATAGTGCATATCTTTTATACATGAGAAACCGATTAGGGAGCTTAATGTGTTTTCCCTTTTTCTTTGCATCCAATATCCCTTGTGAGTTTGTAACTTTTAATAGTATGATGTCCTCTCTTGCATGAATTTTTTTCCTTCACACAAGTTGCAACCTTATGCTTTAAAGTGTTTTGAAATCTCTAACACTTAGGATAGGTATTGGGTTATTCTTTCTTTCTATATCCTCCTTTCATAGGATCCATTATCTCTTTGTTGTTCATCTCTTTTATACTATGATGTCCTCCCATGTATGAACTTGTTGTTTAGGATCTTTCTCCTTAATGAGATTAGTATCCTCCTCAAAATATTTTCCTTGTTTGGAAGTGCATATCTTGTATAATTGGGTTGAGAACTAAGTAGACATAAGGTGGCATCCTTCTTCTCCTTTTTTTTCATCTCTATGAATTTGTATTATTTCATGATGGTACATTCTTTTTGGCATGAGATAATTTTTTTCACACAAGATCCTAGCATATTTGATTAAAAAATCCTTTTCATGCCTCAAAGAGCATGTATATCATCTAATAATCATTCATACCATCATTTCATCTCTTTCCTTAATGAATTGATTACTTTATATGTGATGTCTTTTCTAGCAAATTAATGTTTGTTTTACATTAGGAATTCTCTTTGGTTGGCAGCTTTTTTTTCTTGCAAGAATTGTATATCTATTATGAAGTAACTATTATTAGGGATATATCATATATTTTTTCTTTCCTCCACTCTTGGGGGAAAGGTTTCATGTATATTATTCTTCTCTCTCTTGTCTAAGGATCTACCTTCCTTAGTCAAGTGACATTTGTTTATCATGTGACATTCTTTTCTTATAAATAGTTGTTTGTTTTGATTTGGGATTCTCTCTTGTACAAGAGGTGTTAATCCTTGATCATAACCTCTTCTTTATTTACAAAACTATGTTCATTATAAACAACTTCAATTTGTGTTTAAAAGTTTGTTATCCTTCATCAAGAATCCCTATTTCACCTAGCGACACAAGGATAAATGGGTGCATTCTAATTTTTTTCCCCCTCTTTATCTTGAAGATTCTATCTTTTTTCAAGAACTCCTCTTGAAGGTAGATGTCTTGTATCCAAGATATATTCATTTCAAGGGTCTCTTCCCACAAGAGGAATATTATTTCATGATTATCTATTTTCTTAGTCCATAAGAGTCAACACTCTTAATTGAATTTATGGCATGCATTGTTGCTTTAAGGATATCTCCTTGTTGTTGGAAGTAGGTATCCTTGATTCTCTTCCTTATGATTTCTCTTAAATTTCCATCATAAGGAGGGGGCATACATACATCCTCCCTTTTAAATTATATAAAAATATTTTTAAGCTACCCTGTGTGCAAAATATTTTTAAGCCACCCTGTGCACAAAACATTTTTAAGCCGCCCTGTGCACAAAACATTTTTAAGCCACCCCGTGTACAAAACATTTTTTAAGCCACCAATAGGAAAAAATTTCTCAAGGTAGAGTTGAATATAATAACATAATTTTCTATATCATCAATTCTCCTTCCTCTCTCTTCTCTCCCCATGGATCACCTAGCATAACACAATTTCTAAGTCCTTGGAATTCTCTCTCTCTCTCTCTCTCTTTCATGGATCTACTAGTAGGTTAGACCATGGAGTTTGTATCATTTTAAGTGATGCTCTTGTTATTTCTATGTGATCACTTGTACTCTTTCAATATCTTTCTAGACATGATATTAGTGGATGGGGCATTTCTGGCCGAGGTCTCTTTCACTAGTTAATTTGGAGTTTTGTTTTAGTACTGACCCCTTTTTGTGTCTTTTATTTTTCCTTTTTCCTTTTTTTTTGTGCCCTTGTGCATGGATATGGAGTTAAGATCCTTTCTTTGGAGGCTTATGTCCTTAAACCTAGTGTTGTCTTATCTCTTTTCAATTCTCAATCCTATCATCATCATCTCTCTCTCCTCATTCTTTTTTTCTTCGATCTCTTCCTTTACTATGAGCATGAGCTTGTCTCATAATCCTGTGAAATTAGGGGATAAATCTACCATCACAAAAAGTACTAAGCACTTAATATGTGCTTATTTTGGGACCATTTTTATCCTACTTTAGTTTGTTTCTTATGGTAGGACCTGATATTACACTTAAATGCATATTTAATTCAAATAAAGGTCCTCCTTCTCCTTTAATATTGTTTAAACTCAAGGTTGGCTCAAACATTTATGCATGATTTCCCATTTTTTTATCCATTCACATAATTCATTTTCCACCTAGGTCCTTTGCATGCATTTTCATATTATGGGATTTTCCTTGATTTCCTTGTGGACTATAGCTTTCACCACCCCTTTTTGGCACACTCCCCTAAGTCCTGGGAAAAATTTGATTTTCCTAGACAAGGCCGACTAGGCTAGCCTTGTCTTGGACAAGGTCATCTAGGTTGGCTTTGTCCTAGAGCCTTATGCTTTACTTGGCTTTGGGTCCAATGTGGGGTTTTTTCTCCTAGACCTTTAATTTAGGTTGGCCTACAAAGTCTAAGCCTTGGAATATGTATAAGAGGATACATCTTCCTCTCATTTTCACATCCATGATTACATTTACAATTTACACACACACACATGTGAGCTATTCATTGTGCATTCAATAGATCCAAGTGCAAGAAAGCATCCATTATCAAGCATTTAATCCCATCAAGTATTCAAGTGCAAGGAAGTCATCAAGAGTCTTTAAAGCATTCAAGTAGTCATTTCCATCATGCATTCAAGCCATTTCCTTCCATAGATCTAGCTCTTTTCCCCTATTGAAGGTCAAGCAAAGGATTTTTCAATTAAGGAAGGAGATCTACATTCATCCATCAAGTCTTCTTCTCTTTCTTCCTCAATCCAACATTGTGGTGAATTAGAACATCTACTACATGAGGTTTTGTCTTACATGATTTCCTTTTGGTTTTTGTGTTGATTCAAAGCTATTGCATCAACATTCTTGATCACATACTTAGAGACAATTGAATCTACATGGTATGATGTATTCCATTATTTAGATCTAATTATTGGAGTTGATGAGTAAACAAACCACAGATCCCAAGAACACCTGCATGCAAACACCTGTCATAGAAAGAGAGAGAAGAAGAAAGAAGCTATGGAGGCCTGAACACATTGATCCACGAGAGAGGAGAAATAATTGATGTGCAAAAACAAAAGTTGCAATTCAATAATGAATAATCTATTAAGAATACAAAGGAGATCAATCCTTATAAAAGGAGATCTGAAACCCTAAAAGGGTAAAACCTAGGTTGCACAATAATAATTAATAAAGCAATTAATTATTATATGCCTAAAGTTTAGCTTAAGTAGAAAGAGGTAATAAGTGACTTAGTAATTAAATCAATATGATTTAATTAATAAGTAAATACTTTATTACTCTAACACCCCCCTTAAGATAAACTTTGGGAGAAGCTAAAAACCTAGAAAGAACTATTGAAAGCAAATGGGTCCCAGCAACAAAAGGCCCGATCAGGTACCCAAGTACAAAAGAGAGTCTCTAAAAATAAGAGAAATAGAGAAAACCACATGGGAAAAACTCTACTCCAAAAAGAGACAAAGACTAGTCTGAAGGACCAAAGAAGCCTCCAAAACTAGGAATGTTCCAGAAAATAGGAACAAGGATGAACATGTACAACATCACTAAAGCAAGAAGATCCAAACTCTTTCAAGAAGTAACTGATGATTTGAAGATCCTCCACTAAAATATGTCTAGGTAGAGAAGACTATAATCTGCATGAGTGCCCTCAAATGACACTACTCGAATCAGGAGGCAAAAAAAGGCAAATAACTGAAGTCAAAGATACAGAATACTGTAATCTACATGAGTAACCTCAAATGACAGTACTTGAATCGGGAGGCATACAAAGGCAAACACCTGAACTCAAAAATACAAATGGCATAGAAACACCAAAAGTCTAAAGAGGTGATCAATCAAAGCTAGAAGAATGCATCCAAAAATAGGAAAGAAAGAGTGTCCATATGGTAAATGATCCATCTCATCAGAATGCATGCGCACCTCAGGATGCGTGCCAGGTCGTATAATTTTTTGCCTTGATTTGCATGCCAGAATATTAATTTTTTTGGGTCTTGATTTTGTGCTAGGGTAGTACATTTTTTTCTTGATTTACATGCTAGGACAGTACAATTTTTGTCTTCATTTGTGTGCCAGGGCCGTACGACCTGGCATGAAAAAGAAAATTGCCTCATAATGCAACGATGTACAAATTTGACATGCCTTATATGGAAATATGGGTTTTTGGGCATTGCGAGCTCAATGGTGAGGTCTATTTGGGCCCAAAGTGCACAAAAAACTAGTGATGACCTTGGGATCCATGCTGGGGTCAATTGCAAAAAACATTTGCCACAGATTCTAACATAGGCCAAATTGGATAATTTTTATATGAATCTAGGGGTTCTTGGATGCTTTGAACGCAACCGTGAGGTCTGTTTGAAACCAAGATGGCCAAAAAGAGAGGTTCTCCAGATCCAACAGAAAACCCTCTAAAACTATAGATATGACGAACACGACCGAATCTCTCAGGAAGAGGACATGGGAAAATAGATCTGAAGCTCTGATACCATATTGGAGTTGATGAGTAAACAACCCACAAATCCCAAGAACACCTGCATGCAAACACCCATCACAGAAAGAGAGAGAAGCAAGAAGCTATGGAGGCTTGAACGCATTGATCCACGAGAGAGGAGAAATCATTGATGTGCAAAAAAAAAGTTGAAATTCAATAATGAATATTTTGTTAATAATACAAAGGAGATCAATCCTTATAAAAGGAGATCTGAAACCCTAAAAGGGTGAAACCTAGGGTGCACAATAATAATTAATAAAGTAATTAATTATTATATGCCTAAAGTTTAGCTTAAGTAGAAAGAGGTAATAAGTGACTTAGTAATTAAATCAAACATGATTTAATTAATCACACTTTATTACTCTAACACAAATTTCAACTACATGACAACATTCTTTCAATTACATTTATTTCATTTCAAGGTTGATTCCTAAACATGGGTTTGACTGAGGAAAACCCCTCCCCTCAACCTCCTTCCCCTTAAAGCATTTCATGTAGAGTATACTACTATAATACAATTTTCTAGGGGTAGATAACTCTCCTTTACACATATTTTAGGATTGGTTGACTAGCATTTCTAGACCATTTGATATATCCTTTTCACAAGCTTTATGGGTTCAATATCATTAAAAAAATGCTAGACCATTTGATCTATCCTTTTCACAAGCTTTATGGGTTCAATATCATTAAAAAAATGCTAGACCATTTGATTCCTCCTTTGCACAAAATTTATGGGTTGACTAGCATAACACAAATTGCTAGAATGTTTGACCTATCATTTGCATAGACTTTTATGAGTTGACTATCTTGCTAAATCATCAAATATTTTTTCCTCCTCTCTTTTATGGACCGCCTAGCATAACATAAATGGATAGCCCGTGTTGTCTGTGGTTTTCTTTTTCTCTTTTCATTAATTTTATAGCATAAAACACTTTGATAGTTGACTGGATTATGGAGTCTTGTATTATCTTTCATGTGTTCTCTTTCTCTTTTCATGTCACTGATTGTGCTTTTGTAATATCTTTTTGAGCATATTACTAGTGGTTGAGACATTTTCTTTATCAAGGTCTCTTCAACTAGTGGATTTGGAACCTTAGTAAGCTTTAGGATTTTGTCTTTGTTCTATGTATCCTTTCATGTGATTGTATGAGTTAAGATCCTTGGGTTGGGAGCTTTTGTCCTTAAACTTAGTTATGTCTTATTTCTTTGTAGTTTTTCCCATGATCACATATTTATCTTTGTCTCTCTTTCTTCTACTTTACCATGAGCATGAGGTGGACTCATACTTATGCTATAATGGGAGCTAAATTTACCATCCTGAATTGTAATAACCTATAATTAGATGCTTAATTTATTGCTATTTTAGTATATATGGGATCCCACATTGATTTATGATTCTATAGCTTCACACTTTTTATCATTCTGACATCTTCTCCACAAACTCTATTCCCAAACCAAATTTTGAGACTTTTTTCTTTTTTTCTTTTTTCTTTTTTTTTTTGGGGGGGGGGGGGTGCAATAGATCAGCTAGGAAGACCTATTCCCAGGAATAGGTCAACTAGGGTGACCTATATCCTGAGGTTTTCCCCAAAACTTAAATTGGGGGCCTATCTCAATGGTTAAGTGAGAAATCTTAAATCTCGTTGACTTCTTTTGAGTTTTGAGCTCCATATTTTGTGATAGGTATATAAACAATCTATTTCTCCTTATTTTGACATCACATCATAAGAAATCAAGCTCTCCCTCTTACAAATTTTCATCTCAAGTATTCTAAGGAAGATCTCAAGTGCTTCAAGGAATTTTCCAAGTCTATCTTTTCCATGGATCAAACTTCTTTACCTAATTGAAATCCAAGAAAACTAGTCTTCCATCAAGGAAAAGTATCTTTGCATTTACAGGCATCCAAGAATCCAATCATCTATTCAATCAAGAAATTATTTCTTCAACTCATTCTTCTTCTCTTCATCAAGAACTGTAAAGTACAACATTCATTGTGCAAGGTTTTAGCTTTTCATGATTTCCTTCTAGGTTTTTCTGTGGAGTCAAAGCTATTACAATAACACTTGTGATAACATCCAAAGAAGAATTGTGCCACCAAGGTACAAGGTAGTTTATGATTCAGATCTAGCTTCTATTTTATATTGACATACTTTCCTTTCAAGCATATTTCATTTCATTTTAAAGGTTGATTCCTCAACTAGTGTTTGATTGAGGAAAACCCATCTCTACACAATATTTTTCTTATTTTCAGTGTGTAGGTACAAGTGGTACTTGTACTAGATCAGATGTTGGAAGTTTAGGACATTTTGAATAATCTACAACTGATATCATTGAAAAGTGCAAGGAATAGGTTGGCTAGGGTGACATATTCACCCATGATTTTCCTCAAATTAATTTTGCAGGCCAGTTGCATCCTTTGGACCCCATTTCCAAAATCTATACAAATCTGTCTATTTTCTATCATTTGAATAAATAGAAAGTCAATATTTTTCCCCATTTCATCCTATATCTCATATCTCCCTTTCAACTTTCCATATTAGTGAAAGATTAGTAAGACCCATTAAGCACTTGATCCCATTCAAATATAATGGGTCATCCTCCTTCCTAATGTGTGATAGGAAATATGATTAAACCTAATTATCCCAATTTATTATTGTACAATACAAAGATATTTTCTATTAAATGTGTAGGTAAATCATGGCCAATGGAAATTATGGAAGTCTCTTGGTAAACCCAATTGTGCTTAACCAATGAAACCAACCTTAATCCTTATTGATGTGCTAAGGTAAGGTTTGATGTGGACTAAATCTTTTTTGATGTAAAATTATTATTTTTCCTTCGTGGTGTAGGACTATGGTATGTTTATGTCTGACATTAACGATTATTTTTTATTTGTGTTAAGTGGGTTGTATGTTATAGGGAGTGGTTATAAGTGTTTGATTTTGAGTTTACTTTCTTGACGTTCCAAAGTGGTTTTAAGTGAGAATTTTCATTTTATTTATTTAATTTTAAAGTCCCAAGTCATATATTAATAGTTAGAATCAATTTGAAATATTTTTTATTAACGAAAAAATAGGTTTTGAAGGGACCCGAAACTCTTTACGAAAGGAAAACAAAAGGAAACCCCTTACCAAGAGAATCAATCCAAAGATGAAGGGGGAGATGAGTCCAAGTCACACCCAAATTGGAAACTTATTAAAAGTTTCTAAAGAAGGGAAGAAATCAGAATGTCAAGGCTTTACCATCAACAAAAAATTATCCTCCTAACTAAAAAAATGATCACACAAGATAACATTTATGTCCAAAGAATTCTCAAATTTAACAACAACAAAACCCCTATCCATAGGGTAAATATGAACTATACCTGAAAGAAGGGGCTCCCATTTTTGAGAGATCCATGCATGCAACTAAGGAAGGATAGCCAAAACCCCCTAAATCGACAAATAATTGTATGAGAGGATAAAAAAGATGCATATGATCTATTTCCTTCTTTGTCTCCACATTCATTTGCATTGAAATGGTACTAGATATTAGAATGAACCACCTAACAGCCTACCTACACTACAAGTGGAGAGCACAAGACCTACCAATCATAGCTCCCTCTAGACCCAGATGAGAAGTCATTGCCACACCATCACTAGGCAATAGAAAACCCTCATTAGACCTGGATGAAGGAAGAGCCTGGTCAGATGTTGAAGAAGACTGAGAAGTAGATACATCCAAAGGGACATTCATCCCACCTGATGTAGAAAGAGAGAGAGAGAGATCTACAAATGAGCTGGGATAAAAAAAGATGAAGGAGAGGAAGCATGCATCATTTCCAACTTCAGATTAGAAGGAAGGATCTTCCCCAAGGATGCACCCACAGGCGGGGTAGACCCCAGACCCCCAACACCAACAAAGCCATCACTAGCAAGTAATGTCACGTCAGAGTAGGGGCCAAGGGGCATGCAAGGGAATAAACCCCAACAAATATAGACATAGCAAAAAAAAACTGGTGAGGAATGATGTTATTAATCAATCTGAAATGTTAAATTTCCTTGAAAAATAGAATTTTAAACTCTAAATTGTCATTTCTTATTAGAGACAAAATTTGAAACTTGAAAGTTGTTAGAATGTGGTAGGGGTGAGATGTTCCCACCTCTATCTCATCCTCAATTTTGTTGATGTATAGTTAAGGTGAAAATAAGATTTCTTTGAATCACCCTTTTGGGTGGACACCTTAAGGTCCTTCTTGAAAGGGAATCTCCCAAACTACAGGTATTCATCTCCTTGGGAGAATTTAAAAGGAGGCTAGGTATCATTAGGATGTTGCTTCTGAGGGAGACATAATTTAGGGATTGTGTATGTATCATCACATAAGTTATATCAATCATTCATAACAAAACACAAAAAACATATTTGATTTTATTGAGAAAAAGGGTCTTAGGGCAGGTCCCCATGCAGATGCTTAGCTTATTTTGGCTAGCAGCCACTGCTCAATATTTTAAGGAGCATTTTGTGGAGCGGGTGGCCCCATGAATACTATTTTTCTACTTTTATTTAATCAGCTTAAAAATGGAGGTAAATTTGGGAGAGACAAAATGGAGGTAAATGTAAAATGGAGGGAAAGTAATGAAAGTAAATGAAAAAAAAAGGAGGGAAAAGTTTCTATGCAGCCACTTGTCATTTTTTTTTAATATGCAGTTGCTGCTTATTTTGAGCCCCTCCTTTTTTTTGACAGCTTATTTATTTTTTCTAAGTAGCAATTGCTCCATAAAAATAGGAGAAGATTCCAAATTTTCCTTTAGGGGTTATTAAAATATTTCATGGGGACACTTGCATGGCTTATTTTTAAGCAGAAAATAGACTTGAGAAGCCGCATGGGGACGAAAATTTAAAATTGAATTCTTCCTTAAAAAAACTACTTTTACAAATTTTTTTTTTTATAAATCATGAATGACTTACAATGTTGATTTTTTCTAGATTATACTAAAAATAAATATACCACACTTAAAAAAACTAGAAAGAACTATCAAGACTCTATCCAAGGAATCATTTTTCTTATCGTTGGCATATGAGAGAATCTAGGACGTATTTTTCTCCTTGCCTCAAGCTCTAAGTTTAATTCTCTTAATTTATCTAGAGGTGGGACTTGGGAGTTGAGAAAGGTCTTCTAACTTTTTCTTTTTTCAACAACATTTTTCCATTATCCTTCTTTTCTTTCTTTATCTCTAAATTCTTATTACGTGCTCTCACATCTCCTATTTGTATGGCTAGTTTTCAAATTACTTTTAAGTCTTTCAAACAACCCTTTGTTTTTGGAAAAAATCCTATATACTTGCATGATTTCTCCAACCCACTCAAATTACTCAGCAAGTTTATAGGCCATGTGATCTTCATGGTTTTGAAGTTAGAAAATAATTTTTGTGGGTGTATGGATTGAACTTGACCCATTTAAGACCTTCAAAAATATTGCAAATTAGATTTAAATGACATGAATTTTTTTATTTTTTTGCATTTAACACCCATATCTCGAGTCTTTATTCATGAAAGAATACATCTTAGGAATTACACAACTAAATTTGTAAAATTGGTCAAGACTAAAAGTCTCTATTCTTACCTCCTATCACACATAGGTCTATCTTTTAAGTTTGAGAACTATGACGTTATCTATGTTGGTTTGCTTCATATTATCATTTTTTGCAAGCTTGTGGGTTTGTAAATATGATATTTGGCTATCACGTTCACTATAAAAGTCCCAATTGCTACCACTTATGTGGATTATGTTCTTAAGTTATCTTCACGAAACTTTTCCTGCAACCATTGTCTCTTTGATGCTTTTGATTGTTATGCACATTGTCCCAGATCATATACCAAAGCATCGTTTCCATGAATTTATTCATCAATATTTTCCTATTTTCTTAACATGTACTTATATTTTTCATGAAAAATATGTGATAAATCTCTTATACTTCTACGATAAATCTCTTATACTTCTACCTTGATTGTAATACGAGACTATCCCTCTTACAATTATGGGATTATTAGTTTTTTCCATTATCATAAAAAATTTCTCTTCCTTTATAAGAAAACCCTACAATCACTAGTATCATAAGGAGAATTCAATGAATCTTATGTCCATGAAATACTACCACTTATTCACTTAACTCAATGCTTTATGGTAATAACAACATATTTTGTCCTATTAAGCCTTTTGTCATAAGGTGACTATCACATGGAATGATGATTAAAGGGTAAATCTTTTCTATTCCTCTTATAGACCTAAAAATCGAATGTTGTCTTATCCTCTACCCTTCTAACTACCATTACATATTTCTCTATGAATATTTTCATCTTACCTAGTACTAAACTAGGTTTATCATCACAAATGAAAGACTATCCTAGCAACAATTGTGTGCATGATTTACCTCTCACCATTTGTTTAAGTAGTTCATTATCCTTGTCATGAAGGTTTAACTTCTTTAGCATGTGAGAGTAATAAAATCTATGATGGTTTTGTAATAAACAAGGATTTCAAGATGACTTATATTCTTAGCCTTAAGTGCTATTGTGCACTATTTAATGTTAGGCGAATGTGGACTACCTTTTTAATAACTAGTTTCTAAATAGTTAACAATATCAAAGCTTCTAAAAATATTCAATGAGGGTTTTCAAGTGTAAGGTTTCCAAAAAAAGTCTTCATAGATAATGATATTATCCTTTCCATGAAACACTAACAGTAAATGCATGACAATATTTCTCTCACATGATCACATTGTATTTTTCTTTTCTTATCATCCTCAAACATAATCACAAGCTCTTATAATGTTTCATTTTCCTTGGATTACCATATGAATTTCCATTGTTTCAAAATTACCCTCTTCCAAGTATCCTTTTCCATGATTTAACCCCACTTTCTCTATTCTTATATCATTATAACCTAATATTATCTCTTCTCTTTAATTGAAACCCTTCTTTCTCATATTGTAGCTATTGCTCCTTACTTGAGGTATCACACCATTTCCCATTGAGACCAACCACTTAAAATTGACTATCATCTTGCATTCCTCATTACTATCACTAAGATATCTTTGTTTGTCCACCAACTATACTCGTGCATGTGCCTGTATCCTCAAAGATCATCTCTGTATCACATCAATAAAAATAAAAATAATGTTTATTGTTGTGCATAAATTGAAGGCATCTCATATCAAACTTGAAGATTGAACTTCCTTTATGGAAAGCTTGATGCCTTGTCCCAAGTTCTTTGGCATTGTAAACCTCCACTAAAACCTTCAAAACATCCTTGAACTATCTATAAGTCTCTTCAAGAATCTATAAAATGTCTTCAACGTTGTGAATCTCAATCTCTGGATTGAGTTGCAATGTGTGAGAGGCCATACATGACTTCCTTGGTATCATGTAAGAGGCAAAATCAAGTATTTTGTAAGAAATTAAAATTGTTGAAATGAAAAAAAATCCTAAGGTTAGTCAACATCAGACCTAAGTACTCCTTTATTCCAAGACTCATGACCAAAAAAGTTAATATCAAATATGGAAAGGTATTCCCTCCATGATTCTCACACTATTTAATAAATTTTAGGTACATGGGAAACTAATTTATTTGACCTTTTAATCATGTAAGCACATATGCTACTGAATAAAGTTAAAATGTATTCAACATCATTCATTTGTTTTAAGGGGGGAAATATGAGATCTATTCTCAAACCCAAATTCCCCAAAAGGAGATCCAATTTGATCAACCTAGAGGTTAATACACAATCGAATCAATTTATGGTTAATATGGAAGAAAGAACAAATCTGATGTTTCCCCTAGGTGGAAAATGTGCTATACTTGAAATTGAAATAATTGAAGTGCAAATACTAACCTTGAATTAGGGAAGATCTGGAAAATGCTAAATTCTGGCTTCTGTATGAACTTTTTGAAGATTTCGTCACTTGTTCTAGATTGGAAATGTCGAGGCGGACAAAACCCAGAAATCTTTTCTCCAAATTCACACAGGTTGACTTTGACCTTTTAAAAGGTCAAAGACCACATTATTTATTTGAAGTCCGATTTCGATTCTGTTCACAAATCCTGAAAGATTGTCAAAAAGGGTATCTGAATTAATTCTCAGATATGAGATTTTGCACCTGTACTTGCAAGAAAATGGGGGTTTTTGGTTGTATGGGGGGTTTGCCTTGGTCAAACCCCAATTTAGGAATTAACCTTGAAATTGAATTGAAATATATTGTGCATAAACAAAGTAATTGAAACAAATCACCTCACTTATGTTGAAGTCCTTGTAGAGGATTTGAATCCTCAAATCCACAAGTAAGAATGCTTCAATGAATGTAGGATGTCTCCAATCAATGGTATTTTGATCTTCAACACCAATCTTGATTTGATCTTTGCATATGAGAAGGTTTGAATGAATGGAGAAGGATGAATCTTCAAGGGGGCTCCAAAGAGATTGAATCCTTCAATAGCTAACAATGGAACTCCTTGATGGATGAATGCTTGAAGACTTGCTTAAATGCTTGAATTCACTTGCTTGCACTTGAGAGCTTGCACATGAAATTGCTTGAGTGTGGATGATAAAATGAGAGAGGAAGGCCTCCTTTTATAGTGATCTAGGGCACACACCTCTAGATGGGCCACCTTGAAGAATTAAATCCCAATTAGGTCCTCACCTTTAGAAAATATACCTTGATTAAATACAATTAAAGGATTTATCATTTCAAAGCCCAAAACAACCGACCTGGAAGCGGAGAAATAACTTTCCCGAAAGCCAAACTGCCAACATTTGAAATTTGAAATCATGGCAGGAAGAGGTCAAGGTTGAGGTTGACCTTGACCTAGTCAAGGTCAAGGTTGACTAATAGGTCAAGGTCAACTTTGACCTCAAACCCTAACTTTATCAGGATTTGCAGCAGAGGTTCCAGGAGATGCCAGAAACTTAGAAATTGATATCCAAATAGGACCCAGTGTCAGGAATAGATAGAAAATCCTCTATTTGATGTGATGAAGGACTAGGAGGTCTCATTTCTAAATCCTACCTAGAAAATAGAGCCATGGAAGAGGAAAAAGTAGGAAAGTCCTTAAGACCTTAACCCTAATTTCACCTAGAATGAAGAAATCAAGTGTGGAGAAGAAGTGGAAAGCGGGGAGAAAGCCAAATACATGCAAAGACCCAATCAAGGCACTTAACATGACCCCAAACCACTTACTCAGAGGGATAAATGCTCTTAACATGGAAGTGCTTCCATTTTAAGATGATACAACTACAAGGAAAAGGAACCTTCTTATGGAGTTTGATATAAATTGACTACCTCTAAACATTAGAAGAGTAAATAATCAAACAAAAAGAGTAAATAATCGAACAAAAAGATAATATCTACCTAGGGAGAAACTTAGAAAATGCTATAGGAAACTTCTTTGCATGGAAAATCAATATAAAAATCATAAATCAATTAAATTAAAACTTGAGGATATGAAATGACCCCTAAAAATTAAAACCATCTAACCCAACAATCTCAATTATCACTGATATTTGGTGAAACATACCACCAAGATAAAACTCATGTGAGTTAATCACCAATTCACCTATAATTGGTTGTGTTAACACTATTCTCAAAGTTTCTAATATGGCTCTAAAAATTTCTTAGCTTGATTTTTTTGAATTTATAATGCTCTTTGCATCTAATGAGAATTTTAGGTGGGAAGCCCCATGGGGATGGCCTACCCATAAATGATGTCTTTGATTCTATACAACATAAGGAAATAAATTTGAAGGAATATTCTTTGCCTAGTGGTTCGGTCTCCTCCTTGGCTTTATTATCACTTGGTTTTGATTGTTTCTTTGATAATAAAGATCCAATATCATTTATGGAGAAATTGGTGGGGGATAAATCCATGAAGATGGAATATTTAATGTTTGATCCCCCTCATCAATTGTATGCTTGGTAGAGGGTTCAAATGTGACTATTTTGAATGAGTTGATGTACGATATGACATAAGAGCATAAAATCTCCTTAATTGGCAAGTTTATGGATTTCCACCCTAATATTGATCAAGTTAGGAGATGGGTTGATGTGGTTGGAAATGCAAAGGAAATGTAACAATAAAAACCATGGAAAATAGCTTGTTTTAGTTTAGATTTGTAGTTCACAAGGATCTAATTAAAGTTTTGATTGGGAGGTCGTGGGATTTTGATAATTGTTTTAAAAAAATGGCCTCTTTGTAAATGGAAGTTGGGGTTTGAACCAAAAACATACCTAGGTTTGGATTCTAGGTCTCCCTTTGGAGTTTTGAAATTATAATATTTTAGGGTTTTTTTTAATTCATTAGGGAACCTACTTGTGGTGGATAAGGTGACCTAGAAAAAATCCTGATTGATTTTTGAAAGAATACGTGTTAATGTTGTTGTTAACTTTGTTCTCCCAACTTCTATAGCTCTCAAATATAAATTTGGAAGATGGATTCATCCTTTAGAGTATGGGAATGCTAGTAAATATAGCCAAAACTACAATAATTTTGGATATTTGAATGATGCATGTAAGAAACAAGACAATCGGGTTCATGAAATGGTACTAGATAAATAAAAACAATTCCTCCATTTGGAGAATGGGATAGTAAATAAGAACCCTAATCTAAAAAAGGATAATGGGAAGCCTATTGCTAATACTCCTTTGAAAAAGATTGAATATGCATAGGTAAAACATAAATCAATACACAAAGATGAGGAGAAGGAAATGCATGTGAATGATGGAATTAAGGATATATATCATCAATATAAAAATGATAAAACCTTTAAAGTAATAATAAGGAATCAAGAAACTACAAAAGAGAATAAATCTTCTAGAGCACTAGAATGACCTAACGAGTTATGTTTTAAGGAAAATAGTAGAGAAAATGTGTCTACCAGCTAACAATATTAGAGTAAAAGATTGGAGACCTTAACTCTATTCCTTCCTCTCTTAGAAAGGGATTTCATAGTGAAAAATTGGTTACTCCCATAAGAGAAAAGGATCACTTGAAAAAAAATCTTGTAGTAAGAATAAAAAGACTTGAACTAGTAAACACTCCCTCACAATCTTGGAATCAACAAGTAGAGATTTTATCTTTGGAGGATATGGAAGGAGAGGTTCTAGTTTCCCTTGATGTAGGAACCCAAATAATAAAAATTATGGATAAAACTAAGGAAGAAGGAACCTTGAAAAAAGGTCTAATAAAATAAAAGAGGTGAAGGAATCCCTCACACTTTTAGGTTCTAGATTTCTAGAATTGAAATCTTACGAAGATGATCTAGAGGGAGAATGGACTCAAATAGGAAGTAAACAAAAAAAGATGAAAAAGGTTGATGTTGGAGTAGAAAACAAACAAGGAAGTGCTATCTCTATTTGAGCATTAAAGATTGTCATTAGTATCAAAGACATCGGTCAGTTACCTATATTACTCTAGTCGGTAAATGCAAGCACTTCAAGCTAGTTGGTTAAATCCGTTACACTGAACACCAGAGTAGTTGTACTAAGCATCAGTGTATACCGATATCGAGTGACGGTAAACACTGAGCAAATTGGACACTGAGCACCAGTGTAATTATCAAGCAATATATACAGTGTTTACCGAGCATCACAGAAAACAACACAGTAATCAGTTATGGCACATTTATCTATAGGTTACAACAGAATCACAAAATGTTTTACCAAGATCGAGGATAATTTTTTATAGATATATTCATTAATTGCGATGATGATCTCTATGTATTTTCTAGATCTAGGTTATTTTTGTACATCATAGATCTTAGGTTTTCTCTAAGATATTGTAAACTAATTTTGTTAAGCGGGAAAATCAGTATGCTATATAATTATATTTCATGTCATTTTTTATATGAAGCTTGACAAGGAAGTTAAGAACAAAAAAATAAGTTCTTGAAGCATTAGCCAACTTCAAGATATCAGTTATCAGACAGAGCAGAACAAAATTCAGAGACATTCAGATTAAGCAGAATCAGACAAGGATACTGAGCAGTTCAGAGCAGAGATCTTCACATGAAAAGGTGATATCTATTCAGTATTTCATAGATCTATATTAGACAAGATAGAGTTGTCATTAGCAGATATATCCTGTTATTTTCTAATCATTGTAACAGAGTTTGGTAAAATCTCTTAATAGAGTAGACCTAATAGTCTTTTATGTAAATATCTTAACCGAGTGCACACTCAAGTAGTGTTGTTAAAATCCTATAACTAGGTAGATCTAATCGATCTGAAATGTTACTCCCAATAGGGTAAGATCACCAAAAGTGATCACCACTTGCAGCCCTAACAGGAAAACCTTTTCTATCTATAGTAGTAAAGAATTTGTGGGTGTCATCCCCACCCCAATTTTTACCTTCTAACAAGGTTTTCTACATTACCAAAATACTTGTGTTATGTGATAGATATATTGTTGATTTCATGCTATTTACTTTTGCAAGTTAACTAAATGAATGATACATACAATGGATTCAAGTTATATGTGAAGTTACCACTATTTTCTATTTAAGGTTTGAGAGTTAAAAAGTTTTTGTGGGCACTGATTCACCCCTCCCCTCTCAGTACCCTATCTCTCCATTCCAATAATTGGTATCAAAGCTTTGGATCTCTTATTGGACTGTTTAACCACTGAAGAGTAAAGATCTAACCATGGAGATATATAAGTTGGATAAGACAATAGAGAATCAAAAGATTCAGATGAAGATGTTCATAGAGAAGTATAAGCAAGCTAAGGATGACTTGAAAAAGTTACTGGTTTAGAGGAAGAACCTATCTATTCTAGAGAATGAGATTAGTTACCATGAAGAAGAGATTGATGAAATATTTGACAACATTGGATCTAGTTCAGGAATTATTTCTGATGGAACTAAAAGTGCAATCTCTGATTTGTCTGAAAAGAATCTTCACTTAATTGAACAAGTGAAAGCCCTGCAAATTGGTCAAGAATCACAGATGGTGAGAATGATAGGTGTAATGAACAATGCTAGACAAGCTGAGCAAGAAAGGAATCTAGCTGTTGAAGACCGAAGATAGATAACTGAACAACTTCAAGCAAAAGAAACTGAGATACAAAGACTCGCCGAGCACCATTTTGAAATATCCAATCAGATGATGATTGTAAATCAATAAGTTAACCAAGTAACTAGTGAACTGTCAAGAAAACTTGAAGATATTGGAATAATCAAGGAAGAGAATGAGAAACTAAGAAATGAAGTAAAGATACAACAACAACACAATGAAATGATGAAATTGGTTGAAGATAGTTCCAAAAAGATTGATGATTTTATGACTAATCAAAGACGATTTGGAAGTAAAGCTGGATTAGGCTAAATCGGTGAAGGAGAATCGTCCAATCAAGCTGAACAAGTCAACAACAATCAAAATCAAAGACCTAAGACACTTTCATGCTATCATTATGGAAAAATGGGACATACCTCAAATGTCTGCAGAAGCAAAGCACAAGGTAAACCCCAAGTCACTCCTAAGTTTAATGGTTACTGTTATTACTGTGGAAAATTTTGACATCAAGCTTATGAGTGTAGAGAAAAAATGAATAAGAATGCTAACAATCCTACCATGGAGAAACTCTGTTATACTAGCAACAAACATGGACACACTGCACAAGAGTGTAAAGCTAAGATGAATCAAGTCAAGACACCAAAATAGAAGAGCAAACCCAAACCTTATCAACTGAAGAGACAAGGTAATTCTTATGTCTAGGATTACAACACATGGGTTAACTGTATAGCATGTGGTAGATATGGACACATCGCAACAAATTGTATGAGGAAGAGATGGGTTGGACAATCATGAAGTTGGACAAGCACTGGAATGGCATGCTTACATTGTCATAAGGTCGGTCATCTAAGAAAGGACTGTAGAGACCGAGCACCAGAAGAAGGACATGTATTTGAGAGTGGAAACACTATTGTAGATATCATGAGAATCATAAACACTATGTGGAGAAAGGCATCAAATAAAAATGCTGAGTCAAGAAATGTTGTTAGTGAAACTTCAGCCATTGGATTGGGTGACATCGGTACTTCCACCTAAGGTGAATTAGGTATGTATGGAACTGACATTTCAAAATGATCTTACTTTACATATAGTTCCTTATATATGATGAGCACATACCAAATCTGCATGAATAAAAATGCATTATGGTTTATATGTTATGAGCTAACAAAGTCACATAGTCAGTATATGTAAGACCGAGCAATGAGCTACATGTCAGTAAAAGTTATTTAAGGTTAACCGAGTATCAGTATCAATAAAGTGAGAAATCATGTGTTAACTGAACTATTGGAAGTTTGCAGTATTCATCGAGTTGACAATTGTCACAAACTGAAAAGTAGGTCAAGCATTTATGACAAAAAGTTTTAAGCAGGAAATCAAAAAAAGCTATAAATACACGGAGGACTTAGTTCATTTTCACACAGTGATTTCGAAAAGCAATTATTTCATAGAGTGAGTTCGAGCAAAGAATTTTCAAGATTATCCTAAGTGGTTGTAGATCGAACCGAGCACACTCTTTGTATATTTTGAGTAAGTTGAAACCCCTATCGAGCACATTCATCACTTTTTACCAAAAACCTAGTTTGTTAAAATGGAATCTACTGTAAGCAGTTCTAAGATTGTGGAAGAGGAAGTGAGCCTTATTGTTTCAGCTAACTGTGATGAACCTAAATACAATTTACATCTGAAAGTCGCATCAAAAATAGATTCAGCAGATGCTTTCTCAAGCATCCCACCTAGGGTTTTGTTGATCAAGGATGTACGATCCTACATTCATCGCAAGATAGGTGAAATATGTGATTTTGATATGTATGTTTCATACCAGGGACTCTTTAGTGATGATGGGAAACTTAAACCAGAGTACAAACAGGTTGAAAAGATTGGACTCACTCAAGCCCTAAATTTTTTGAGAAATTTCAAAACCGAATGGATTAGGGTTGTACTCAGTCGCTATCATGAGGGCACATTTTGGATGGATAGTCCAATTAAAGTTACAAAGAGAATGATTCATAGGGTTATAGGTTACCCTACAACTGATAAGGCCAAAGCTTTCCGTAGTGCCTTCTGAGTTGAAATTGAGAAGAATACTGGCACAACATGGGACGACCGTGCATTGAAGATTTCTTCAATTGAGGATCCATAAGTTAAATTTGTAGCTCATGTAATTGGTTATAAGTTCTATCAGTCGAGTAGACTGAACAATGTTCCTTGTAGTGCTGTGGACATGGCATTTAAGGTGATAAAGAAAGGACACCAGTTGGACCTTGCCGAGTTACTGTTGAAGAAGTTAGACGAGAACATAAAAACAATCAAGTTAGCAAAGTCTAACACTTGTAAGTTTGGATCACTGTGTTGGAAACTGCAATTGAAACAATTGTTGTATTGTCATTGATGTCAAACCTTAACTGGTAAGACTGTTGCTACTTAGGAAAGTACTATATCTATGGTGAGAAGGGTAAGAAAGGTTGGTAACAATAGTACCTAAGGAAAGGTTGAGTTATCTTGATACTACAAAGTGTACTTGATGATGTTGCACAATGATGAGACAATGTATTGTTTATCTTAGTAAGATTGAAGACTAAATTGGTAGGCTTAACCGAGAAAAAATGAAGAAATCATGTTTAAGCCGAGTTATGATAGAGTCGACCGAGTTAGTGGATGCCAAGCAAAAATCTAGTATCGACCGAGTATCAGTAAATTGCCGAGGAAGACAGTATTTACCGAGGAAACAATTTTAGTAGTGACCGAGTGTTTTACATGGAGACCAAGTGGATGATCACAGTATTGACCGAGCATCAGCAATTTTATATTTGAAGAGAATTCAGATTTGGAGCTGACATTATTGAATTCTTGGATTATGTAAAATGTGTTGACTTTATTTATTGATTGTATGGAAGCATTTAATGCTTTGTAAAACATTTGATGATAAATCTTTATGAGATTTGAGATGATTCTAGAAGAGGAGATGAAGAACATGAAGTGGGTAGATTCAATGTATTTGACCTAACCCTAAGATCTACGAAGGAGATTAAGTGGCAAAAGAAAAGTTAACCTAATAGAGGAAAGTATTAAGGGAACCAAAGCATTAGGTATGTGTATGCATGGGTGAAGTAGATGCTGGAAGAATAGTAAAGATTTATTGACTGTATAAGCGAAAAGGCTGAAGGAAAAGTGTGGTGATTGCTTGAAGGAAAGTTTCGAGAAAATCAGAAGTGGAGATGGCAAAGTTTCAAAGTCAGTAAACCAACATTTGTGTATGGAATTGGATTTGATATTTGCGAAGTGAGTTGTATATTTTCAGATCAATACTACTGCTACTTTCTAACCATTGTAACAATCAAAATCCTTTTAACAGAGGTTGACCTAATAGTCATATGTTAAATCCTTTGAACAAGGTTGCATTCTAATGGAGTGTATGTAAGTCCTTTGACCAGGCTCACTTTTAACAGGGTGATTGAAATCCTTTAACCGGGTCACATTTGACAGTGTGTATTGTAACCTTTGATAGGGTTGGCTTTTAACCGAGCTCACTTCAGAAGAGTGAAAATAATAGTAGCATGTTACAAAGTGGTTTTTCCCATATTGGGTTTCCACTATAAATCTTGGTGTCAATACTTGTGTGAATGTTTTGGGTTTGAACATTTCTATGTTTTACAAGTTAGATACAGCTGGGTAAGTGGACTACTGAGTTATATGTTTTTATTATTGAATCAGTGATGATGACCGAGTTTGTTTTGGTTGCTTGATCTGATTTAAGGAAAAGTTTTTGAAGTTATTTTATACATCAGGACCTGAGAACAACTGATTCACCCCCACTCTCTATTGTTCTAAATCATATTAACACACTTTTGGTGTGTATATTTTTCTATCTTCAAAAATTCTTTCCTTTTATTGGTCACATAGATTGGCCTACCAACAAACCAATTGCTAGTCAAATTACTGATATAATGCAAGTCTGGGAGATAATTTAAACAAAGTTGTTTATGATTATTTTGAGCAATTTAAGATTAAGATGAATCTTAGAAGAAGAATTCCAAGCTCACTGGTTGAGAAATATGAAATGGATATTTGTTTTCTAGTAGACACTGACCACACTTTAATCAAAGCTGTTGAGCCAAGAACAAAATGGCTACCCACCATGGGATACGAAATGGATATTGATTTCACTTTGAAATCAATCAAGGCTTTACTGCTACACCTAAGGGCATAAAGGCCAAAAGGTTTAGAACCTATGAAGAGGCAAAGACTAGAATAAAAATAGGTCTTGTCATCGGTAAAATGACTAGAAAGTCTAGGAAAATGATGAAGACACTAACTAAAATTTTTGGAGATGAATCCGACTCATCTGACAAGTCACCAGTTGAACTTGCAACTGAAGGTCAGTTAATGTTGACTGACAAGGCACATGACAATGAGGAAACTGAGTTTGATAGAGAAAAAGATTCAATATCAGTTTCTCCCACTCCAACTCCAAAGAAGAGGCAGTTGCCAGTGCAGTCTAGAGCATAAAAAAGGTCAGCAACCCCAGCTTCACCACCTTTGAAAAAGGAAATTGTGAAGGGAACAAAACCAAAGGTAGCCACACCAACCAAGACATATGCAAAAAGAGGAACCAAGGTCATAACTGAGGCACCAAGGAAAAGGAGAAAACTAATACCAGGAAGAGAAGACCTTGAAGATGAAGAAAATGACAACAATCAGTTCAAGGTTGTTAGTAATAAGAATAGAACAATAGATGAAGTTGTTGCAGATATAATTGAAAATGTAGAACTCACAAATCTAGAACTTAGTCAGTTTGACAACATGTCTACCGAGGATCAAAATAAAATTGAGGCATTCATCCAGATGATGATAAGCTTCAAATGAGTTCCATCATAATTCACCAAACAATTGCCCAAGGCACTAGATGAGAGAATAAATCAAAAGTGGTCTTATGCTTTGGACATCGAGAAGAAAATGAGGGAACAAGCCCTAGTTCAGGCAGCACCAAATTTATCTCTTGATAAAATTAAGGATTATATGGACACTTATTCTAGGAGATTCAGAGTAAAAGGCCGGGCTATGCAAGTATTAGATGAAAATCTGGTAGATATTAATGAGTCTAGCCAACTCATTTGGACATCAATAATTGCAGCAAAAGAGCAAGCTGAGAAAAATGCATTTCTAAATTTGTCTAAGAAGAGACAAAGGTAAAAAAAAAGGAATCTACATAGATGATACTAATTTGGAAAAGAAGACTAGAGAAACAAATGTATCATTTACTGAGGTGATTGATACAACACTTGTCAGTGAAGTCATAGGTATTTCACAGGATGCATCGGGTTAGGTTGAGATCTAGATTATAGATAATAACACATTAGATATACTCATTGAGGACATTACGAATGGTGATCCTGATGATAGAGATGAAGATGAAGATGTGAACATCGCACCAGATAATACACAAGATGAAGGACAAGTTACTGATTCTGCATTCACATCGTTATCGGGAGAGCTTCCTATTCTTGTGGAAGTAGTTGACATTTTATCATAGGAACTGTGTGTGTGAAAATTGTACCTAGTTGTGGACACAACACTTCAGTAAAACATTAGAGGTTAGCAAAATTGAAATCTTCAAATAAATGAAAGTAAGCTAACCAGGTAATTTACTGCCTTCTAGTAGGTGTGAGTATGGTATTCTTAGATTAGACCGAGATCAGTGACAATGCAACACCTAAATGAAGGATTTAATGCAAAAAGATGAATGTTAAATGAATGCAGATTAATCTTTTTTTTTTTTGGATTTTGAATGCAATAAGGTGAAAAATTGTATGAATCTAATCTAGAATTGAATTGAAATGGTATGTAGATTATTCTAACAATGATATGAATTGATATGAAAAACTATGAATGATCTCACAAAGTCGCCTATTCGCAAAAGCTTGATTCTTCGGGTGCAATTTCGCAAGAGTAATTGTGTGAATTCGAGAGATGTTTTTGTGAAGAGCCGAGCCTTATTTTTATGGAAATCTAGGGCTTGAGAATGCATAAGAAAAACCATAAATCCCTCTTGATAAACTCAGGTTGATTTTTGAGTTAAGAAGAAATCCGAATTAATTAACTCATAAAATCATGCAAAATCATGCAAAAATAGCTTTTTGACTCAAATCAAAAGTTTAGATCAGTTTTGAACTCAAAATAGATGTCGAGTTTCAAAAAGATAACAACTTGAATTGATTTTTTGATTTAAAGTTTAACTGCTCTTTGAATGTGCATAGATAATCATGAATTAATTAAATAAATAAAGTGATTTATTCTCAACTTAATTGATTTTTGAATTAAAATAACTGATTTATGGGTTAATCAATTATTTAATCAAACTTTTATTCCAAAACTATATCATTAAATTTGACAATTTGATTTAATCAATTAAATAAGAATTCAACTGATTATTTTTAGCAAATTTGATTTATTGTCAAATAAAATAATACAATTAGGAATAGTTAGAATTTAATCTAATTAAATGATTAAGTGGTAGGATTAAATTAATTAATTAAATATTCAACATATTCAATCAATCAACTTTAGGATAAATGAGATTTATCACCAAATAATATTTAATTAAAGATAATTAGGATAAATTAGGAATATTCAAGGAATATTCCCTGATGCAGAATTAAGATAATCATTTTTTGATAATTGATGTGCAGATGTGCCTTAGGTTAGGACTTTGATGTTGATTTCGTTTGATTTGTTGATGTAAGAGGTTAATGAACCTATTGCCCATTTTTGGGGTATTACATTTTGCCCCTCTTTGAATCATTGTGCGAAGCGTAGTGGTTCAAAGATTAGTCTATTTTTTATGTTGAAACTAATTTGAAAGATGAACCGATTCTGAGACAGAAACCGATTGAAAGATTGGAAAAGTTGATTCAGGTCCTGGTTGACCAAGAATCGTGAAAATGTTAACTATAACAAAAATGAACCGATGATTACGAAAAAGTATCAAAACACCTGATTCAAAACCTTATGATTACGAAGAAGTGAGTGACCTGATTGTCCAAAGGAATCGAAATGGTATCACATTCGAACCCTTCAGTTATGGAGAAACAAAGAAATAACACTAATGAACCGATGGTTATGAAAAGCTAATATAGTTTACAAGATTAAGAGAATACCAGATTGATATGGATCTCGATGAATCTAATATGCCCCAAGCAATATGCCCCTAGCGATGAGGTCTTTTGATGAATCAACAACTAGACGTGGTTTGTCTTGATTACTGAAAGAAAGATTTGATTTATAGACTTGAATGATGTGCAATACCATGCCCCCTTTGAGATGAAAATCAAAATCTGACAAGAAAAGTTAGTGTTAAATGGTTTAGATGCATGTTAATTGATTTGAGAAGTGGTTACGCACGTCCAAAGATGCGTTCTGCATCGTTGAAAGGTCCTGAAGACCAAGTTTGACTAAGTTTGACCATGAGTTGACCATGGTGACCAAGTTGAAATTTTGATAGTTTGATGTATGATAATCAGTTATGTTGAATTCTAGATTTTCGTGATGATTAGAAGGTCAATTATGCAAGCCGTCGGTTGTCCTGGGTCCAAAAAATTTAAATCATGACTTTGACATAGTAAATGATCTCAAATTTTGATTTTGATCCCAAAAATGGGTTTAGAATGTTGAAATTAGCCAGGGGTGCAATTTTCATGGAAAACAGAGCACTTTGAAAAATTAGGTCAAAACCTATATAAGGGCCAAAAGGGTCATTTTCATTTCATTATTCACTTTTGTCTCTTGTGAAACTTGTGGAGCCCTGTCAGAGAAAAATGGCCAAGAACAAAGTTCCAGTCTCCTCACACTGATTCGAGTGTAGTTGCAGATACCAATGACCTCCCCAGTATGGGAACCCGGTAAGTGGACCTCTGTGCCTCTCTGCAATTTAAAAATTTCCATATTTTGATGCTTTTAGGATTTTTTTTCGTACGTTAGAAACTTTTTAAATTTTTGTACCATGAAAAGTCATACAACAGTCCACTGGAGCTCGTACGAGTTTTCAATTTCTTTTCAATTGTCATCTCGGAACCACCAGAAACTCATATGAGAGGGACCTATGTGTCGTACGACATTTCATCGAGTCCCTCAAATGTTGTATGAGAACATATTCTTTGTCATATACTCATGGATTGTCATATGGAAACCTATAGAAACTCGTACGAGTTTTGACACCAGTCTGAAAACTTGTATGGAAAACAGAGAGCATTTTTCTGAGTCTTACGTCAAATTTTTGATTTTTTTGATTTCATAGGCTGATTCCTTAGTATTTAATGTACCTTCTAAGATATTAAACTTTTCCATTCTTGTACTTTAGAGCCTAATTATTTGACCAAGTTATTGATAAGATACCTTGTTTATGTGTTGTGTAGGTCATCTAACCTGATGTACATGTCCGTATATCACACCCGGCCACTCAGAGACTTTGTGTGTCGCTTCCTGATCCTATGAGAGTGCACTTAGCTTCTTGCAGGTTCGAGTACCTGATACAGTTACTGTTAGAATAACTGAGAGGGGGGTGAATCAATTATCCAAGTCCCAAAACAATAATGAGTAATCCAAAATACTATTTCTCTAATTTCTATCAGTCGGTAAACATATTTATGATTCACTGTCAGTGTTTTTACCGGTCTTCAGTTAAAGCTCCTTAGTAGTTACTGATCAAATCAAATAGCTAAAATGTAACGTATGATAATAAAAAATCATCACAATAAACACACAACACAATGATTTAATGTGGAAACCCTGTTCAGGGAAAAACCACCTGGGAACCGGCAACCCAAAAATTTCACTCTTCTGAAGTGAGGCCTGTGAGGACCCAACCCTGTTAAAGGTTACAATACACACTGTTAGGTGTGACCTAGTTAGAGGATTTTGCACTAGAAGTTATCTTTCAATCTTATATCACTCACTGTGCTGATTTACAGGATAACAATGTTTCACTTGTCAGAATGAAACACAAATAAGACTTAAAAGTCCACTCGGTTAAGAGATTTTCACTGTCTACAATTATTAGAAAGTAACAGTAGGTTGATCTCCCTTAATACAACAAATTTGCAGTTGCAGATCAGTGTTATGCTCAACAATGTTTTCTAATCAATATATCACTTCAGATCTAATATCAATATCACTTACAAACAATCAGTTCTGTGCTCTGTGTAGCTCGGTTTGTTCATTGTGTAGCTCAGTTTCTGCAGCTCGGTTCAGTAACCTGTTTGATCAGAAAATGCATGAATGCTAGTTCACGCTCAACTTCTACAATATCTCCTCCTTCTCACTTTTGATTTTTTTCTCTTTAAATAAACATGTAAGCCGTTTTATTTTCATCCATCAGATTTTGCCGCTTAATCATATCCACTGATTTTGCCGCTTTAAACTTCCTCGGTTGATGTGTCAATAACATGTTTCAATCTCCTTCGTTAGATCTTCCTTGAATTTTGTTAGCAGTAGATCCTTGTAACAAACTTTGACTTTTCACCTTGAAATCATGTGAATCCAACTCATCAGTTTTGTCATCAAATTGTCTAGTCGACAATATCATTAAATGCTTTTCTGTTCTCCTTGGTTAACAAAGAAATGTGTCGGTAAACCTTCATTAGTTAAAATTGTGCTCGGTATACAACCCACTGCATCAGTGTATACTGTCATCAGTGTTTACACTAAGGATCTCGGTAAACATTAAACTGTTCTCTTTCACCGACCAACACTACTTTGTGTCTTTTAGTTCCTTTCTCCATAATAGATGAATACAACATACTAAAGTCAATATAATGAGATCAAAGACTCATCAATAAGTTATCCAATGCATTCCTTATCCTTATTTACTGTGACCTTCTTTCACCATTCTTCAGATGTCTCTGTAATGATAACTTACAAGATAAGTACTGTCAAACTAATAAGAAACTAGTTGACATCAATGCCAAAGGGAGAGATTGTTGAACCTACAATTGATTTACAACTGATTGGAGAGATTGTTGAAACAGTGATTGAAGATCACATAAAAAGTAGTTGTATAGATATACAATATGTTAAATCAGTATACTGATTTACAACTGATTGGAGAGATTGTTGAAACAATGATTGAAGATCACATGAAAAGTAGTTGTATAGATATACAATATGTTAAATTAATATTATGTTGTCATTGATGTCAACTAGTTTCTTATTAGTTTGATAGTACTTATCTTGTAAGTTATCATTACCGAGACATCTGAAGAATGGTGAAAGAAGGTCACAACAGATAAGGATAAGGGGTTCATTGGATAACTTATTGATGAGTCTTTGATCTCATTATATTGACTTTAGTATGTTGTATTCATCTATTATGGAGAAAGGAACTAAAAGACACAAAGTAGTGTTGGTCAGTAAAAGAGAACAATTTAATGTTTACCAAGATTGAGATTTGGGTGAACCACAGATTACTTACTGCATTGATAGAGCGGTTCCATTACAAGACATAGACTTTCCACCTGCCTATTGGAGAGCTTATTGTTACACTAGAGGATGTTTATCAGATCTTACGTATTCCATTCCATGGTCCTCGACTTGACTATGTCAGTTTGGGGAACTCTGGTCTTCATTCCTTTAGGAGAGTATTCGGTGATGACACACAACTGACTCAATCTATTTCATGGGATTCATTAGTTTAGAGATATGGGCACACCCATAGACTAGAGTGCATTATAGCAAGTATAATAGGTGGTATCATTATGTCTGACCATTAGTAGAATGGTCTATTGATGGGCTGGGCCCTGATGGTGGCTCGATTGATGGCTACTCCTTCTGAGTTGGGATGGGGACAGTGTATGCTCATCCACATGTTCTTTGAGATGCACAAGATAGTGTATTAGGAGAGCAAGACATTTGCTTTGGGTGTGCTAGTTCTTTAGATTTGGGCATGGGAGCACATTCCCATATGTAGGCCGGTATGTCAGTCATAGAGATAGTCGCAGGAGCCCATCATATATATTTATTTTAGATATGTCACACAGGTCCGTATGGGCATTACTAAGTATTGGAGGTGTGTCCTTGATGACATGATCTTTTGTATATGGAGACCTTACTTACAGATTGAGCCTTGGCCTGTTGCACGTGCTCAGTTCAGTTTCTTTTTCCAGAGCAGGGTATTGATTGGTAGGTCCACCACTATCCTTGAGCGTTTCCTAATCACCTGGGTTTGGAGACAGTATGGTCTTATACAGGATGTACCATAGGAGCATGCTACCTATGCATAGATAGTCGGAGAGATTGGATTAGGATGGACATCACGCTTGTCTTATGCTCTTTGTACATTGGAGTACAATGGATATGTGGTGAGAGAGTAGGATTATAGGCCATAGGTTGTAGATGCTAGAGTTACATATGCTTTCATTGCTTGGCTGGAAGAGCATCCTATACATCAATTTTCTGATCCCATAGAGCTGATTCCTAGTATGGAGGAGGTAGTGGATGTTACAGGCACACCAATGGGTCGAGGCTAGAGGCACCAAGATGTTCATATTCCTATGCCACAGCCTACACCTCCAAGGCCTAGAGCTATTATGACTCAACAGAGGCCTTTTAGACATATGAGACCATCGTGCCCTCCTAGTTTTATAGGAGGCAGGCCTACAGATTCACATAGGTGATCTAGAGGAGAGCATGGTACCCTTGGTAGTATTGGTAGTGCCAATGAGGTATTAGGTTCTCAACAAGATGTAGGTGCTAGTACTGATGTTGCACAGGTTGATATAGGTTTTGATCTAGGTGTTGAGGTTAGACACTGTAAGGTGCACAGGGCTAACGCTGTTGATCAACCTACTGAGGATACAGACATGCCTAATGCAGATGTAGATCCTAGATTGGCTCAGACTCCATAGGAGGTCATTACGCATCTTAGATTACAAATCAGAGACCTGAGACTATAGAGTGCCAAACTTGAGACACAACTCAAGGATTTTGAGAGGCAACATGTTGAGCTCTGGGAGGAGAACAAGTGATTACAGGTAGAGGTTACTCATCAGACTGCACAGAGTGCCTATTATGTCTCTTCATATTATGCTGTTGTTCCTGCTGGACAAAGAGTACCTACATACTTTCAATATATGATAGCCTTAGAGGGAGCCAGAGCACCACAAGCTAAGGTAGTGTTAGATGCACCACCACCACCTCCACCAGATGCAAAGGATCAAGCAGACAAATGATTTGTCATAGTTTTTTTTATTATTTTTGTCATTTTGTCCATAGATATTGATCTGACTCTGATAGCTCAAATGAGCTCATTCTTTTGTACCTTGTGCCAGTAGTGCACCCTTGACTATTTTAGTTATATGATATATATGAGATCGATGTTTTGGGTTATGACTTCATTTGTACTTTTCAATTTGATTTATGATGAGTTATCATGTGATGCAAATGCTAATGGGTAGTGTAGAATGTATGTAATATGCAATGCAATGATTTCTTTCAAATGTATGGATTTATGCAAATATAATTGATAGATGGAAAATGTATGATAATGTATGATTTTGATTATGCTATGCAATGATAAATGCACATTTATGTAATGAAATGCAATGTAATGGGATGAATATGATATGTAAATGCAGCGATACACATGATATAATTTGTAGGTATTGATGAAGACAAGTACTCGGTCATTTGTCAAAAAGGATGTTTAACCCAGGATGGTGACTGCTTGCAGTTCTGTGAAGAAACCTTCAGTTGAGATTCAAATCTTGTAAGATGTTTTATGACTATTTGAAGAATCATTTAAGCATTCAAGTTTATTCAGCAATTATGAGATCACGCAATCATGCAAAATGAAATGTAAACCTAGGACCTAGGACCTAGGACTTAGTCACTGATCATGTGTCGATCATTTTCATAATTGAATTTTTATTAGGTAACTGGGTAAATCAATACAACATCCACTAGTTTAGGAAACTATGAATATATGAATATTGATTTGTATGCACAAAAATCAATACAACGCCCACTGGCTATACAACCATGGACATATGAATATTGATTTTGTTTTTGGAATGTCGGATTAGATATAAGCACCAAGGCACAAATGCCAGGATGACCTAAATATCATGTCCATTTTGATATAGCAATTTGTATAAGCATCAAAACATAGATGTCGTGATGACCTGAATACACCTTGCAGTTGCAAACACATCAAACAATCAAGAGATCATTCTAAATCTAATGTGAATTACCCATAGTGACCCTTTATCGTTCACATCCTTAGGTAAGATCAGGTTTCACAGTAGGAGTAAGAAATCACTCAAAAAGATAATAGTTAGATCAATCTTCCTTGAATTTTTTGAGTATCAATGGTCGAGGTACTCATGGCCATCCAATACGAGATGGAGGCTCTTACAAATGGACATCATTTCAATCTAGAATTTCCAAAGTTATTAGATTTTCACTCAAATCAGAAAATAAAGAAAAGATTATGCCCCCAGTCATCACTCTCTAAATGTTGTAAAGGACTTCATCGAAGAGCTCGAAAGGACACAATATGAAAACATCTTAATGGGAATCGGTAAGCATATAAGGAGATACAAGCATATGAAGCATAGATTGTTTTCAGTTTGCATTTGATGTTTGTTTGTGTTTGATTGCAAAATCCTTTCTAGTAAGGAGACAAACTGACTGAATTAGATGTAGCTTCAAAGGACTCTAATTGGACATGACTCATCTGAGGTATACTGGAGACCATAGGATATGACATTTATTACCCCCAAGTTTGAAACATTGATAGGAGACGGACGCTTTGGCTAAATGGTGTACAGACCAACTTTATTGAAAATAGGAATGCGGAAACAAACTGAGAGGTATGTACAAACTAAAGCAAGACTAAAAGCTGGGAGAGACCAAGATTGCATTGATAGATAGAGTATTTTGAAACAAGTGGCACCCATTTGCAAGGTTTTCACCATCTTGGCAGAGATTCTATTTTTGCTACCAAGGCGCCTATTTCCAGGTTTTCGCCAAGGCACTTTTTCTTTTTCTCATTTTTTTTTATTTTTAATTGTTTAAAATTTTTTTGTACTTTTGATATTTTTTTTGTGATACATCAAGGCACCTATTGCTAGGTTTTCACCAGGATGTTCATTTTTTTAGGACATTTTACAAAGACTGAATACCTTAGGCGTATAATTTCTTCAAATAGAGAACATTGATTGGTTCTCGAAGCTATTCTCCTTTAGTTGTTGAGAGTTGATAGGCTCTAGAGCCAAAATTACTAGTGATAGCAAAGGGACCAGCCAGTTGGGTTCAAACTTCCCCTTGCGTTCTTGATGTGATTGATTTTTAGGATTCTCTCTCAAGACTAGTTCGCCAACCTAAAATTCTCTGTGTCTAACTTTCTTGTTGTCTCTAGAATTTCTTTTCTGATATACCCTGAGATGATCATATGTGGCTTGTCTGCACTCATCTAGTAGTTCAAGTTCTTTCAACCTAGACACTCTGTAGTCATCATCAATTACTAGACCATGTGTTCTAATTCTTAGGGATGTAATTTCAACCTCAATAGGTAGTACTGCTTCAGACCCATAAACTAAAGTGAATGGTGTAGCCCCAGTGGGTGTTCTGATACTTGTTCTGTAGGCCCAGAGAGCTGGATTGATCATGAGATGCTAGTCTCTTCCTTTTTTATTAACTGTGCGATGCAAGATTTTCAATAGGTTCTTGTTTGAAGCCTCTGCTTGTCCATTCGCTTGAGGATAATAGATTGATGACCAATGTTGTGTAATCTTGAATTTGGCATATAGATCATCTAAATCTCTATTCTTGAATTGACCACCATTATCTGTGACTATTGATGGGATTCCATACTGACATATGATGTAGTTCAGAATAAACACAAAGATTTGCTTACCGATTTCTTGAGTCAAAGGGACTACTTCTACCCATTTTGTGAAATAGTCTGTAGCTATAATGATATGGGTATGCCCATTAGAAGAATGAGGATGTATGGCTCCTATAAGATCAAATGCCCATTTTTGAAAAGGCCATTGTGTAGTAAAGGGGATAAGATCTCTCCTTGGTGCATGAATTAAGTTTCCATGTACTTGACACTTTTGACAGATCTTAGCAAAATTGATTGCATATTTTTCCATTTCAGGCCAATAGTACCCAGCCCTAATAAGTTTTTGAGCTAGTGTTAAACCATTGGAATGTGATCCACATATACCCTTGTGGACTTCCTCTAATGCACGTTGAGAATCTTCCTGTTCTAAACATCTAAGGAGTGTACCATCTAGATCTCATTTGTATAGATCATTACCAATGATGACATACCGAGATGCATTTTGGATAAGGTATCATTTCTCATGGCGGTTGAAGGTATTTGGGATGATTTGGTCTTGGAGATAGGAGAAAAGGTTTTTGTATCTAGATGAATCATGACCAAAAATGGTGCAGATCATGCAAGTTTCATGGGAATCATATGCAGGATAAGATAGTGCTTCCACTAGGAACTCATAGCGTAGCTCATGTTTGGGTTGCTATAATAAAGTAGATAGCATTGCCATAGCATCAGCAACTTTGTTCTCCAATCCAGGAATTTTCTCAAATGTGATGAATATGAAATATTTCTTTAGTTCATCTACCATTCTCTTGTATGGAACTGGCTTTTCATCTTTCGTTTGATACACATCATTGACTTGGTGTATTACAAGTTGTGAAGCTCCATGAATGTGTAGCTTTGTTACACTCCATTCAATTGCTATCTTCATGCCATTAAGAAGGGCTTCATATTCAACAATATTTTTTGTACAAGGAAATTTTATTCTGAATGCTTTAGGTATTGAGTATCCTTGAGGTGTGATGAACAATATGCCTGCTCCAAATCCATACTATGTATAGGAGCCGTCAAAGAATAAATTCCATGCTCTAGAAGAAAGATTCATGATAGAGGAATCTAGGAATTCCATTTTCATTGGTGTATCATCAAACAATAGTGCTTCAGCTAGTTGATCTGCAATTACTTGTCCTTTGATAGCTTTTCTTTCAACATATTCAATGTAGAATTCACTTAATAGCATCACCCATTTAGCTAATCTACCTGTGAGGGAAGCTTTGCTTAGTAGGTACTTTAGTGGATCAATCTTAGCTACCAAATGTGTAGTATGAGCTAACATGTAGTGTCTCAGTTTATGTGATGCAAAGATCATAGCTAGACATGTTTTTTATATCATAGAATAGTTCTTCTCATATGCCACCAATGTTCTACTAATATAGTATATAGGTCTTTCCTTCTTGTCCTCATCATGTTGTGCTAGCAGTGCCTCTAGTGATGTATCTGTGGCAGAGACATATAAGATCAATGGCTTCCCTTGAATAGGAGGCATCAAAATAGGAGGATTTGATAGACATTTCTTGATATTATTAAAGTGCTTTTCACATTCCTCATTCCATGCAAAATTTACACCTTTATGTAATGTCTTCGTGAAAGGTTGTGATATGTCTTCTAGCTGAGATATGAAGCATCTGATAGATTGTACTCTCCTTTGTAATGTTCTCATTTGACTGATATTATTGGGAGGTTGCATCTCCATAATAGCTTTGACCTTTTCTGGATCTACTTCAATTCCTTTCTTTGAAACAATGTAACCTAAGAGCTTTCCATAAGTGACGCCAAAAGCACATTTCTTAGGGTTTAGTCTGAGACTAAACTTCTCCATTCAATCTAGTATTTTTCTCAAATCATTTAGATGTTTAGATCGTATCATAGATTTTCTAAAGTATTGTCAACATAATCCTCCATAGTTCGATGCATCATGTCATTAAAAATAGACATCATAGCTCTTTGATATGTAGCACCAACATTCTTAAGGCCAAATGGCATGACATTCCAATAGAAGGTACCCCATGCACATGTGAAAGCATTTTTCTCTTGATCCTCTGGAGCAATTTTTATTTGGTTGTACCCAAAAAAACCATCCATTAAAGAACACATCTCAAAGCTTGTAGTCATGTCCACTATCATATCGATATTTAGTAATGGAAAATCATCCTTAGGGCATGCCTTGTTTACATCTCTAAAATCTATGCATACTCTTATAGATTTTTCTAGTTTTGATATTGGAACAATGTTAGACATCCATTCTGCATAATCAATAACTCAGATAAATCTGGCTTTCAATAGTTTTTCTAATTCAACTTTGACCAAGAGTGCAACATGTGGATGCATCTTTCTCAATTTTTGCTTAACAAGTTCGACTCCTAGAGCTATAAATAAATGGTGCATTATAAGATCAGGATCTAAGCCAGACATATCTGAATATTTCCATGCAAAGTTGATCTTCTTCTCTGTTAGAAATGTAGTAAGTGTTTTATTTTCTTCTTTTGATAAGGATTGTGCTACATGGATCAACTGTGGTTCTTTTGCTGTTCCCAAGTTGATAGATTGAGTGGGCTCAATCAGTACTAGAGATCTATCTTGTAAATGACTTAGAAGGACATCAAATATCTCATCCTTAGGTGCCTCAGAGAAGTTTTCACCTTCAAATATGTCTTTTATTTTTACTTTTGTAGGTTCTGAGACTGCCACAAAGTGGTTTTCACCCTCAGAACTCTTTTTCTTTTTCTTTTTATTCTTATTCTTTTGACTAAGATACTTGATATCTGACTCCATCATGCTAACACTCGGTTCACTGATGGAAGTCATCATAGGCTCCACTGCATTGAGGTAGCAAGCAAGGACATCATCATTTGGAAAGGTATAGATACCTTGGCTCGAATTCATGCAGGTTTGGTTAAGAAGTTCGGGATGTTGGATAGCCAAAGTGGGGAAGGATTGGGAAATGCTGTTTACGGATATGGATCTGTCATCATTGGTCCCAACCTGACTCTTGAGTTTGAAGGTGATATTACAACACAAAATGTTCAATTCGTGAATAGGCTCAATGCCATTGTGGGAGTCCACTTCAGCCATAGGTGGATCAGACTCGCTAATTTCATCATTTTTCTCTAGACTTATGTTGGGTTTAGGTGCATATTGGTGAATAACATCAATTTTTTTTTATGTGATTAGCTCATCTTCCTCTGGAATGACTCCCCATTCATAGTCATTTGATTCCTCATCTATACCTCTAGGAAATCTGAGACTATGTGTGAAATCAGGGTGAATTCCCCAAGAAGGGTTTCCTCCTGATTTCAATTTGAATTCATACTCATGAGAGTCCATCTTAGAATTGCTATGTTATTCCAATTGTTCAATTGTTTGGATAGTTTCAATTGATTCCTCTTTTTTAATTTCAGCAGTAGGTTCTTGTGTTTCTACTACATTGATATTCTCCTTAGGTTTCTCTTCATCTTTAAGGAGGTCTAGTATTTCTTTAGGCAAAAACTCATAAGGAATGAGCTCATCCGTGGTGTCTGAATCACCATTGTCAAATTGTTGTGTTTCTTCCTTTAGTTGAATTGCTGCTAATGGTTCAATCTATTCTAAGACATGTGGAGAGTTTTTGCTAAGATAGAAGGCCTTCTTCTGATATCCTAGACCTGTTGTATTCTTGTTTGTTTGGCCACGGTGGTCAAGAGGTGATAGAAGACCTTTACCTTGTAGTCCTAGAGGTCCTTTTCCTATGTATCCGATTTTTGTGATCAATTTGTCTCCTAGTCCATATGACTTCTGAGGAATTTTTCTTGAAGTGGATTCACATTTCTGAACTAATTTGGATTGAGACTCATCCTTGTATAACCATGGAAGCACGACTTCTTCTTCCTCAAACTCTTGTTTAGATACTTGCTCTGTGACAAAGCTTCCATTGAATATGACCTTGGGCTCTTTAGCATTGGGTTTCACTTTGTCTGAAGGTTGTCCATAAGATTTTGGGGACAACGGGAGAGAGGTGAGGGATAAAACTGGTTCCATTGTGTATTCTCCCATACCCTTGTCTTTTATTTTGACCTCTTGTGCAATGTCTTCCATCTTGGATGTAGATGCAATATCCATTTGCTTAGTGGAAGATTCTTTGTTATTAGGAACAAGTTGGTCAGCACTTTATTTCAATGCATTGCAAGTTGTAGATATGTCAGTTGGAATTGTTACCTCTACTCCTTCATAAGGAAATTTCACACATTGATGGTATGTGGAAGGAATAGCTCACATTTCATGTATCCAGGGTCTCCCTAGAAGAATGTTGTAAGCCAAAGGTAGATCAAGAACTTGACATGTGATATCTCTAATAACTGGACCTGTTCTAAAAGGTAAGACAATTATTCCTTTGGAAGATATTTCTTGTTCATCATATACCTTGATAGTTATCTTGTTTTTAGGATCAATGGCAGCTTCAGATAATCCCAATTGTGTGATCAAGCTGTAAGAAAAAATGTTGAGACCAATGCCTCCATCTATCAACATGCATTTGACACGATGGTTTTGGATTAAGACTTCAATGTGAAAGGGCTGGTTATGCAGATGACTCAAGGAGTTATCATCTTCCTCTAAAAAGGAGATATACTGGGGAGATGTCAGATGACCAACCATAGTCTGGAATCTATCTAAATCAAGGTTGTCAGACATTGGATCTGAGTAGAGCTTTGTCTAGGATGGCTCTATGAGCTGGAGATGTCTGAAGCAACTCAAACATTGATATTTTTGCATTGGTATGCTGGAGTTGTTGGACAATATTGAATGATGTTGGTCTCGTGTCTTTAGAATTTGATGATTTAGAGGCAACCCTCTATTTAGAAGGAGATGAAAGATTAAAAGGCATCTTAGGGACATTGGATGAATCTAAGATTTGTCCTTGTAGATGTGCATGAGCTTGTGATCGAGTAAATGAATTTGCTGATTGATTATCTCTATCTTTTCACACAATGGTGATGACATTGCAATGTTCAGATAAGAAAGGTTCCACTATGTTTATGACAACATGGTTTCTAGAGTAAGCATAATTGACTTTAGCACCCATGTTAGGCTGAGAAGATGAATCTCCTTGACTATGTTTCAAAAATGGTTCCGTGAATGTTGTATGATCATTATTGCTCTTATAATTGTCAATTACAATTTCTCCATTATCAATTTTTTCTTGTATGAGATGGTTCAAGTGTATGCAGTTATTGGTTTTATGACCCTTGTTGCGATGGAAGTCATAGTTATCGGTCTCTTTCCACCATTTGGGTTTAGGTTCAAGATCAAATGGTCAGATCTCAGGCAATGTGATGATTTTGTTGGCCAACAAAGTTTTCATGGCGGACTCTAAAGATTCTCCAAGAGGAGTAAACTTGTGTTTAGGATCTGTAGCCCAAGGTTTGTAGTTAGATGGCTTCTTATTTGAATTTTCCACTTTTACCTTTGAGACTTTGATGGCTTGGGTACCAAAAGTGAGATTGAAAGTGGGTGCCTTGGATGGGTTGCAAAAATTGTCAACAATGCCATCCATGATGATGCCTTTATTTTTATTCTAGTTTTTGTTCTTGTCTTTGGAACTAGATCTAGATTCATAGTTCTCTTTTTGGAGTGATATGTCTCCTTTTTTCACAAGGACTTTCTCAATTTTGATTGCATTATCTACCATCTTATCGAAGGATGTGTGATCTTGCATTTTTAAAGGGTAATTGATTTATGGAACAAGATTGTTGATGAAAATTTCCAGCTTCTCTGTTTCTGGAATGGGTCTAGCATATAGAGAAAACTTCTTCCTCCATCATTTGAGGAAAGTCAAGAATGGTTCTCCTGGGTATTGTTTTAGATTACAAATGTTGATCATGGTGACCAGATGTTTGATGTTGTAGTAGTATTATTGATAGAATAGCTTGATTAACTCCCCAAAATTTTTGATTGTTGGAGGCATTTTTGAGAACCAATGAATGGTTGCTCCTCCCAGAGATCGAGGGAAAAGATACATTAGGTAGGTTGGTTCATGCATGAACTCCATGGATTGAGTACATAATTCTCTAACATGATCTTGGGGATCAGAGTTTCCATTATATTTGTCATATTTAGGCATTTCCACTCTCTTTGGGAATGGTGGCATCTACAAGTCTTTATCAAATGGAAAAGGACATAGAGCCTCCATGGAGAACTCTTTAGGTTCCTTCTCTTTTTAGAGTTTGTTGAGCTTGACTTGCATGGCATGCATCTATTTCATCATAGCCGTAATAGGAGTTTCTTCCTATTGAGTAATGATATCTTCAACATTAAAGTTTGGAGGAAGCTTAGCTCCTTGTTGAGCTAACTCTAGAAAGTATGCTTCTTTCTCTTCACTCAAGAAATGCCTCATCATTTTCTTGAAGTTATCATCATTTTGATATTGGGCAATTTCAGAAGGTTTGGGTTCTTGATCTACACCATGTTGAGATTGGTGTCCTTGAGAGCCTTGGTTTGTTCCTCCTTGAGACATCATGTTGTTATGAGGACTACTAGGGATTGATTTAGGTGGGGTCAGTTGATGACCTACATGAATCAATGCAGGAGGGGTGATGTAACCACCTTTCAAGAAAAGATTGCCAAGATTGTCTTCTCCAAAGAGATTTATGTCATAGGGTTGATGAAATGTCTGAGCAATCACAGAAGATTCTATTGAAGAGAATTTGGGTTGTTCTTCTTATTTTCTCTATGAGGAAGCTCTAGTCTCCACCATTACCTTCAAGTGAAGCAAAAGAGAAAGATTAAGACAACTGAAGAATGACTTGATTCAAAAAGATCGAATGACAGAACCTTGTCAAGATTGGATTGATTGAAGATAGATTGGACGTAAATGAAGGATACTGTGCCCTAGAGGTATGGGTAGACATCCAAAAGATGGCAGACACGAGTTCGCAACACTTAGCTATTTTTTATGAAGACTGAATTGAAGATGATTGAAAAGGTTTCAACACAAGATGGAAAAGATTCAAATCGATAGATCAAAAGGCTAGATCAAACTCAAGAGACCACTTTTTGGAAAATAATTGGATTCTTTCTAGTTTCTGCTCTATTCCTGACACAATGATTTTTTTTTGATAGAATCTGGAAGTAGGTTGTAAAATTTGGATTTCTAGCAATTTTGGCAAGTTTTTGGCAATTTTTCAAAATTCTCATACGAGTTTCTCCAAGCTCATACGAGTCTGGGTAAGCTCTGGCATGACAATTGACAATACTCGTATGACAGTTGACACCAGGGTTTGATTTTCTTTGACTTTTCCTGACAAAACTCATACGACAATATTTAAGCTCCCGTATGACAATCTAGGGGTTCTGATATGACTTTTGGAAAAACTCATACTACTTTCTAAAACTATGGGACAACTTTTGGACCACAGAAAGGAATTTTGCTTCAGATTTTATAATTTTTCAGTTTTCAGTTTCAGATTGTTTGTAAGATTTTTTTTGTCCAGGTTTGCAAATTCGTGTAACAGTTCGGGATTGTTCATTTCCAAAGGACCAAGTAGATAGAAAACACATAGAACAACAAGTAGAGGGAAGTAATCAATCATCTCAAAATAATGAACAAGGGTAAAAGCAACCTTGCACACGAACAAGCAATAGTGACTTATTGTGCTAATCCCTAGGAATGCTACTTGTGTATGTTCTCAAAAGTTTTTCAATAATGCACATAGTCCTAGAGAATGAAAAATTTTCCTCGCTAAGGTGTTTAGTAATGGTCTAACTTTGCAAATTTTATGATCTTAAGAGGGTGAACTCCAATCCAGGTGCACCGGGGTTTTGACACAGTCTGAGAATTTAATCAATCAGGAGCTGCTAGGGAGATCTGATAGCCCAATAAGAGACCACACTTGTGGAGATTTCTTCCATAAAGACATTTATATAGTAGATGTTACTACCATGATGAAAATGGCTATTACCTCTTGAGGTTCCATCCATGTGGTTGACCCAATAAAGGGAATGTCCACTATGGTTAACCCTCTCTAAAGGTGACTCACAAATGATACCACATGGGGACTTGGTCCAGAGCCAAGGATTTGAGTTTCTGATACTACCCAAAAAGGGAGTAGAGCATAATCCTCTAGCCTTATCACTTTTACCCAAACATAACAAATAGATCAATCCGACACGCTAAGACTCAAATTATCTCACCAAGGCTTGTGATGTGAACAACGATGTCTACCGAGCTCTCTAAGAGGGACCAAGAGAGAACGTATCGATCAAAGTTGAGGACCAAACCAAGTAGAATGTGAGATAATCACAGTAACCTCCCTACCTACAAGGGGATCTATCATCAAGAAGAGCTTCGCATGCAAAAAAAAGTGAATGAAGCCCACTCTCTCAAGATCATCCACAAATAGTGTTCATAGTACCTATTTACCATGTGTAATAGATATGCAAAAAGCAAATCTATATTTGTTTTATAGCCCAAAACTGAAGTCTATGGTATGAAAGCAGGAAAAGTCACACAAGCTTGACACGTGAGAGTTTGTTTTATGTCTCAAAATGAAGTGTTATCAGATGCAACAGAATACCTGAGTTCCTCGCAATGCGCTTAGTAGATTTTACCTATTTTGCAATTTTTTTGTTATGCTTTTCCAATCAGAATCAACAAGTACCAATAAAAAATAAAACATCTCAATTGTTAGGGTTAGCTATTAGTCCAAAAATCAAATTTGGAAAACTGCCTAAAAATTTGAAATGACAATTGAATTCTAAAGTCAAAACTCGTACGACAATATGTTACCTCCCGTACGACAATGCAGATTTGATACGACAGTGGGTCTCTACGCACATGAAAAAGTAACCTCCAAATGACAATGTGTAAGAACTGATATGAGTCTCAAAAACATCGACTGTCGTACGACAGTCAGAGGGTCCTAGTACAAATTTCTGACAAAAATCGTACGAAAAATGTATGGACTAGAAAATAAAGATCGTAGTTTTGGCCAGAAAATGACAGAAAATTGATAGAATTATTAGAAATGAAATGGAAACCCATTTAAGGGCCCCATGATGGGCGCTAGAAATGTGTGTGTGAAAATTGTATCTAGCTATGGACACAACACTTCAATAAAACATTAGAGGTTAGCAAAATTGAAGTCTGCAAATAAATGAAACTAAGCTAACCAGGCGATTTATTGCCTTCTAGTAGGTGTGAGTATGGTATTCTTAGATTAGACCGAGATTAGTGACAATGCAACACCTAAATGAAGGATTTAATGCAAAAAGATGAATGTATAATGAATGCATATTAATCTTTTTTTTTTTTTGGATTTTGAATGTAATAAGGTGAAAAATTGTATGAGTCTAATCTAGAATTGAATTGAAATGGTATGTAGATTTCTCTAACAATGATATGAATTGATATGAAAAACTATGAATGATCTCACAAAGTCACCTATTCGCAAAAGCTTGATTCTTCGGATGCATTTTCACTAGAGTAATTGTGCAAATTCGAGAGATGTTTTTGTGAAGAGCTGAGTCTTGTTTTTATATAAATCCAGGGCTTGAGAATGCAGAAGAAAAGCCATAAATCCCTCTTGATAAACTCAGGTTGATTTTTGAGTTAACAAGAAATCCAAATTAAATAACTCACAAAATCATGCAAAAATAGCTTTTTGACTCAAATCAGAAGTTTAGATCAGTTTTGAACTCAAAATAGATGTCAAGTTTCAAAAAGATAACAACTTGAATTGATTTTCTGATTTAAAGTTTAACTCCTCTTTGAATGCCCATAGATAATCATGAATTAAATACATAAATAAATAAATAAATAAATAAAGTGATTTATTCTCAACCTAACCCATAGGTTCAGATCCCAAGCAACCGAAGGATACAACAGGGGAACAAGGAGCAGAGATACCAGCTGACAGAAACAAGCCTAAAGAGAAAGAGACAATAGAGTCAGAAATAAAGGATCAAGAGAATCCTAATGTAATTGAGGTCACTCCACCGATTAATACATCAGAGGCTCTGACATAGTCAACTGACACAAAGGTCATTGAGGAGTAGCAGAAGGAAGATACAGTGTCACCTGAGCAGGTTACACAAAGTTCTGAGGTAAAGGAAATTGTACCATTTATAAAGAGCTCACCTCAAGAACTTGAGAAGAAGGAGAAGAAACAGAAGCAAGGAAAAGGACCAGTAACCTTAGAAGAAGTTATTTTTATACCGGAGTGTGACCCCAGGACCCTAAGCCCAGAGGAATTGAGAAAATATGGGGAGTTGTGTACAAGGAAGGCATCACAAGAAAAACTGAGACAAGAGTGCAAGAGCAAGGAAATACTTGAAAATGTAAGAGATATATTACAGCAGGTCATACCTGAGGTACACATTAATGAAGATACTCCAATTATGGACCAACTTGCTACACTTGCTGAAGAAATGAACGCCCCAGATATAGAAGTAGAAAAGAGAATAGAAGAAAGGGCAGAATCTAAAATACAAAATAAACTTGCAGAAATAATCAGCTAAGAAGTGGCAATTAATAAGGTAAATTTATCTAAGGTAATAACTAACATTCAGTCTATTACTTAGTTAATTAGTCAACTTTTGATAAAGCTATGCACTGTGGACACTTTCACTACCGAGGTCAGTGAAAAGATTAAACAACTTGATAAAGATATCCAAGCTAGTGCACAAGCAACCTTAACTGAGCCTCAAGCATTTTCCAAGTACATCTTGAAAGTTCAAGAACTCTGGTGGTTAAGAGCATACCTCATAAAGCAAGAAGAAATAATCAGTGACCAAGTCACAGAATTGCAAACCGAGTTGCTTCCATACTTGAAAATATTTGAGAAGCATATTGTCAATGCACAAATGCTTGTTGCAACACCAGAAATCTCTGTGTTGGACAACATTTTTGACATGCATGCACAAGTCGGTCTTGAGCACATTGCTCTCACCAACTTGAAAGAGGAATGGAAAACCTCTTGGAGTCATTGAAGAAAACCCATACACACATTTTTGATAAGCTGTAAGTATACATTTTTTTTGTATTTGGAATTAATATAAAAAAGAGGGATAACAATGTATATGCCAAATATGTAAAAAAATGCTAAGTATACTACACATTACTGGGAGCATGCACCAAGGGGGAGTATATAAATTTTTTGTTGATAAGTATTTATGTATATATGGCGGAGATAGAAAATATTTTGAGACATAAGGTCTATATACATTTACGGTTTTGATACTAATGCCAAAGGGGGAGATTGTTATCTCTATTTGAGCATTAAAGATTGTCATTAGTATCAAAGACATCGATCGGTTACCTATATTACTCTAGTCGGTAAATGCAAGCACTTCAAGCTAGTTGGTTAAATCCTTTACACTGAACACCAGAGCAGTTGTACCGAGCATCAGTGTACACCGATACTGAGTGACATTAAACACCGAGCAGACTGGACACCGAGCACTAGTGTAATTATCGAGCAGTATATATAGTGTTTACTGGGCATCACAAAAAATGACATAGTAATCAGTTATGACACATTTATCTATGCAAATGGTTACAAAAGAATCAAAAAATGTTTTAGCAAGATCGAGGATCATTTTTTATAGATATATTCATTAATTGCGATGATGATCTCTATGTATTTGCTAGATCTAGGTTATTTTTGTACATCGTAGATCTTAGGGTTTTCTCTAAGATATTCTACCCTAATTTTGTTAAGCAGCAAAAGCAATATGCTATATAATTATATTTCATGTCATTTTTGATATGAAGCTTGACAAGGAAGTTAAGAACAAAAAAATAAGTTCTTGAAGCATTAGCCAACTTCAAGATATCAGTTATCAGACAGAGTAGAACAAAATTCAGAGACATTCAGATTAAGAAGAATCAGACAAGGCTACTGAGCAGTTCAAAGCAGAGATCTTCACATGAAAAGGTGATATCTATTCAGTATTTCATAGATCTATATCAGACAAGATAGAGTTGTCATTAGCAGATATATCTTGTTATTTTCTAATCATTATAACAGAGTTTGGTAAAATCTCTTAACATAGTAGACCTAACAATATTTTATGTAAATATCTTAACTGAGTGCACACTCAAGTAGTGTTGTTAAAATCCTATAAGTAGGTAGATCTAATCGATCTGAAATGTTACTTCTAATAGGGTAAGATCACCATAAGTGATCACCACTTGTAGCTCTAATAGGAAAACATTTTCTATCTGTAGTAGTAAAGAATTTATGGGTGTCATCCCCACTGTAGTTTTTACCTTCTAACAAGGGTTTCTACATTACCAAAATACTTGTGTTATGTGATAGATATATTGTTGATTTCATACTATTTAGTTTTGCAAGTTAACTGAATGAATGATACATACAATGGATTCAAGTTATATGTGAAGTTACTATTGTTTTCTGTTTAAGGTTTGAGAGTTAAAAAGTTTTTGTGGGCACTGATTCACCCCTCCCCTCTCAGTACCCTATCTCTCCATTCCAACTGGAAGACCCTCTCAAAAGGATTCAAGAGATAAGGACACAACAAGAGATGTGACAATTGGAAAGGAAAAAAACCTTGATAACTTATTAGGGACTATTTAACAAAATAGAAGTGATAGGATTTGGCTTGCCCTTTTAGTTTCTTATGGATACTAGTTGAAATTCCTTTTTGATGAAGATCTTGTCTTGGAATATTAGGGGTTTGCATATCCCTTACAAGGAACATTTTCTTAAGTGTGTCTTTCAGACTAATGTTGGCATTGAGGAATACTAGGGGGGGGGCGGCGTTGAATCGGTGTTCTTAAACTTTTAACCTTAATAAATTGATTCCTTAACCATAATACAAATGTAATTGAAAGTAAACAACTAAAACATAAATAAATCATCCGCAACATTATAGCACCATTCTTTTTGCATGGAAATCCTGTTAGGGGAAAAACCACAGTGGAGATGGAACCCACAAGTAATTACTTTTGAAAAAATAATAACCCAATTAAGGACATGAGTACATGAGGGGAATAAACTTGCATTCAAGCACACTACCTAGAGCTCACTACTCAATTATAAAAGAGGGATACAACCCTTAGAAAATCTCACTACTTTACAAAAAGTAATGTACTACAATCCAAAATTATGATCTAGGAATAACATCACATATTCCAAAGCAATTCCATGCAAGTACAAAAAAATATTTGTTCAACTGTCAATCAAAACATTGATTACTAAAACTTCACCCATACAACATATCACCATAACATATCTAACCATCACCATCGTAAATCATCACAAAAAATTGATCTTATATACCCATTTGCAAAAATAATCTCTCTAATGGTCGGCCTCAAGACATAAAGTGTACCATGTGAAGTGTCAGCCAAATCTTCCATCAAGATGTTATGCTAACCTCGATCAAAACCATAGATATCATCTAATATGTTGGCTCCACCAAGTAAAACTCATAAACTGATCAATTAATTGATCTGATAGGATCACTGATTAATCTAATAGCTCTCTGTCAATATTATTTATTGTACACTGCAAAAATGATACTCTGAATACCATAACTCAATAAAATGAGATGACCAACAATTGTGAAGTTGGAATAGGGTGTAGTATACATCTATTAAGATTCATCTATAATCTATGACCAAAAATCGATGGTACCTAGTTGTACCGATCCATACATTGTGACATGTACACTATCCCTGCTATTCCATACTTAACCAAATTTTCAATCCAACCTTTGGTAATCAAAAATTATGACAAGTGACCATCTAAGTAATGTATGGTTTCCATCAGTGAAAACATACAATCCATCAAGATAAGTGTCTCTTGTCAATAGATAAAGTGCACATCCAAATGATTCACGAAACTAAGATGAAAGGAATAACTTTTGAAAATATTGTTAAAAATATATGGTAGAATGCAAGAAAATTAGTTAGTGATGTCGAAAGAGGCTCAAGAGAACTTTCCACTCTTTGGAACCTTACTAGGTTAAAATATTTTCTATATACTAGTAATAAAAATAGTTTAATACTTTCACTATGACATATCTTCTTTTAGCTAGAAAGTGGAACTTAATAAATGTTTATGCCCCTAATTCTAAAACTAGAAGAGCCGATTGATGGAATTGTATTGATGATCTTATTGCAAGTCATACTATGGAAAGCTAGATGGTAGGAGGAGACTTAAACTTTCCACTTTATCCTTTAGAGAAACTTGGATTTCTTGAAGCGTTTTCATAAATATGGTGGCTCTATTTGACTTTATTGCTTTAGATGAATTTGTTGGATTAATTATGGAAAGTTAAATACTGAGAGGGGAGGGGTGAATCAGTACTCCAAATTGTTTTAACTATTCTAACCATCCACCAAATAGAAAACTTTGTATATATCAACATAAAACATATAAATCAAAATCATGAAACACAACTCATAACACCATGATTTTTGGTCTCAAATAAATCCTTGATTAGAGGAAAAAACTGTGGTGGGGATGACACCCACAATACTTCACTAAATTTGAGTAAATTTTTTTCTTAGTTAGAGATACAAAATTAGCTATTTATGATAGCTTACCCTGTTAAGAGTATAAAGACTTATTTAACCTACCTTGCTAAAGGATTTTACAACTCTAATCTAAGAGATTTTCCTTGTTAAAGGATTTACAATTTAAGACCTATTAGGGCCTCCTTAGTTAAGAGATTTTACAATTCCGATTACACTATAATTAGTAATAAAATCCTGTCTATAATGCTGCATCAACATATGCTTATCAGACTCAATATGCTCAATATCAATTTATCTCATTCTATTGTAGACACTAAAAAATGGGCAAGTGCTTTTAAATCATCAAATTGCAAAATCTTAATCAAAATGCATTAATTCAATCAAAAAAGGGGATCAAATCATAAAAATGGACATTTATTAAATCAAATTGGACAAAATCAATAAAATCAAAGGAAAAATCAAATAATGATGTTAAATAATTAAATCAAAGCTTAAAGGGGTGAAAAGCACTACATAATTGATTTTAATCAATTAGTTGTATAGTTGTTTGATTCAAAAATCAAAAATCAAAATGAACCTATTACCCTTACATGACTAAATTTAATTAATTAATTGAATTTAGTCATTCCTAATATCTTTCAACAAAGTTGAGCAACCAATGAGAATTGAGAACAAAAAGACACAAATCACTCAAAAAGGATGAATCTCAATCACTCATTCTAAAGTTTCAATCTCATCCACTCAATCTTGTCCTTTTGTCCAAATTTTTGAGACAAACCTTTAAATTGTCCCCCCATTTATGAACAAAGCAAATTATTTGACTCAACCAAGGGTTAATCATGATTAATTCACTCCACCCCCTACCCTTGGGAATTTACTATAAATATGAAGCATTTTGAGAGCAATTCCAATCTTAGAAATTCATTTGCAAAGAATTGTTATTATAGGCAATTAAAGAGCATTCTAAGAGCATTTAGATCAATTTGCATATCTTTGTATCAATTTGAGCTAGAATAATCATTGTAGAAGCATTATAGCAGCATACATTCTTGTTTTAGAAGTGTCACTAGTGGAGATTGAGCTGAGAGCTTCACTTACCACATCTTTCTAGAGAACCATGAGATGCTATACATCTTAGTTTCAATTTTAATTAGAATTGCATTGTATTTACTTTGAGTTGTTACTAATTTGATCTTAATTTCATGAAGGTGATTATCATCATCACACAAATGGTGCCCACCGTGGGGATCTAGGCCTCATTTTATCATTTTGATCATATATTGCATGCTTGTATTGTCACTTTTTTGTGAATATTTTGTAGAAAATAGGTGAAGTCATGCGTACAAAAGATTCACTCATGCTTATAGTCATCTTGATGATGCTTAAGATCTCTGTACCGACGTCTATTAGCTGAGAACTTACGCCCGGCCTTTCACTTCTATTTTGTCTTAATTTCTTTGCAGTCGCCTACAAATCAGAAGCTCACGCCTGTGAGATAAATCATTCAGCCTTTTGTGCCTAAAGTCACACCTGTGACTCAAGAAGTATCACTTATCTGCTATCTGTTGTCACCTGTGATCAAGCTTTGCTCTGCAATTTACCAAAACAATCACGTTTTGTATCGACTATTTTATGCTTACTGTTGTTAAATTGTCTCTTAAGATCAATCATTTTTTGCAATTTTTAATTTGATTCACGCTTTGCAATAAATTGTTTATGCTTGAGTAATTTTCAGTGTTGCCTGTGTCACTGGCTATCGTTAAAGTTACTTCTGATAACAATTTGTTCATGCGTATTAGCTGGACAATGTCGCTTGTGATCTATTGTCTTTATTGGCTATTAAATTGATCAAATCATTTATCTAACTCTCTGTTTGCATGATTTGACTGTAAATGAGCAGGCACAGAAAGGTCTAGCAGCTAGAAAATAGGTTTAATCAAGAAGGAAAGGTGTTAGCAAAGAGGATCAAGAAGGAAAACATTGCACACATTAAGGCTGTTCTTGAGACAACACAAGAGGATAAAAATCAGGTATTCTAGAACTATCTTGCAATTATTGAAGCCTACAAAATGAAATTTGTTTCTCTCAATTGGATTTTTATTCCTTAGTTCAAGTTTTTTTATAAAAATTTGCAAATAAGGTGCCTAAAGTTCATACATAATTCTTTGCTTCTTCAATTTTGATTTGGTTTCCCCTCATAGTGTTTGTTGGTGTTGAATAACTTGCCAGTGGACAAACATACTTGGAAGGAGCTATTTGCCAAGGTAAGATAAAAATAATGAAATCACTTAAAAATGCCCCTAACTTCAGTTAGCTACAAGGAAAAGGTAAGCCTCAACTAGTCAATATTTTCCCTTAACTTATGGCATTGATGCATTTCAAGAATCTAGTAATTAAGAAGGATTAAGGAATTGAGCACATAAAATCAAAGCCCCTTGTTTGTGGAAGAGAGTAGAAATACTCAAATCCCTATAGTTAGTGGGTGAAATCAATTGAACATTGCTAATTGTGTTTGGGGACTAAAGGAAAGGTTACGGATATGCTCTTCACCTTTCGGTGAACCAAATTCCTAAAAGCTTGACCTTAATTCCATTTTCCTTGCTTTGAATGAACATGATGCTAGAGAATTAGTGGGCTCGCCTCCCAAGTTTTCCTTAACAAGGCCGGTGAGAGGGACAACCCAAAGTGGGATACACTCACTTTTGCTGTGGGAATCCAACCCACTATAAAATGAAACGCATGCATCCTTAATGGGGTGTGTGACAAGTGGATTTTAAATTTTTTGAATTTCCTCTAGTAGTCCTCGCAGATTATGTAAAATCATACCTTGGTGCATGTGGGAAACCCCTTAACATACTTGGGGGATAAAATTTTAAGATCTATTTGAACGGAATCCACAATAAATCCTTGATAAAGTAGCAAGACCACCTTTTAGAGCCAAAATGTTAAGAGCCAAATTTGACTTTAGGTAGGCTGCTTGGAATTCTTTCTTGCGTTATACCTATGGAAATGATCAAGAATATACACACTAGAGTGTTTTAGGGACACGATGAAAAATTTATGTGTGTGTTGTGATTGTGTTCTATTTTCAAACAAGAAAATTTCATAAGACCTGATCTTAAATGTTTAAAAAATTCAAAATTTTACAAACTGGTCAGTGAAGTGCTGCCTGTGCACAAACAATACCACCTATTAGAGACAAAGTCACACCTGTGACTTTTATGAAAATGTGTATCAACAGGGAAGTAACACCTATCACCTATTGAATCACACCTATTAAAACTGGAAAACCGCTTATCAATAGCAAAGTGCCACCTGCATACTTGCAATGTGCTACCTAGTTCAATACCAGTTCATGCATACAAACATTTCAGTCACACCTACACTTAGGCTAGTGACACCCAGAAACAAAAAAGGGAAAATAGATAGTATTTACCAAGGGGGTCAGAAAAATTTGATCACATATTTAGATACCCTTTTTCATGTTCTTACTGTTCCAACATTCGGCCTAGTCATAAATCCTGTTCTACACAATTTTTGAAAAATTCTACAAGGATTTGACCATGGGCAATATTGACTCTTCTTCTCAAAGGTTCATGCCTACTTTTACTAGATCCTACTACATCAAGAAAACCTTGCAAGCAGATGAGACTTATTTGAGGCAAGAGCTCCCTTACCCAGGTGACAATTCTACCACTCTAAGAGTACCCCAAAAATCACCCAAAGAAGAAGTGGAAGACAACATGATGTACTATGGTGGCTTGGGTAATAATAAAAATAGTGGCATTGACCCAAACAACCCAGGTGATGTAAATAATGGAGGTATTGACACGAATAATCAAGGCAATATCAATAGTGGAGGGACAGATCAAAACACTCAAGGAATTGATACCACTCACCAAAGAACTAATACCGAACCAACTACTGATGATGCCACCGATAACAAAGTTGATGAATCCATTCAGTGCCCTTATTTCATAAGACTCATGGAAAAAGAAATTGCAAGAGATAAAGAGAAGTATTTCATGGACCTAGCCCGAACAGGTCTTAAGCTTCCACAAGATTATGATGTGAATCAACTTAAACCACTAGAAGTTGAAGAAAGCACCATTGACATTATGAACAAGCAGTTTAAGATGTTTCAAATGCAACTAGATACAATCAAGCAAAGCATGGCTCCTAAACCCTTTTCTATTGAATCGTTGTGTCCATTCTTGTTTGATAAAAGTCTAGTAATGGCACCATTCCCAATCAATGTAATGTTCCCCAAGTATGACAAGTACAAAGGAATGTTAGATCCACAAGATCATTTATGGGAGTTTTGTGCATTGAGCTTAGAGTTCATGAACGATAGCACCTATTTAATGAGACTATTCCCAAGAAGCTTAGGAGGTATGGCCATGGAGTGGTTTTCTAAGTTACCATCCGGCATAAAAACCTTCGAATAACTAGCTTCAAAATTTGTGGCCCATTACTCATACAACATCAAGCATGAGGTCACAATGATAAAATTATGTAATACTAAACAAAAGGATGGAGAAGCATTCCTCACTTTCTTACAAAGGTGGAGGACATTATTTGCTAGGTATCCTAGGAGTGTGCCCGAAAAGGAGAAAATGGATATATTCATTAATAGTTTGAGCAACGATATGAACTACCGATTGAGAATGCAATGCACCAAGACATTCCAAGACCTCATAGAGAATGGAGTAATAATAGAAGAAGTGTTCGTCAAGAGTGGAGAGTTGAAATTGTATAAAGATAACAAGAATAACTCCAACAACAATAACTCCAATAGTAACAACAATCAGAATAAGAATTGGTCCAATAGCTATAATCAGTATGGATTGAAGAATACCAATAAGGGGGTAGTCAATGATAGAGTTGTGGATTCTAGTAATTTGAAGGTGACTCCATTTTCTCTTACAAGAACACCTAATTAGGTGAATAATGCAAACCAAACCTCCAAGGCACCTTCTAACAATAATGCTAATAGTGGCAACCAAGGAAATAATCAAAGGAGTAACAAATTTGATGAATTCTTAGTACCAACTCCTCAAAGGAACTTCACACCCTTGGGTGAACCCCTCAAAAAAGCATTGAAGAACTTCATGGATAACAACATCATTAATCTACCTAGCATTGAGCCTCATGAGCCACACAACAAGCCTAGCTGGTGGAGTGCAAATAGCCATTGTGAATACCATAGAATTTGAGGGCACACGAAAAATGAGTGCTTGCAGCTAAAGAATGTGGAGCAAGACTTAATCGATAGTGGCATGATCACCATTGATGGACCTCAAAGCAATGAAGACCATACGACTTTCAAACAACCCTTCTATAAACATGACAAAGGGGAATCATCCAATGGCAAGAAACAAAGTAACAATAACATCAATTTTGCACCACCTTATGATAATGTTGTGAATGCTATAGTGATCAAAGAACAACTCCAAAAAGAGACATCCAATGTTATCACTAGGGGGTAGACTTCAAGGATTACCCTACAAGGGGTTGATCCTAAACCTATTAGCCCTCCGCAGTCCAACATTGTGATCAAGCAATCTTCTACAGTAGCAAAACCGTATAGCTTGGTAGATCAACTACAAAGAACTCCAAAACAAATCTTTGTCTTGGAGCTATTAAAGGTATCTCCCAACCATAAGGAAATTTTAGAGAAAGCTCTAGTAGAGATGAATGTTCCTACTAACTTAGAAGAGGGGAAGTTTCAAAACATGGTAGTTCATCTCATTGCACCTCATTGCCTTTCATTTTCAGACTAGGATGACATGTCTATTACTCATCCCCAAAATCTACCATTGCATATAGAGGTCTTGATTGAATGACATCGAGTCAAAAGAGCTCTCATAGATGGGGGAGTTGGCCTTAACATCTGCACATTGAGTCTTGTCAAATCCATAGGGTTATCTGAGTCTTGCATCGACTCTATGAAAAGGATCACCATAAAGGCCTATGATGAAGCTAAAAGAGCCTCCAAAGGCATGATCGTATTGCCCATTCAAGTGGGACTTGTGAAAAAGGACACAAATTGCCAAGTATTGGACATGAAGCCAACTTATAATATTTTATTGGGGAGACCATGGATCCACAAGATGCAAGTAGTTCCATCCACGTACCACCAATGCATCAAATTTTTGTACATGGGTGAAGAAATCACGGTTGGAGGGGACTCAAATCCATTCCAATATTGCAATGCACTTAAACCCCTTCATGAACTATTCATTCCCCATAACCGAGAAGGAATTATACAAAGATCCACCATTGAAGATATCAAAATGGATGATCGCATGATAACATTAAGTGCTACTTCAAACCCTCCTCAAGCTAGCTCATCAACATCAACTAAGGGAAAGGAAAAAGTGAGCTACGAGGGTCCAACTCTAAATAAAGATTTAGATCAAGGACTTAAATCAGGGATAATACTTTACAAACCCACTAGAGAAGAAAAGGATAAAGCTAAAAAGGATAACTATGAAAAAATGAGTGAGATGATGGATACATTTAAAAAACAATGTAAAATCAGTTCCAAAGGAGTAGGGGAATACTCCGTTTCCTTATTTGACTTGCCCACATCTCCAAGAATGCATGGGAAACCATCAAAAGAACACCTACCTCATAAGTATAAATCTTACTTTGTAAGAGAAAGTGACAAAGCAACATTTGACAAGGAGGATGAAGTCCTTCAATGGCTTTATCATGACGAAGATGATACCTCAAGTACTCCCATAGAAAGAATCCAGCATATCAACATTCAAACTGATCAATATGGGAAAGGATTTGAGATAATGCAGAAAATGGGATACAAGGGAAGAGGACCCTTAGGCTGAAGAAATAGAGGTTTACTAGAGCCCATTGAACCTGCTTGGAGGGAAAAAGATGAAAGATTCAGAGTAGGCTACCAATACAAAGGAGAAAGCTCCAGCCCAATGCAAGACTCATATCCTCAAGTGAACATGTTGGAATCTGATGTAGATAGTGATGACTCCCAGGATTATGAATGGGATACCTTATCTGATGAATCATGCTAGGATAAAGAAGTAGTCACCATACATACTTATGCTAAGGTTCCAAAGCAACAAGTTCCAAGGCATGAAGAACCCATCATACAAGACCTCAATGTAGGACAAGCATCCATTAATCAACCACGGATAGAGGACTTTTGGGAACCCTTAGAGGAAGATGATTCAAATGTTAGGATTAATCCGCGGGTTGTATTTCCCATGTTATTTCTCGTAGAAGTTGACAAGGACTCAAGTGAAGGGGATTTCGATCCTTCTTCCATGGACCATCTTGAGGAAGCTCACGTCATAGATCTAAATGATACAATGTATGAACCCTCCAATGAAGTCATGTCCATCAACCCAATTGATGATCCTTTGCCAAATGAAACCTTATCCTTGATAAATCCCCATCTTATTGATTGGGACCAAACCGAGCCAAGTGACTTGCTTAATTTTCCAAGTGACCAAGCAATGAACCAATATCTTAATGCAGTTGAACCCTCTTTCACCAATGGATTCAAACCGAACATGATGAGAACAACGGGGGTTCAATCTCTTAATCCAAAGAAAAAAATGAAAAAAAATAAAAAAATGAAAAGTTCTAGTGCTGAAAACCACTATGTGGCAGGACTAGAACCACAAAAAGTAAAGATAAAGGATGTTTCCCATGGTGAAAACCCAACTGTGGCACCAAAGGAAGAGATATTGGATACCCTACCTGAGCATGAGGAAGAAAGGTCACCTATTCTCATACAACTGATAGAAAAGGTCAACATTGGGACAGAATTGGATCCCAAATTTATACACTTGGCCGCATCACTTACACCTTTAGAAAGAAAGGATTTCATCAAGTTCTTCCAAGAGCAACAAGTGAACTTTGCATGGTCATATGCCAACATGCCCAGATTGGATCCCAACTTTATTATGCACCATTTGAATGTCAAGCCAGGGGTTAAGCCCATCAAGCAAAAGTCAAGAAAAATGCACCCACATATAGCTCTCTTAGTCAAGGCGAAATTAGAAAAATTGTTGAAAGTAGGATTTATAAGAGCAATAGCCTATGCTGAATGGATATCTAATATTATACTGGTCACCAAGCATGACAAATCCATTTGTGTATGCATGGATTTTTGAGACTTGAATCTTGCATGTCCTAAGGATGACTTTCCACTTCCGAGCATTGATGCAATAGTCGACTTGACAGCGGGTCACTCCATGTAATCATTAATGGATGGTTTTAGCGGATATAATCAGATAAAAATTGCACCCAAAGACCAAGAGAAGACAACCTTTACATGTCCTTGGGGTACCTTTTGTTGGAACGTCATGCCCTTCGGCCTTAAAAATGGTGGAGCCACATATCAAAGGACATTGATAACTATCTTCCACGATATGATGCACACATTTTTAGAAGATTATGTGGATGACATATTGGAAAAATCACACAAAAGAGAAGATCACCTACAAATTCTAAAAAAGATATTCACCCGGTTGGAACAGTTTAAAGTGAGGCTTAATCCAAAAAAATATGCCTTTGGTGTCCAATCCAGCAAATTGTTAGGCTATATAGTTTCAGCAAAAGGAATTGAAGTGGAACCGGAAAAACTAAAAGCAATAATGGATATGGAAATTCCAAAGAACACAAGTCAAATGAGGTCTCTCCAAGGCAAAATACAATCCATAAGAAGGTTCATTTCTCAATTGGCCAAAAAATGCCATTCATTCACAAGGTTGCCACACAAAGATACTATTTTCATGTGGGATGAAGATAGTAACCAAGCCTTCACTTTATTGAAGACTTATCTAATAAATCCACCTATCCTAATGCCACCAATAAAGGGAAAACCATTGCTGCTATACATATCCACTACCAAAAGGTCTCTAGGAGTGCTTTTGGCGCAAGAAGATGAGCAGGGAAAAGAAAGAGCAATCTACTATTTGAGTGGGACATTGATCAAATACGAACTTAACTATACATTTATGGAAAGGGCTTGTCTAGAGGTTGTCTTTGCATCTCAAAAATTGAGACATTATATGTTGATGCACAAGGTGAAACTAATTGCAAAAATTGATCCTCTAAAGTATTTGCTAAACAAAACCACCTTAACGGGTAGGATAGCAAAATGGGTCATGATATTCAGTGAGTTTGACATTGAGTATGTAGATAGGAAGGAAATAAAAGGACAAGTGATAGCAGATTACTTAGCTGAAAATCCATTGACTTCTACACAAACCATTCAAGTGGAATTTCTGGATTCTGCCATTGTAAACATAGAAGCAAAGACATGGAAGTTATACTTTGATGGCTCATATACACAAGGAGGTTCTGGGGCCGGCATATTATTGATTACCCATCAAGGGTACACTATTCCTAATTCCTACAAACTGTTGTTCCCATGTACAAACAATATAGTAGAATATGAGGCTCTAGTCATTGGCATCAAGATGGCTTTAGAATGGAACATCACCGAGATACAAGTATATGGAGATTCTCAACTAATAATCAATCAAGTCAATGATGAATACAATACCAAAGATGAAAAATTAATGCCATACAAGGCTATGATTGATGATTGGAAGAATTACTTTGCCTTGATCACTTTTGATCAAATTCCAAGAGAGAAGAATAGAGCAACTAATGCATGGCCACCTTGGCTTCCTTATTACAAAAACCAGATCAGAATGAGAAGTACAAGTTCTTGGTGGAAGAGTTAGCACAATTGACATTTGAGTTTCTCAAAACCCAAATTGTTTCCTTACTTCATCGACATGACTCACCTTGTTATGACCCTATATATACCTATCTCAAAGATCAAGTGCTACCTTTAGACCAATCCCGAGCCCAAAAATGAAATTTCATACGCCAATCAGCCCGTTACATAATCCTTTCAGAGACATTGTATCATAAGGGTCTTGACGGGATGTTACTTAGATGTCTAAAGGAAGGGGAGTCTAAGTTAGCTTTACATGAGGTTCACGAAGGCATTTGTGGGTCACACTCAAGTGGTTTAAACCTAGCCAAGAAAATCCTTTGCTTAGGGTATTTCTGGAAGACCTTAGAGAAAGATGCTTGTCACTTTGTCAAAATATGCAGCAAATGCCAATATCATGGTGACATGATACATGGACCGGCACAAGAGTTACATCCCTTTGTTACACCATGGCCATTCTATCAATGGGGATTTGACTTAATTGGCGTCATCTATCCACCATCTTCTAATAGGCACAAATACATCATTACTGCAACAAAGTATTTCACTAAGTGGGTAGAAGCGGTTCCTTTGATCACGACCATGGGTAAACAAATTTCCATGTTCATCTTGAACCACATCATTTGTAGATATGGTATTCCTCATGCTATAATAACAGACAATGGAAAGCAATTGAAAAATAAGGACGTGGATGAACTTTGTGCTACATTTCATATCACTCATCATTCTTCTCCATTTATTATCCTTAAGGAAATGGACAAGCTAAAGCTACAAATAAGAACATTTTGAAAATCTTGAAAAGAATGGTAAATAAATCGGGAAGAGATTGGCATGTGCAAATCAATCCAACATTATGGGCCTATAGAACTAGCATTAGAACACCTACGGGAGCTACACCATTTTCATTAGTCTATGGAGCCAAAGATGTTCTACCATTGGAAGTTGAAATCCCATCTTTATGAGTATCATTGCAAGGGTTGATAATAGATGAAGACTATAGAGTCGCTAGACTTCAACAATTAGAGTTGCTAGAAGAACACCAAGCACAAGCCTATGAACACTTGAAAGTGTATCAAAATAGAATCTCAAGGAATTACAATAAGCATATCAAACCAAGAGTCTTTCAAGTTGGAGACTTAGTGTTAAGAGAAAACCCAAAGAATTAAGCTGAGAGAGAAAAGAAAGGAAAATGGGAGGCTAATTGGCTTGGTCCATTGATCATTGTTTCTTCATTTGGAACGAGAACTTATAAGTTAGCAGATTGTGAAGGAGAAGAACTCCAAGAGCCTATCAATAGCATTCATCTAAAGAGGTTCTACACATGAGGGAGACAAAAGAGTATAAAGAGTATTAGATGAGGAGCATCATATTTGTTGTACATAGTCAATGAGATCTTGAAAAAATAAAATTGAAAAAGAGAAAAATACAAAAAAAAAAATAAAAAAAAATTTAAAAAGAGAAAAAGAGAAAAATACGAAAAAAAAAGTGCCTTGGTGAAAACCTAGCAATAGGTGCCTTGGTAGCAAAAAAAAGAGAAAACAAATCCAAAAGGTGAAAACTTGGCAATCAAGCACCTTTTGTTCTCTTAAGTCTTTCTTTCCCAGTCACATGTGTACATATTGCATTTCCAACATCCCATTTATAAAACTGTCATTGCATTTGTCATTTGTGCATAAGTCATAATAAAGCCTATTAGTCACATCATTGCATTGCCTACTTGCCCTAAGTTTGTCGCATGATCACATTTATCACTTGGGGGAAGAAAAGGATTGGAAATTTGGTACCAAATGGATTCAATAGTGCTACAATCAGTCACGTCAGAGAGAGACTTATCAGAGCTTCAGAAAAGTGCAAAGTTTATCGAACCTTTGATGGATATCATTGTTCAAACCCAAGTATTGTGATCCTACAACTTGATCCTTGAGCCTTCATTGACTTTATTATTTCGGGATTAAAAATTGACAAAACATCTTAAAGATCATAATGCTTGGAAATACTTTTTGAAAATCATGAAACATTGCAAAACACTTGAAGCTTTCTTTTGATAATCTTTATGGAATTGACTTTTATCACAGCTTCTTAGCTAATTGATGATGTTTCAACTAGATTGGCGATGATAGAGACATGATATTTTCTTGCCTTTGAGTGATTGTTTTAAGGAAGCTTCATCAACCTATGTGAATTCTTCTAATGACATGGTCATCAAAGAACCATAAAGGACTATCCCATAAGAGGAAGGATTGACCTTTGCTTGTTTACGCAAATGGATACCTTGGCTATTTAGATCTTCTATATCTTAATACCAACAATCCACTTGCAACATTGAATCCATTGAAACCGGTATTCATACTCCCATAGTTTGGTCATCCAACTAGTGAGGGTTGTACTCATTTCCAAAGAGGTTACCAAAAAGTGAAAAACAAAGTGGTATTCATATCATCATGATGTGGTCAGTGATGGTTGTACTTGCTTTCGGTCCCAAAATGCTCAATGATGAAAATTTATCTCCATGGCATTCCTTTGCTAAAAAGCTAGTGACACTTAGTTGCATTGTATTGCATTATCATATTAGATTAATTGCATTATCATATTAGATTAATTGCATTTATCATGTTAGATTAATTGCACTTGTTTATGGTAAATTTTTCAAGGACAAGGGGGTACATTAATAATCTTGGTTAGTCAAAACATTACAAAAGGAGGGGTTCAATTAAACGTCTTACTCTTGGATATCAATCAAACAAAGAAAATGAGAATTATCTTTTGCATACATGCATAACATTAATCATTAAATCATTATTCATATATGAGAAAAGCGAAAAAAGAAAGAAAAGATTCATTACTCATACATCATCTGAATACATGTAGTTAAGGATAGAACCGCATACATTAAAAATTCCAAAACATAGGGGCATTCATATGCATTTTCATAAATCACTTTGCATCCATACATTGAAAAACTAGAAAACATGTCCAAAATCGTCCATCATGGAATTCATCTATATATATCATAAAATAAGATATATTGCATCCATAACATAAATCAAAGTAAATGCATATAAAACATCATATAGCTGCATAAAAATATAATCTCATAACCAACTCATCAAGAGAACCAAGGAAGTATATCATCATATAGATCATCATCAAAAAGTGTTCATCAACATCAAAGATCCATCAAATTAGTATATCAAGATACAATGTCATACAAAGTGATACATCAAAGATTTTTGATCAATAAAAACATGAAACATCATACAAGGACATCAATAATGAGCAAATCTATCATCCATAATCAAGATCCATCCCCAGCACCAGATCCATCTGGACCCTTGTCATCTTGTCTGTCCTATGAGGGAGGATGCTGAGAAGTGCTAGTTGTACTAGGTCTCTGAATCACATGAGTCATGAACTACTGCATCAAGAGGGAAACTTGATCCAGTCTACCTACAATAGTAGATATATTTGTCCTCATTGCCTGCATATCTCATGATAGACTATCAATGCTAGGAGTAACTTGTGAACTCTGTCCCATATCCTGTGACTGCTGCACCTATGGAGGTACCTATTGATCCTGTCGAGGCACCTGCTGTGTTGGAACCTCATCCTGCTGAGCTAAAGCAACTCTTTGCAACTAAACCAAAGGATCTAATCCACTAGGAACCTATTGAGCAACATCCACATGATCCTGTCTCTACCGTCTCTACTATTGCTGAGCTCTCTGCTACCTATCTATTGCTACTACTCTAGGATGTACCTTAGGTGCATCATCCTGTCCCCTTGCTCTGTCCTGACCATGTCCACCTCTCATCTGTGGTCCATCTTGTGCCCTACCAATAACCTAAGGATCTCTCTATCCTCGCCATCCCTATCATCTCCTACCACCACCACCACCACCACCATCATCTCTCTCATCCCAGTCTGGGATACACTCTGTTGGATCAGTAAAATGAGGAAACTTGTCACGAGACCACCAGTCTCGATACTCATGGGACATCCCTGCATCAGCAATACCCCCAAGCATCTCCCATCGACAATATCCCAAACCAGCAATCTGATCACATGCAAATTGGTCATCAATCATAGGACCACACATTGATCTCTCTGCCTGTACCTGAGCATATAAAGCTACACCCTGAGGCATATCCTGTACATGACCATATTGCCTAGAAATTCTACCAAAGAAGAAGCACTCAATAGTAGTAGTAGTTCGACCAATCATCCAGTGAGGAGCGAACATATAGGGTAGCTCATTATCATCCTCCCTCCAGTGCTCACAACCAATGTATAGTCACCACTGAACCTAATCAAGATCATCTATCCATCACTGCCAATAATCAAGATGACCCAGATGGTGTTGAAAAACTATATCGCTATACAGAAAAGCATATGGGAAACCACGTTGTTGAATCCTGTCAGAAATGGGCCTAGTAATGGGAAGGTGCTCCCATACCCACAACTAGAGAATAACTACCCCGACTGACAAATAAGCACTCTCTTTGTAAACTACCTCATGTAAATTATGGTAGAGTTGGGCAAGAACACATGAGCCCCAATCAAAGCATCGAGGATGAGAAAAAAATCCTCCAGATTCCTACCCCATCTGGTTGAAAAACCATGACCTCACCGGTCGGGAAGAAGTAAACCACTGATAAGGGCACCAAGTACCGCTGGCAATATAGGAAACAAAGAAAACTGTGGCCAAGTGATGGTATCATCATTTATGGTATTGTCCCCGAATACTCATCGATAGACTGTGGAATCATAGTAAACTAACTCTCCTCTGCACGAGATGCATAGCAATCTATACACGTCCTCAGGTGTGATAGTCATCTCTCCAAAGGGAAGATGGAAGGTATTATGGTCGGAGTGCCATTGCTCTGCCACAGTAGTCAACAGACCACGGTTCAGTTGAAACCGTAGAAGGTCAAGTAGAAAGCTCAGACTGCATATCTCAACAACACGAAACTCTATCATAGTAAGTGTCTGACCAAGATCGATGACCCACGATGCAACCGATCAGATGTATAGAACAGGAAAGTTTACCTGTTGGAAAAATAAAGGAATCATATCAGTATACCATATCAAGGAATTATCTAGAGTCAATTAGTTCTATCAAAAGTATCAAGTAATCACACCCAATACCATTTGTTCATGTCTTTATGTCTTGAGAATGAAGTAAGTAGTATCAATCATATCAGTTTTCACACCGATTGATTTATCTTACTAGACCTATCCTATCAAATTGACAAATCACACTCGTTGGTACCACTATCCTGATATCATAATTAATTGTTTTTTTAAAATGCAATAGACCTAATATTATCATTGGAATTGATCATCTAAAGTTATCAAAATTTTCATCAGGAAAAATCAAGTCTAAGTGATTTTTTTATAAAAATCCTCAGGCGTGATTTTAATCATCCCACGCGACATTTCACCTTAAGCGGTACAAAAAAGATGTTACGCGACACTTTGTTGGTGTTACGTGGTAATTTAACTATCAAGTGACATTAAAACCTACTAGGCGACATTGAATTGAGCCTAGGCGATAATGGAAATCTAGGGTTTCATATGCGTAAAAACATATGCAAACAAGACTTAAAACCCTAACTTTACATGACATTGAAGTTTTCTCAGGCAAGAATGAAAGTTTTTAAAGTGACATTTTACTATGCGGAGGTTTGAGTAAAAAACACGGATGCGACATTAACCAGGCTTATGGGACAACTAAACCTATCCTATGCGTGACTTTGTAAATCAGAAGCAACGATAAATGGAAAAATTGCAATAAATGCGATCAATCAAGTAATAAATATAAAAAGGGAGTTCATAATGACTCACTGGAGGTCCATAGTCAGGTGGTATCACATATCACCGACACCTCTCAAACCAATGCTCTTTGATAGGGACAACCATCTCGAAAATGACCCTGGGACCAGAGCAAAATCACCAAAGTTAAAAGTGCAAATGAATAGTAAATCAAGGTTTTTCAACCTATTTAAGCTATTTTGACCTAATTTTGGAGGTGAAATTTGGCTTAGACCTATATTAACCTATCAAATCAACCAGGGCATATTCTTGAATCATCACATATCATCAAGATTTTTAGAAATGAAAACATATTGAATAAATCAAATATCATCAAATTTTACAAATCAAGAAATCAATATGTTTTATTTCTGAGGGGGCATTAGAGCATCAAATCAAATATCATTGGAATCAGTGGGGCATCAAAATTTTTGGAAGCATCATCAGTGGAATATCAGTTTATCATATCAGATCAGAGTCATATCATATCAGAGGTAGCATATCAATTTCATATCAGTGGTAAATCAGCATATCAGTGAATCAACAATCAGGACCTAAAAAGCGATCAGGATAAAAAGAATCTTTGAATCAATGTTCTGCGCACATCAATTCAAAGAGGGGCATTTGTAGACACTAAAAAATGGGCAAGTGCTTTTAAATCATCAAATTGCAAAATCTTAATCAAAATGCATTAATTCAATCAAAAAAGGGGATCAAATCATAAAAATGGACATTTATTAAATCAAATTGGACAAAATCAATAAAATCAAAGGAAAAATCAAATACTGATGTTAAATAATTAAATCAAAGCTTAAAGGGGTGAAAAGCACTACATAATTGATTTTAATCAATTAGTTGTATAGTTGTTTAAATCAAAAATCAAAATGAACCTATTACCCTTACATGGCTAAATTTAATTAATTAATTGAATTTAGTAATTCCTAATATCTTTCAACAAAGTTGAGCAACCAATGAGAATTGAGGACAAAAAGACACAAATCACTCAAAATGGATGAATCTCGATCACTCATTCTAAAGTTTCAATCTCATCCACTCAATCTTGTCCTTTTGTCCAAAGCTTTGAGACAAACCTTTAAATTGTCCCCCCATTTATGAACAAAGCAAAGTATTTGACTCAACCAAGGGTTAATCATGATTAATTCACTCCACCCCCTACCCTTGGGAATTTACTATAAATATGAAGCATTTTGAGAGCAATTCCAATCTTAGAAATTCATTTGCAAAGCATTGTTATTATAGGCAATTGAAGAGCATTCTAAGAGCATTTAGAGCAATTTGCATATCTTTGTATCAATTTGAGCTAGAATAATCATTGTAGAAGCATTATAGCAGCATACATTCTCATTTTAGAAGTGTCACTAGTGGAGATTGAGATGAGATCTTCACTTACCACATCTTTCTAGAGAACCATGAGATGTTATAGATCTTAGTTTCAATTTTAATTAGATTTGCATTGTATTTACTTTAAGTTGTTACTAATTTGATCTTAATTTCATGAAGGTGATTATCATCATCACACATATGTATTCCACTCACAATTTGACTTATGTACTTAGTAGCTTCAACTATGAATCACATTCACAATTCTACTTTAACTTCTCTTCTCATCACCCCTCTCTCTCTCTCTCTCAGACACACACACACACACACACACACTCTAATCTTCATATACTGATCCATTTATACTCAATCTAGAAGTGATGGAAATATTCTAGAATCTTCTCCTTAAATGGTGCTACCAATGGTTATATCTCCAATGCATATATTACACTTAATTTTCATTGGCAAATCTTACCTTTTAATCATGCACAATCTTCATGTTTAAATATCCAATGCATTACCAAACAATCTCCTTGAGATATGTAAAATGTTTTATGCTTTGTGTCCAGATTCAAGGTATTTGTTATGTCAGCTTGTGTTACTCGATAACATATATACTCTCAGCTCGGTAATTGTTGTAACTGGGTAACTTCTCGGTGATTGCCTTACCTCTCTTGGTGCATGTTCCTTATTCCCTTTACCAAAATTGTCTTTGCCTTTACCGAAAAACTTATTTTCTTTACCGAATGAATTCAACAATCAATATGACTATAACACAACTAATGATAACAAAATAAATCTTTTAGGAGTATCAATCTCCCCCTTTGGCATTAGTTTGGCATCTTTGCTAAAAACTTCAAAGTCATCAAAATTGTGTAACCTTAAGAAAAAATTGACCATGTAAGAACTCTTGGTATAACTCCTTATAATTACATAACTTCACATCTCTCCATTATCCATTACTCTCCCTATGGAAATACTCTCTATATACATATATATGTATCCCCTTATAATAATATCTATCTCCCTTATTACATATATATCTCCCTTTTTTGACAAAAATGCCAAAAACAAAATTACTTACTGTGATTTAGTGGAGGAATCTTATAAAAAATGTATTTATACCTCTCTTGTGCATCTTTTAATGATAATTCCTATGATTCGTTTAGTGTTTGAAACACTATAATTTGTTCACCTATGTCATCTACAAGACTTATCATGCTATCCATAGCATTGATATTAGGGGCGTTCACTAGCTCTTTTGCCTTATGAATATGTTTATGTAGTGACTCAATCTGGGGTATCAAAAGTGTTTATAACTCCATGAGTTTCATTCTTATTTTGTTCTCCTCTTTTCTCATCTCCTTTTTCACTCCCATTAAATGCTTAAGCCTTTGATAGTAAACTTGGAATGTACCAGGCTTGATTGTGACCTTTGTCAGCTACCTAGTCAACTCTTTCTCAACAAATTCATCTTTCTCCTTTATATCCTTTGTAAAATTTAAAATTAATTTTTTTTTCTAAAATAATGAAAGAATACATTTCAAATCCTTTTCCAATTCGGTAACCAGTTTAGAAAGTGTTTCCTTTTCCAATGTTACTGATTGAAGTAACTCTTCAATTATCTTGCTCTCCATTTGCTTTCGATGTACTTGCATCAAGTATTTGGTGGTCTCTATACCAGGTTGATCGATATGTTTAACTAGTTCTTCTAATTGTCTATATATATTTCCCTTCTCATTTATATTAGTATTAGGGACAATCTCCTATAGTATCTCATCGATATTTTCTAGCACATCAATTTTTTGTTTCTTTTGTAGTAATTTATCCTTTGTCACTTTCTTCTTAAGTAGATCTCCAAATTCTGATAGCTCCTTACAGATTAGGGTGGAGATGTGTACCTTAGGAATCACAATTAGTTTACTTAAGTCAAATTTCTCATTTTCATTCTTTCTCTTCTTTGAATTCTTCTTTTCAATTTTTACACTCTCTCCAGCAGAGAATTTGACATCAAATGTAGTGGTCGTAGTTGTATCTTTTGTTATGTCATCTCTTTCCTCTTCTTGTTTTTCTTCCTTCTTTTTTGCATGAACTTATTCTTTCTTCTTTATCCTTTTCATTTTCCTTTGTCTTCTCCTTCTCTTATTCTTGTGACCGATGTAGACCTATAGTCTTGGTAGAGATAATCAACATCTATATTCTGATCTATTGTGGTCTTAGTATCTTTGGTGTCCTCTACATCCTTTTGTTCGGTCTCCTTTTCTAGTTCGGTGGAATCCTCTACATCAGTAGGAATTTATTTTGTAACCTCTGAGATAAACTTATTTATCTTAGGAAAATTAAGTACTTTTTCAATAAATAGATCTACATCCATGATCATTTCTTCAGTATCCTTATCCTCGATTACCATCACATCTTCATCATTTGTTATCTCTTCTATTGGGTCTTTATTAGTTATATATGAACAATAATAACCTCATCTTTTTCTAAGGTCAAGTCAATAGGATCTGACTTACTTCATTTCTCCTTGATTTATGTCAGTTGGTTGGGAAAGAAGATCTTTCTCCATATACCATCTGTTTCATTTTTTACTTCTTCTAGTTTATCGACCATGATCTTCAATGCTCTTCTCTTGACTAGAAATCTCTTCAAGTATTCCTTCAATTCTTCATTAATCCCTCTTTTCAAAAATTTAGGTATAGTGATATCTAATGATCTTTCCCTCATTTGTTTCTTGGATTCCATAGCATACTTCCATCTAGCATCTATGTTCTTGTATAATTCATCAAGTATTCTTTTGGCCATCTCAACCAGAATTGTTCTAAATTTGTGTAGTGTAAACACAACTGCCTCCTCAATTTTATTTTTTCATCTCTTCTTGTTTCATATTTTGTATATTTTATTCCAGGAAAACCTCCATACTTCTTGAGAATTTCAATAAACTCATCTAGGTTTCTCAGTTTTGGGGGCTGGTTTTGCACAACTTTAAATTTGCTCATATCTTTTGATTCAGTCTCACTTTCTTCTTGTAACTTTAGCTTTCTCCTCGGTCTTCCAGATGTTTTCTTTTCTCTCATATATGTTCTAGGATTTTTTTTCTCTACCTCTTGTTTCTTCTTCTCTCTCAGTGTGGATGAATACCTTGTCAATGGTATTGTACCGATTGGGCTTGGAGTTACCTTTTCATTCTTATTTTCTTTCCCTTTATCTCAGAAGGACAAGCTTCATCTTCTTCAACAGTAACTCCTAGATTCTCTAATAAATTACTTATCATTCTAATAATTTTCCTCTGTGCCTTGGGTATCAATATACCTAGTTTCATCTTGTCCTACACTTCTTCATAAGTCCCATACCAATTGGATCTCTTATCAAATGGTTTAGCTAAAAAAACTTTAATCTATTGTGATCTAGTGTCAATGTCCATCTCATATCCCATTGGTGTTAGCCATATGGTCCTTGGATCCATAACCTTCACTATGCAAGTGTCGGTGTCTACTTCAAAACAAATAGAATCTTGATATTTTTCCACTAGTTGAGGTGGAATTATATATTTCTTGTGCATTCTTGTTTGGAACTTAGAAAGGTAATCATTCATTATCATATCAAAGTTATCTCCTAAACTTTGAATGAACTCATTTATCTGATATATGATCAGTTTATCCACACTCCATTCTACATTATTGATTGATGGGAAAATGTTCTGAAATTAGAAAAATATACATGCCAAAAATGAACCAAACTTCAAAGTGTTGGTCTTTTCTTTCCTGACGGTGTTCATGTTTTTATCAAACTACATTAGTAGGATCTCACATAGATCGATCTTCATATCTTTCCCAGCTATTTTGTAGGCTATGTACACAGCTCCACATGGTACACTATCTACCCAAGAGGATTGAAATATTAGGTAGGAAATGACATTACATGAAAATATTAGTTTAGCATCATCAACAAAAGATTATTTGAGACTTTTCCATCCCATTTTTCTTGTGTTGGATCACATAGTTTGTTCTTGTCAGTTTTCTTATGTGCTTTTGGTCTAGCATCGATTGGATAACCACTCACAGTATGCAAGACATCTTTTGTAATGTTGACTGGTGCATCATGTCACATAAATTAGTTGTGAACTCAGCTTAACACAATTCTCATCCATTCTATTTTGAACACACTTGGTACATGTAGGGCATGCATCAAACCCTTGGTCTCCAAATGGATGTGCTCATCCTTCAACTTCCTGTTTACACAGATTCTGATAGGATTTATCAATGTTGGCTTGACAAATTTCTTCAATCTTCCAATGGATGAATGCATGAATGTCATCAATCAAAATTACTATCAGAGGGATCGAATCTAGGGCTCCCATCTTATCAAGTTTGATGAATTTAGCTGGTGGTAGCTTGTACTTCAGATTGAATGGATCAATCTTCTCCATGACAACAAGGTTTTGAAATTTAGGTACCATTTCTTCATAGATATAAATGCTTGCTCAAGATAGGGTTTCATTTGAATATTAACTCGGTCACACTTACACAACCCAGGAAAAAACCATAAATTACTCAAATGTGCTTGCTTATGCTTAAATATTCTCAATTGATCACTCGAATAGTCTCAGAGGATTTGTTTTTGCAAACTGCTCAAGTGCTCTTGAAAATTTAAGGTAAAAATGAAATAACAAAAGGTCTATTTATATCTTTTCCTTGATTAGGGTTTCCAATGACTATAATTTTAGCATTAAATGCTATCATCGACTCCCCTTTTCACCGATTACCAATTGCAATTCCTTTCACCAAATGAAACAAAATAACATAGCTTCTCACTGATTAGGTGGAGGTAGGTGCACTTGATCTAGAGGATGAGGTTCCATCAATTGTTCCAAGTGTAGTTCCATCATCTAGAGACTTTCTTCTCCATGTTTTGTTCATCTAATCTCTTACTTCTTTAACATTTAATTGAACAGTTTCACTTGGTTGTTCCTTGGTTGGGCTTTGCCTTAGTACTTGCAGTCTTTGGCTAAGTGACCAACCTTGTGACAATGAAAGCATGCCATTATATAATTTCTCCATGACCTTCTATTGTTCCTTCCATGCATCAAAATGTAATTTTTTGTAATGTATCAAAATCTCCCACATGTTGTACATGAAATTATTGTATTTTAGTCCCATGGTATTGTTGACCCTTGTTGGTTGTTTGCAATATTCTATTGATTTGGTACCCATTTGACATTCTTTCTTTGTGACCTACAGTCGTCAGACTTGTGACCATATCTATTATAATTATTGTAGTAACCATTGAAGTTTTTCTTCATTGTATTGTTAGAAATCCTTGATCTACACTCAAATGCTTTGTGACCATACTTATTACAATTATAACAATAACCATCAAATTTAGAAATGCTCAGTGGTTTACATCTTTTTCTCCTAAAGACATTAGCTGTATGAATCGATTTCCCACAGTGATAACAAGTAGGCTTATTTTTCTTCTGTGGGGTAGCAATATCTCAGTTGACTGTTTGATTTGAGGACTCTCCCTTCTGGGTAGTTTTTTTCTTCAGTAAATCCAAGTCCATGCGTATCTCTTGGTTGTCTTTGATCGCTAATTTTTTCATCGAGTATTCTTAATGTTTCTTCATTCCATTTCAATACTTCACTTGCATCCTTTTAAGATTTTAGTTCATTCTTCAAGTTTTCATTCTCTGATCTCTATCTAGCAATCTCTTTAACTTTCTTTACAATCTCTTGATTAGCACTGATTAGTTGATCCATCATATTAAAGTGATTTTGTCTTAACCTCTGCATCTCTACATCTTTGTCATTTAGCCTTGCACTCATCTTCCTTTTCTCATCTTCAATTATAATTTTATCATCTTCAACCTTTCTCTTTTATTCTAGGACTTCACACATTATTACTGATTGAGTTTCTTTTTCTCTTTTCAATACTTTTACCTAATCAGTTAGGATTTTGTTCTTTTGAGTTAGTTCTGATATGGCAGCTTCAGATTCACCAGACAAGCTTCCCTCTGATTGTTCTTCAAGTTCTTCAACATGATCTTGTGTATCTTTCAGTTGATGTGATAAATCCTTTTTCTTGTTGATTGAATGCTTCAATTTTATTCTTAGTTCATCAATTTGGTTATTTGCAATCTGTAGTTTCATGTTCATGTTATCACCCACCTTTTCATACCTATAGCTTTCCATCTCTTCATATCTTTCCTCTCAAGTGGTTAAACTTCTAAATAAGAGATTCAGATCTCATACCAATTGTTGGATTAATTATGGAAAGTTAAGTACTGAGAGGGGAGGGGTGAATCCGCATTGCACATTTTTTTAACTACTTTTCTAACCATTCACCGAATAGAAAACTTTGTATATATCAACATAAAACATATAAATCAAAATCATGAAACACAACTCATAACACAATGATTTTTGGTCTCAGAGAAATCCTTGGTTAGAGGAAAAAATTATGGTGGGGATCACACCCACAACACCTCAATATTGCAATAAAAAGTTTGCTTAGTTAGAGCTACAAAATTAGCTATTTCTGATATCTTACCCTATTACGAGTATTTACCTTTATAAGAGTATAAAAACTTATTTAGTCTACCTTGCTAAAGGATTTTGCAACTCTAATCTAAGAGATGTACCTTGTAAAAGGATTTACAATTTAAGACTTATTAGGACCTACTCAGTTGAGAGATTTTACAATTTTGATTACACTATAATCAGTAAAAAAAAATATCTATAATGCTGCATCAACATATTCTTATCGAGCTCAATATGCTGAATATTAATTCATCTCATTCTGTATTCCACTCACAATTCAACTTCTGTACTTAGTAGCTTCTCTGATCATCACCTTCACACTTATCTCTCACTGATCATCTCTCTCTCTCTCTCTCTCTCTCTCACACACACACACACACACACACTCTGATCTTCATATACTGATCTATTTATACTCAATCTAGAAGCAATGGAAATGTTCTAGAATCTTCTCCTTAAATGGTGCTACCAATGGTTACATCTCCAATGCATATATTACACTTAATTTTCATTGGCAGATCTTACCTTGTAATCATATACCAAAAAATATCCTTGAGATATATATAAAAAAAATTGTTCGGTGTCTAGATTCAATGTATTTTTTATGTCGGCATGTGTTACTCAGTAACATATATACTCTCAGATCAGTAAATGTTGTAACTCAGTAACTTCTTGGTGCTTTCTTTACCTTGATCGGTTCCTATTCCTTATTCCTTTTACCAAAATTGTCTTTGCCTTTACCGACAAACTTATTTGTTTTAGTGAATGACTTTGAAAATCAATATGACTATAACACAATTAATGACAAAAAAATAAGTCTTTTAGGAGTATCATAATTAATGGATATTGATCTCAAAAGCATAATCCTTGGAGAAAGATAGGGCAAGGAGATCATATTATAAAATTCAAGCTTGATAGGTTTATAATTTCAAAAATTTGTAATATTCTCCCAAGTTTGACCTTAAGTGCTCTTCCTAGAATAGGGTTGGATTACAATGTTGTTCTTCTCATCAAGGAGGATAATATAATGATTTAGGGCTCCTTTCCTTTTAGATATGATATTATGTGGAGTTACCACCTTGATTTCAAGAAACTTGTGGAGGAATGGTGAAATATTCTATGACAAGGTAGTCCAATGTATTGTGTTTCACAAAATCTCAAGAGAGTAAAACATAACATTAGATAATAGAATAAAATCTCTTTTGGAAATATATTTCAAAAGAAAAAATCTCTATACTTAGGACTTAAATAAATTTAGGACCAAATGAAGTTAGGAGTTAGAGATGTAGAAACCTATAACAAGGAAATAGAACTTCATGCTCAATGGGCTAAGTTGACTAAGGAAGAAGAATATTTTTGGAAGAAAAAGTCTAGAATTCAATGGATTACTAAAGGAGATAAAAATACTGAACTCTTTCATCAGTTAACCATGAAGCACAAGAGAAAGAAAAGAACAAGAAAGCTTATATTTGAGTGCTTCTTCTAGATTTGATTGTGCGATTATTTTCTCCTTTTTATTTCTCTCTTCATCCCCGTGATGGATCACAGAGTGTGATCTAAAATGTTGATGAAAAAAATACTCACACAATCAAATACACAAGCAACGCTCAAATATTTATCATGGATTGTTAAAATCTACTCACTATGCCAAGAAAGCTTATCAATAATGATGGTTTGACCTTGACAAAAGAGGTTTCATTTTTCAATAACCTATAGAGAGAGGAAGATAATGATAATGACAAGATGAAGGAGTTGCTAGAATTTATCCTTGAGCTAGTCATATAAAAAGGCCTCAAGTAAATGCTAAAAACAATATCTTTAGAATAAGTGAAATTTATGATTTTATCTTTTGGAACCTACAAAGCCCCTAGACTAGACGGTTTCCCTCCTCTTTTTTCAAGATTTTTGGGATCTAATTTTTATTGATCTTCTCAATACAACTAGGGATTTCTCCATATCAAGAGTACTTCTCAATCAAGTTAATTCCACTTTCATTGCCTTAATTTTGAAAAAGGAAGATGCTAATTCCATACAAAACCTTATATCTATAATTCTTTGCAATAATATTTATAAAATATTATATAAGATGATTGTTAATAGGCTTAATTTTTTTTTACATAAGTTGATAGGCCAAAATTAGAAAGAGTTTATTCAAGGAAGAAAAAATACGTATGTTACTTTTACCATCCATGAGATAATTCATTCTATGTAATTAAGCAAGAACCTAGGGATGGTTCTAAAGTTGAAGATCTATAAAGCTTATGATAGGGTGCCTTGGCCTTTCCTTATGGAGGTCCTAAAAAAAAATTGATTTAAAGGAAGATTCTTAAATTTCATATAAGCTTGGGCCAGTAATCCTTCATTTTTTTGTGTTGGTTAATGTTGTTCCAAGAGGATTATTCTCCTTTGGTAGAGGTCTATGTCAAGGTGACCCTTTATCCCCCTTCTCTTTATACTAGTGGTTGAGATTCTTGATAAAAACCATGAAAAACCCCTGTTGATCTACCCAAGTCTTCTAGAAAGAATACCCATTAGGTGTCCCATAAAAAAGGTAACTATTACCATAATTAAAGAAATTGAGGAGGAAAAAAAACCTAAAGGAAAAGAGTGAAAAAAGAAAATGTGGGGTAACACTTAGGGGGCTAGAGATCTTCCAGGATAGCTAAGGCTTCCTTAGAAAACAAAATAAAGGTAAAACAATTATCTTTTATGATGATGAAAATGACACTTCTTCTGAAAAGGGTGAACCTATTTTTGTAGAGGATGATGAAGAAAAGGTTTATGAAGAAGAAGAGGAATAGGAGGAAGAAGAGGTTGAATTTCGAAAGGAAAATATTGAGTTTGAGGAGACCAAAGGAAGCCCCAAAAATTGGGGATTTGAAAATGAAGATATGGATATATCATAGGAAGAGGGGGATGCTTAGAAATTGAATATGGGGGAGGGGAAAAAATAATGGCTATATCAGAGCTCTAGGAGTGAATAGATTTTCTAGAAAGAAAGGTAGAAGAAAGTAACAAGGAAATGGAGGAAGCAATATTGTCCTCGATAAGGACCACTGAAGGGATCATGAATGGGGTTGTTATTGGGGTTTCCTTAGGTAGGTCTAAAGTTAAAAATTAGCTTAGGAAGAGTGGCAACAACAAAGGAGCTAGAGGATTGGGACATTGGGCATAGCAGATGGGAAACTAGAAGGAGGCATAGGAGAGCCTTAAAAAGAATGAAGAATTTATTGATGTCCCAAAGAATTTAATTATTCTTATGTTCTATGTTTCTTATTTTTTGATGATGGGTCTACATTTCATTGATGTTTGTCAGTTAATGAACAATTTAAATATGGTTATGGTTAGCTATAAAAAATTAGTAATTACCATTATGGAAAATTTTAGTTGTAGGATGTTTTGGTTAAGGTTTTTGATTATTGCAAGTATGGTTAGTATTGTTTTCTTCTGAGAAATATTGAAGCTTTAGTAAGGTTAGGGTTAGTATTGTTTTCTTCTGGGAAAGCTTGAAGCTTTAGCAGGGTTAGGGTTTGCATTGTTCAACATTAGGAGTCCCTTGTGATGTTCAATGCTTGTTATTCTTTTGATAGTTTCTCCTTAGTTTCTATTGTTCTTTCGGTAATGGGATCATGGCCCTTTCATTGCTAATCTAATAAAACTCTCTCTTGTGAACTAGGTATTTGGAGAACCATGGAAGAATGAGGTTTAGAAGCTGGTATCTTATGGCTTAAACATACATCCATATTAAAAGTAAAATGATACTGATATAAGGAGGGGGTGAACAAACTAGGAAAATACTAATGCAAGAAAAACACTATTACTTAATAAATTATAAATTACCATTAAGATGATAATTTACTAAGGCACGTACTAACTTCTAATAATTTTTTCTATAGAAAAGAGATAAACATGCCATTTTTCTATAGAAAAGAGATAGACATGCCCTATCTTTGAAATGTTCATGGAAAAATTTATTAAGTATATTTGACATAATAGATAAATTACATAATAAAAGAAATAAATGAACAATATAAAAATCCAATTAATGACCTCATGGATAATTGTAAGAAAACTCTAAATAATTAGGGGATTAAATAAGCATGTTAAAAATTATTAAGAACAATAAAATTAACATGTAATGAACAATGAACCAATTTGATAATATTATCAACAAATGAAGAATTAATAGATCTATCAACTAATATTTATAATATATATCTAGGTAAGTCATAATTGTGCTGTAACAAAAGATTAGCATTCCCATAAAAAATAAATGTGTTTATGAACACATAATGCACATATGTCATAATCACCTTCAAAGAACACTTTTGAAGTTTGCAGTCTTTTGAATCTTTTCTATATAGATTTAAAGAAACAAAAGCCCGCAACTCGAAATTATGTGCTTAACCTTGAGTTGACTCCTAATAGTGAGAAATACTACAAATTAGTACTAAAATTATATAAGGCTATACTAGATTGGTCTTCAAAATTAATATTGCACCCTCATAAAATGTATTTGTGGTCTGAGTTAAAATATTACTTTAGTTTATAAATTCAAACAATGCACTTGAATTCTTCTCTAACTAAAACTATTGAATTTAAATTAAGTGTAAAATAAATATGAACCTTTATTATACACAATTTTTTTTAAAGTCATTTCTTTTATGGTACTTCAATACCTATGCCATTGAATAATATTTGTTTGCATTCATATTACTAGAAACAAGCAATCATTGTACAAAACTTAATTTCTTCTTAATTTTGACTTGACTAGTAATAGTGAAAGTTGACACCTCCAAGGCTATGCAATTTTGGGCTTCAAAATTAATATTGTACCCTTACAGCATGTATGTGGCGCCAAATTCAAATATTAATTCAGGTTTCCAATGTCTATAAATTGCTATTGAAAGTCTACAACTCCAAAATGTATTTAGGGTCGAAAGCCTACAATTTACTAGTGAAAGTCTAAAACTCCAAGGCTATGTGATTTTGTGCTTCAAATTTAATATTGTACCCTTAGAAAATGTATGTGAGTCCAAATTCAAATATTAATTCAGATGTCCAATACCTAAAACTTATTATTGAAAGTTTATAAGTGATTTTGGGCTTCAAAATTAATATTGTACCATCACAAAATGTATTTTGGGTCCAAATTCAAATATAAATTTAGCTTTATAAATGTAAACAAAATACATAAATTGTTCTCTAGTTCAAACTATAGAGTGAAAATTAAAAGGCATTTGGTTTAATAGAAAATGGCATCTTGTAGGTTTTGGACGGTGCTAAGTTCAAATCTTCTATAATCCAAAAACAAATGTGTCAAAAATAATATGAATCTTTTATTCCATATATAGTTTTGTCCCAAGTCATTTCTTTTATTATCTGTTGCTACCTACAACATTGAATATTATTAATATTCACACGCAATACTAGAAACAAATGGTCACTCTAGGAATTGATCAACATGATTGAAACATATTCATTTATCATGTCAGAATTTTTATTGTACTGTTCTATTTTTGTTGTAGGCAATCAAATAACCACAAGTTAGAATGGTAGGAGAAATTTGACACTAGTGTTTTAGAATTCTAAAGACAAAATAAAAACATTTAAAAATGGAAAGGACGTAGCAAATTTATAGTGTTAAAACTTGAGGTTATGTCAGTTGGAGTTATGAATTGGTTTTGTAAACTTAAAGACTTTCACTAAATCTTGAAATGATGAGTTTCCAAGGCTTGACAATGAAATTGATCGGGGTGTTAGTGAAACTAAAGGCTTAAAAGAATTGGCTATGACTAATGTTGAAAACCAATTTGTCATAATAAGGGCCTATAAGAAGAATTTATAAAAGATAAGGTTTTTTCATGATAGTGAGTTGGTGAAATTTACAAAAGAAAATATTTACTAGGAACATCAATGGTTCATCCTGCCATTGCAAAGGCTATGCTGGACATTGCTAAAGAAGTTGAGGTAGATGTAATTATAGATGGATGTAGAGGAAAAGGAAACAACCAAGTTAAGTTCGAATTAATTACATTTGCAATGAATCCAAATATGAATGTTGGGGCATGATGGGATGAGTGGGATATGAAAAGAAGAGAAGATGCTAGTCAACATGCCAAAAAATAGAGAGCTCGTGTATAATAATTAAGAAATCAAATTCAAATAGAGATCAAAATCTATGGCATCTTATCCATGGAGGGGATATCCTTGACAATTAAACTACTTAATCACACAATGACATGCATGTGAATATGGTGGACCTAGAGAAAACACAAAATATAGAAAAATAAGTCAAGATAAGAATAATATATGAAACACTAATCTCACTAAATAGAAATGAACTTTCTTCCACAAATTTATTAGTATAATCATGAAAATGTTAAAATAAATGGCATAAGACATGTTGACATGGTGGAGAAAAGGTTGGTTGGCATGAAGAGCTTGGTGAAATCCTTGAAATTCCGGTGTTTCAAAATTCAAAAGACAATTAAATTTTGAAAATGGAAAGAAAAATCTAAATTCCTGAAAATCCAAAACTTTGAAAGACCAAAGGCTAAGCTCCAAATGGATGAGCCATGGAAAATCATTTTAAACACAAAAGACTTTGTAAGCTCCAAAATGCTAAATTTCATTGGAACTTAGATGCTAAAATGTTGTTGCAAGAAAAGAGAATTCAAAACACCATAGATCATAGGAGTTATAGAAAATAGATTCATTGAAAAGGTTATAGAAATTTCCAAACAAATTCAATTTGAAAATTTAAGACTTGAAGGCTAACAAAATGAACATACTACCATTAAAATCATGATGTTATTGAATTTTCTATCGATGAATACTTCATGATGAAAGCTATGTTCTTACTATAACTAGGTACAAGTGTATGCACTACATGCATAAATAGTTGTAAGCATTGAGAATATTTTTCCAAGATACACTGTTCTAATTACTTATACACTATCAACATCTAGGAGACTACAAGTTACATCAACCCTTTTCTATGCAAGTTTAGATATACTCTTCTAGTTCCAATGAGACACACTATATACATGATTGCTATGTTTTTGAGAGATTATTTTGGCTCTATTGACAACAAAATATGAAACTAGCTTGGATGAATATATCAGATGTCTTGTAGAAATTCTTTCAGGGTTTTAGGTGCAAACCATTGCACACATTTGTCAATAGTACCTTCAATTCTACTAAGACATATAGCAAAGTTGAAATTAAAAATGGTGCATCTAATAAGAAAATTAGGTTGAAAATTAATCTTTGTATGTTCTCAATATAAGTTTGGTTGAACTACCTAGTATAACAAGGGTTCTGATAGGCGATCAACCTTATAATATTGAGGTTATTATCAAAACAATGGTATTATCCTATATTAATCATGAGACTAGCATATCATAATAGCCATTAATCCTACAAGTTTTCATTTGGCTAATTCAGATGCACTTCTAAATGACATGAATAGTGAATCTTGGTGGGTTTCACACAATAGGTTTGATGAAAAAGCTAGATATTATGGACAGGGGAATTGATCCTCAAATTTTTCCTCTTGGAAATGTTATTCCTCTTTGAATTGGCTAAATAGGGATGGTTAATGAAATTCAAGTGTAAACTAAAGAAAATAGAAGTAGCTGATATGCATTTGTTTTTGAGGAAATTATTTTTTTAGATCTATTCGGTGCACCATATCTTAGCTGATCATTGTGGTGTTCCTCAACTAGTTGATAACTTGAATCAGATATTAGTGCACCATGTCAGGGCTCTTGTGAGACTTAAAATCTTGAATAATTGTCCAAATGGTTAGTATAGTGAAGGATATTTCCGCTTATGAAGAGATCATAGATTCTAAATATGGCCAACAAGCTTTGTTGCTTAGAATTATTATAATGAACTATAGACACGTAAATTTGTCCTCTTAATGTCAATTTAATTTAATTTAAATAATGACCCCAAATAATATTATGGTTAATTTTTAATTAATTATATTTGTTATATTCATTTATCTATTTAATTAAATAAATTCACTACCTATAGTATTTCAATTAAATTTAAATACTACCCCTCCTAATGTATTAAATTTAATTTATTACATGTTTCTCTATATTCCCCTTTTAATTAAATTTTTAATTTATTTATTCCTCCACATGCTTTATTTCTACTAAACCATGATTAAATTTAATTTTTTTAATTTAATCTTAAACCTAACCTAGATGCTACCCTACACACATCACTTTCTATCTTTAAATAAGTCTATTTATTAATTAACTAAGGTTAATTAAGCTAATTTTCATCTTCCTACAAAAATTAGTCCTAATTATTTGCTCACACATGTGAGAAAATAATTTCAAATTCACCTTTTCAAAATTTACTAAAAAATGCCTAAACAGGGCTTCTTACAATTTTTGATGACACCTTTTACGCTTTCCCAAAGTGTGAAAATTGACTTTCTCTTACACATCTCTTATACACACTTACACGTGTACTTGAAGTACACATTGATCCTTCACATCCCAAGTTGCTCACACATGTGTGAGAAAGTCTTGGACTTTGCATGGCTTATGTGTCCCCTTGGTGGCACCTATGTGGATGGCACATAGATGCCACCTCACCCAACCCTCCAAAATCCTATAAATAGGACCCTTGCCTCAAGCAAATGATCCATCATTTGCATATTATAATTATCATGCTAGTTTGTGCTTAGAGTTTTCTTTCTTACATTTAGAGTTTTACTAACTTGTTTGGTACTTGATAGCAATATGTTTAGTCTTTGTGTGCATCTCTAGATTCTTTGATATGTTGATAGCACTTGTGTTATCACATAAAATAACAACTAGCTCAGTGATTTTCTCTTTCATTCCTTTCAACAATTGCTTGATCCATACAAGATTTGAACAATTCACTACAACTACTACATACTCAACTTCTGTTGTAGATTGGGAAATGCAGTTCTATTTCTTGCTTGTCCAGGAGACTAATCTGTTTCCTAGAAAGAATGCTCCACCACTTGTACTTTTCCTATCATCAACATCTCCTACCCAATCTGCATCAGTGTAGACTCTCAGTTCAAATTTCTCATTCTTCTTGTAGTACAATCCATAATCTTATGTCCCTTTCATATATCTCAGTATTTTCTTCACAACCATCATATGATTTTCCTTAGGATTGGCAGAGAATCTTGCCACAATCCCAACTGCTAGGGCTATATCTAGTCTGTTGTGGATAACATATTGTAGCTTTCCAATAATGGATCTATACAGGGTTTGATTCACTTCAGCAGTATCATTAGTTTTAGTAGTTTCTATCCAGTAGCCATAGGAGTACTTACTGGTCTAGAATCCTCCATACCAAAAGTTTTCAATATCTCTTTGACATATTTAGATTGTGTGATAAATATACCTTTCTCCATTTGATAGACTTGCAACCCAACAAAGAATTTTATCTCACCAAGCATAGACATCTCAAACTCAGTTTGCATCTCATTTGAAAATTTTTGACATAGGGCATCTTGTCCTCCAAATATGATATCATCCACAAAAATTTTAGCTAACAAAATCCCTTTACCTTCTTCAGCTTTCATATATAGATTGTTGTTGTCATTTGTCCTTGTAAATCCAATCTTTATCAAATAATTGTGCAGCCTCTCATACCATGCTCTGGGGGCTTGTTCCAATCCATACAATGCCTTGTTCAATTTGTAAACCACATTTTTCTTGTTTGGATCAACAAATCCTTTAGGTTTTTCAATGTATACTTCTTCTAATACACCATTCAAAAATGTAGATTTGACATCCATCTGATATACTTTGAAGTCTCTGTATGCAACATATGCAAGTAGAGTTCTCACTCCTAATCTTGCTATAGGGGAAAATGTTTCCCCATAGTCTATTCCTTCTTCTTGTGCATAACCCTTGCATACCAATCTTGCCTTGTTTGTTGTTCCTTGTCCATGTTCATTAAGCTTGTTTCTGAATACCCATTTTGTTCCAATAACATTCTTGTTTCCTGGTCTCGACACCAGAGTCCAGGTATCATTCTTTTCTATTTGATCTATTTCTTCATTCATAGCTTGAATCTAATCTTCATTCTCTAAAGCATCTTTTACTATCTTAGGCCCAAACTCACATAATAAACATGTAGGGTATTTCAACTTACTTCTGGTCAAGACTCCAAATTCCTTATCTCCAATGATTTTCTTAGGCTTATGATGTCTTTTGACATACTGTGCCAATGTAGCTTCAGATTTCTTTTCTCCTTGATCTTCTAGTATATCATGAAATTTTTTAGTTTCTACTTCTGATTGCTTAACAACATCCTCCTGATTCTTAGCAGCACCCTCCTGATGCTCAACAACATCCTCCTAATGCTCGACAACATCCTCCTGATACTTGAAAGCATCCTCCTAATGCTCAACATTGCTTACCCATGACTCTACATGTGGTGTAAGTGTGTAACTTGCCTCTCCTTCTATATAAACAAAAGATCTATAATCTTCAGGTTCTTATTTACCTTCTTGTTTGTTCTTCTCTACATATTCATCAACTCCTTCATAATTTCACCTTCAGCCTTCTGCTTAGACTTGTCAGTCAATAACATCAACAACTTCAGCACACAATGTAACCTCACAATTAGGTTTTCCTTTATGCCTCTTCAATTAGGTAGATCCATCTGTTTCTGCTTAATCTCCTCTGTAGATCTTAGGTTTAGGTTAGATTCATAAAATCTTTCCAACATTTAAGTTCTTCATCCTTCCTTCTAGATACATCTTCAAACTTCTCATTGAATCCATAATAAAACATTTTTACCATGCATTCAATTTTCCATACAATCAATTAATAAAGTCAACACGATTTACATAACCCAAGAATTCAACTATGTTGGCTGGGAATCTGAATTCTTTCCCCAAATGTAAATTACTGACACTCAATCAATATTGTGTTCATCTCCTTGGTCATCACTACGTAACTCAATCATCTCTACAAACTATCTTCCTCGGCTAACACTGTCTTGCTCAGTAATTTCCTATGGCTCGACATAAACTGATGTCCGGTCAACACTAAATTTACTTGGCATATACTAGTGCTTGATCAACACTAACATCACTCGGCTTAAATAATATTTCTTCACTTGTTCTTGGTTAAGCCTAGTTCTTCAGTCTTTCTTCTTACTTAGATAAACAATACATTATCTTATCAATGTGCCAAATAATCAAGTACCCATTGAAGTATCAAATAACTCAACCTTTCTTTAGGTTCTCTTGTTATCTCCCTTTCCCTAATCCTTTTCATCAATCAATAGATATAGTACTTTCTTAGATATCAACTGTCTTACTAGTTAAGGTTTGACATTAATGACAATACAATAATTGTTTCAATTACAGTTTCCAACAATCTCCCTCTTTGGCATTGATGGCAACACCACATGAATAACACATGATTTACCAACCAATGTAAAAATGTCAGTGCATTAGAAAGATTTATAATATCCTTAGCTTCATTCTGATTCACAACAACTTAGCCTTGCTTGACCATTCACACAGGTACTCCCTCTGAGTCTTTTATGTTTCTCTCTCCCTCTGATTCACTAAATCTCTGAGTCTCGAAACATATACCTCAGTGTTCTTTATTTCTATGTTTTCATGTGAATTTCTCCCTCTTTGACAATAATGCCAAAGTAGTATCTAGCACTTACATCTTTCATATGTAAATGTCATCTTGTTAGTTATGTATCAGTATTTCTCCCTCTGTCATCTTACTTATGACTGATTATCAACTTTGTTGTACTTTTCACAACTCTAGGAAGCTCCTAAAGTGTGACCTTTCCTGCATCAGTTTGTCAAATATTCTATGTAGCACATTTGATGCAGTGCTCCTACTTGACTAGGCAGCCTCAGTTAGGGGAAGCACCCCTAATTTACGTCTAAGATATTCATGAGCATCCTTAGGTAAAGCTTTTGAGAATATGTCACTACAACATTTGGGGTCAAATTTTGACGCCACTACAATTTGTGTTTGTTTTTTATGTTTTTTTTGCAAGTGCCCCCGACGGTGTCATAATAGTGATGACGATGTTGTAATTGCGACACCCATTTGGTTATAAACAAAAAAAAGAAAAATAAAGTGTCATTTGTAATTTTTGTGAATTCGAAGAGTTGTTGTGAAGATGGCACTACACTTTTGCATGGCGCAAAGAGGGCATTCAAGTTTGGTGTGCGCAAAGAGGCCGACACCGTGTGGGAAGAGGGCACTGGCACTTGAGGTAGGCATTCGAGCTTTGTCTTCTCATTAACTCAATTTCATTTTGATGGCATTTGTTGATTTAATGGCATAATATAAATGTTAATAGTGGCAGTGTTTACATCTTAGCATTTGGAATGCTCGATGACTTGTGAGCTTTTTGTGGGAAGAGGGCACTGGCACTTGAGGTAGGCATTCGAGCTTTGTCTTCTCATTAACTCAATTTCATTTTGATGGCATTTGTTGATTTAATGGCATAATATAAATGTTAATAGTGGCATTGTTTACATCTTACCATTTGGAATGCTCGATGACCTGTGAGCTTTTTGAGCTAGGGCATCATTTCTATTACCTTCAAGGCATTGTGTGAAGTGTTTGATCTCTCTTTATTTGTTTTGTTGTTGATATTCACTATGTGGTACTCCTTGTTTATGATCATTTCATGAGGAAATGTCTTGGTGGCTCGCGGGCTACAAGCTAGGGCATCATATATTGTTTATGAGCTCATTGTTTAATACTAGCATTGTATACATCTTTTCATTTGGAATGCTTGATGACCCGCGAGCTTTGAGAGCTAAGGAATCATTGCTATTACCTTCAAGGCATTGTGCGAAGTGTTTGATATCTCTTTATTTGTTTTGTTGTTGATATTCACTATGTGGTACTCCCCGTTTATGATCATTTCATGAGGAATTGCTTGCGAGATGCAAGCTAGGGCATCATACATTGTTCATGGGCTCACTGTTTAATACTAGCATTGTTTACATCTTTTCATTTGGAATGTTTGATGACCTGTGAGCTTTGAGAGCTATGGCATCATTTCTATTACCTTCAAAGCATTGTGTGAAGTGTTTGATCTCTCTTTTTTTATTTTTCTATTGATATTCACTATGTGATACTCCCCATTTATGATCATTTCATGAGGAAATGTCTTGATGGCTCACGGGCTGAAAGCTAGGGCATCATACATTGTTCATGAGCTCACTATTTTATACTGGCATTGTTCATGAGCTCATTGTTTAATATCTGACATCATGCAAACATACATTAATACACTTACTATTTTGAATTTGAGCTTGAGCATCATGCAATGTTATTGTTGTCATTGCATGCTTGCTACTGTTGTGCACCATATATTGTTTTATACACTGTTTATTTCATTGAGACCATGAGCTTGGCATTTGTAATGCATTTTCTATTATTGGATCAATGCTACCATATTGTTGAGTCTATGCAAGACTTGCAAGGTTTTACCCCAAAATTTATCAGTAATAAAATAGGAACATCAAATAGGGACATCAGTAATAAAATAATACACTTACTATTTTGAATTTGAGGTCAGGCATCATGCAATGTTATTGTTGTCATTGCATGCTTGCTACTGTTGTGCACCATAACAGCAACAAGAATGTAATGTTATGAAATTTTGGGATTAAATTAGTGAGTTTGTATACTTTCTCCATTTTAAATTAACCTATGACTTCAAACGAGAAATTATGAAATATAGTTGTAGGTGGTTATCTTTTCTATAATGATGGAGGAGTCAAAGGTAATGATCAATGAGGTTGCTGCAATTAGATCATACATATATTAATACACATTGTTTTGAATTTGAGCTCAGAAATCATATATTGTTTTATACACTATTTATTTCATTGAGACTGTGAGCTTGACATTTGTAATGTATTTCCTATTATTGGATTAATATTGCCATGTTGTTAAGGTTGTAGACGTCCTTTTATTGATATTGTATAAACAACATATATACCATGTTGACTCACAACGCATGAGGTGTTGCTTGATAACACATTTGACATCATACTTTTTGCTCCATTTTGGTCTTGATTTACTCATTGCATGCATATGTTTCCTGAGTGCACATGTTTTGTAGCATATTTCATTTTAGAAGTGTACGGCTTGACTATGCACATGCATAATTATAGATGAGGATCAGTAATAGGGTTCCAGGAATTACTTAGATCCTTTGGATCTAACCTCATCTTTTCCTTCCTTGCAGGTTTTGGATCATATAAGAGCATACTGGATTGAACCCTGGGTCAACACTTCATTACTTTAGGCAATGTTTGGTACCTTCATTATTTATGTTCATCCACTTATGTATGTTTTCATTCATTCATGTTGTTCTAAAATTTGGCTATTAGTGACCATATAGGACCATTCTTGATGTTTTTGGGTCATTTGATGAAAAGATGTAAATAGGGATATCTTAATCTTTATGACCTCAAATTCAAAATAGTAAGTGTATTATTTTATTACTGATGTCCCTATTTGATCTAATAGCATCAATATAACAAATAGAGCACCAACCAATCAAATAGGGACATGAGGTGCTCAAATGGTGAGCTCATAAAATAATATATTTAGTGTTAATAAAATCTTATAAAATGACATATATTGTGTGAAGTGTTTGATCTCTCTTTATTTGTTTTGGTGTTGATATTCACTTTGTGGTACTCCCTGTTTATGATTATTTCATGAGGAAATATCTTAATGGCTCATGGGTAGCAAGCTAGGGCATCATACATTGTTCATGAGCTCACTGTTTAATACTGGCATTGTTTACATCTTTTCATTTGGAATGCTTGATGACCCATGAGCTTTGAGAGCTAGGGCATCATTTCTATTACCTTCAAGGCATTGTGTGAAGTGTTTGATCTCTCTTTATTTGTTTTGTTGTTGATATTCACTATGTGGTACTCCCCATTTATGATCATTTCACGAGGAGATGTCTTGATGGTTTGCGGGTTGCAAGCTAGGCCATCATGCATTGTTTATGAGCTCATTGTTTGAGCACCTCATGTACCTATTTGATTGGCTGGTAATAAAATAGTGAGCTCATAAACAATGCATGATGCCTGAGCTCAAATTCAAAACAATAAGTGTATTATTTTATTAAGACTAAATTTATTGTTTTATTAAGATTTTATTAAGACAAAGTATTTTGGGTTAGTTTTATGTTGTTTTAGAAGATTTTATTAAGACTAAATATATGATGTAAACTCATAATTATATATATATATATATATATATACTTCAAAGGAGGAATTAAGAAATATAGTTGTAGGTAGTTATCTCTTCTATAATGATGGAGGAGTGAAAGGTAATGATCAATGAGGTTGCTGCTATTAGATCATACATTAATACACTTACTGTTTTGAATTTGAGCTCAGGCATCATGCAATGTTATTGTTGTCATTGCATGCTTGCTATTATTGTGCACCATATATTGTTTTATACACTTTTTATTTCATTAAGACTGTGAGCTTGGTTTTTCTTTCAGAAGTGTATGGCTTGACTATGCACATGCATAATTGTAGATGAGGATCAGTAATAGTCTGCCATTCATTACTTATATATTTTTTATCTAACCCCCATCTCTCTTTTCTTTGCAGGTTCTAGATCACACAGAGGCACACTAGATTCATACTCGAGTCAAAAATTCATCACTTCAGGCAATGTCTGGCACCCTTATTATTTATGTTCATCCTCTTATGTTTTGAATTTGAATTTGAGCTCATAAAGATTAAGATACCCTACTATTTTGAATTTCTATGTGCTTTGAGCCAATGACATTTTTGTAATTTTGTAATTTTGAAAAAGAAAGTGTCATTTGTAATGTTTGTGAATTCAAAGAGCTGTTGCGAAAATGACACTGCACTTTTGCATGGCACGAAGAGGGCATTGTTTATGAGCTCACTGTTTGAGCACCTCAATTTCATTTTGATGGCATTTGTTGATTTAATGGCACAATATGAATGTTAATAGTGGCATTATTTACATCTTAGCATTTGGAATGCTTGATGACCCACGAGCTTTGAGAGCTAGGACATCGTTGCTATTACCTTCAAGGCATTGTGTAAAGTGTTTGATCTCTCTTTATTTATTTTGTTATTGATATTCACTATGTGGTACTCCTTGTTTATGATCATTTCATGAGGAAATATCTTGGTGGCTCACAGGTTGCAAGCTAGGGCATCATACATTATTTATGAGCTCACTATTGAATACTGCCATTGTTTACATCTTTTCATTTGGAATGCATGATGACCTACGAGGTTTGAGAGCTAGGGCATCATTTCTATTACCTTCAAGGCATTGTGTGAAGTGTTTGATCTCTCTTTATTTGTTTTGTTGTTGATATTCACTATGTGGTACTCCCCATTTATGATCATTTCATGAGGAAATGTCTTGATGGCTTGCAGGTTACAAGCTAGGGCATCATACATTGTTCATGAGCTCAGTATTGTTTAATACTGGCATTGTTCATGAGCTCACTGTTTAATATCTCACCAGGCCATGTAAATGGTACCAGGCCAACCCAATAAGCCAAACAAAATGTGTCATGTTTATCTTTTTCAAACACACTCGTTCACCATTTTGTTCTTGTTCACACAAATATTGCATCAAAATTAATTGTAAACAATGATTCAAAGAAAAAAGAAACAACTACAATCGATCAGAGCCCAAAAGAATACATTCAGCTACAATAGCTCATAGTCTCAATGAAATAAATAGTGTATAAAACAATATATGGTGCACAACAACAACAAACATGCAATGACAACAATAACATTGCATGGTGTTCAAGCTCAAATTCACAACAGTAAGTGTATTAATGTATGATCTAATAGAAGCATCCTCATTGATCTATCTTTGTTATATTGATGCTATTAGATCAAATAGGGACATCAGTAATAAAATAATGCACTTACTATTTTGAATTTGAGCTCATAAAGATTAAGATATCCTATTGTTTTGAATTTCAAAGTGCTTTGAGCCAATGAATTTTTATCATCATGATGAAGTAATAATGCATTAAACATCTTACTTATGTCCCTATTTGATTGGAGGGTGCTTTGTTTGTTATATTATTGCTATCAAAATAGAATGGTAGTGGTGATTCAATGCATCTACAGCCTCAACAACATGGTAGCATTGATCCAATAACAAAAAAATACATTACAAATGCCAAGCTCATGGTCTCAATGAAATAAAGTGTATAAAACAATATATGGTGCACAACAACAGCAAGCATGAAATGACAACAATAACATTGCATGATGTTTGAGCTCAAATTCAAAACAGTAAGTGTATTAATGTATGATCTAATAGCAACAACCTCATTGATCATTGCCTTTCACTCCTCCATCATTATAGAAGAGATAACTACCTACAATTAGGGCATCATGCATTGTTTATGAGCTCACTGTTTGAGCACCTCATGTCCCTATTTGATTGGCTAGTCCTCAAATAGTGAGCTAATAAATAATGCATGATGCCCTGGCTTGCAACCCGCAAGCCATCAAGACATTTCCTCATGAAATGATCATAAACGGGGAGTACCACATAGTGAATATAGAAACAAGAAAACAAATAAAGAGAGATCAAACACTTCACACAATATATGTCATTTTATAAGATTTTATTAAGACTAAATATATTGTTTTATGAGCTCATTTTTTGAGCACCTCATGTCCCTATTTGATTGGTCAGTGCTCTGCTTGTTATATTGATGCTATTAGATCAAATAGGGACATAAAATTTGATATCAACCTATCATATATGCATTCCAAATGATATAACTCCATTTGAATAAATATACATGCCAACCATTTGAAAAAATGTCCATATGAAAGCTAGAGCAATACATTAATTTTATAGTGAATTAATGATTTATAATGCCTCTTAATTTATAGTGAATTCATGATTTATAATTCAGTTGTAGTAGCTCAATGTGTTTGAACTCAAGAATACCCCTTACTTGGTTTCCTACAAAGCCTTTGGCAAAATCTATCAGAAAATGAGAAGCTATGAGAAGGTGACATGAAGCTAATGAAAGGAGGCATCTCCAATTAGTTTTGTAGATATACACATTAAGGATCATGTCAAATAATACAAGGGAATTCAATCAAAATAGGGAGACAATCGCTAGATTATTGTCTCACTTTCAAAGAGAAGGTGATGACAAATGTTATTGTCCATGCAAGAGTTGTAATGGCTTAAAGACAAGAAGAATCAAAATCAAAATAGCAAAGAGACATTGTAGGGAGAATGGTCACATTGAAGGGGGGTTTGATTATAATCCAGTGGTAAGTTGTTTGTTATATTGTTTTCAAAATTAATATACATATGAAACATGGAAGGAGGTTTGATTATCACATTGAAGGGGGGTTTGATTATCATCATTTTTATATAGGTTGATCTCCCTAGTGTGAATATAAAGGAACATGGAGGTGTGAGTATTGAAGTTGAAGATCATGATTCGTGTCTTCATTGGTTATACAAGCTCATCGTAATGAAGATCCCAATGTTACACAAAAGGAAATAGATTTAGCATATGGTTTAAGAGATCACCAGGTACTTATAAATTTGTTAATTAATCAACCATATGTTTTTCAACTCGTGATGCAATAATTTATACATGTTTGACATCGTATCGTCTTAAAATGGAAGGACTTCCATGTTAAGAGCATTTAGCCCTCCGAGTAAGTGGTTTGGGGTCATATTGGATGTCTTGAATTGATCTTTTCTTTGATCTGACTTTTTCCCTACTTTCCACTTCTTTTCTACTTCATTCTAGGTGAAATTAGGGTTAGGATCTTAAGGATTCTCCTGAATTTCCCTCTTTCATAGCTCTATTTCTAGGTAGGATTTAGAAATGGATCCTCCTGGCCTTCATCATGGTAATCATAGGATTTTATGTCTATCATTGACATTCTGTTCTATTCTGGCATCAATTCTAAGTTTCTAGGCATCCCCAGGACCTCCTGACTTGGTTCTGAGTCAACCTAGGACCAGGGTCAGGGTCGAGTTAGAACCTGACTAGGTCAAGGTCAATCTTGACTTTGACCCCTTCTTTCAAAATTCCAATTTCCAAAATTTTTGGGCTTCGGGCTTTCAGGAGATTTATTTTCCCACTTTCAGGTCGGCCATTTCGGGTTTTGGGATGGTAAATCCTTTAATTGCATTTAATCTCGGTATATTTTCTAAAGGTGAGGACCTAATTAGGATTTAATTCTCCAAGGTGGCCCATCTAGAGGAGTGTGCCCTAGATCACTATAAAAGGAGGCCTTCCTCTCTCATTTTCACATCAAGTTTTCACATCTCATCCTCAAGAAATTTCTCTCAAGCTCTCAAGGTGATCAAGCAAGCATCCATTCAAGCATTCAAGTCTTCTTCTCCATCCAAGTTCTCCATTGAAGATCAAGGATTCAAGCATTCAAGCCATTGAAGGGATTTGGTTCAAACATTCAAGATTTATCATTCAAACCCTAGATCTAGCCATCATGATGGTGTGATCTTCCTTCAAGATCCTTTATTCATCTTCCAGATCGATTTCATTCTCTTACCAAGGTGGATTCCAAGCATACAACCATGGAGGTTTTATTTACATTTATTGTTGTGTTCAAGCTTTCATATCAATATACTTGTTTACATTTCAAATACAATTGCATATCTATTGAATTGCATAGCTTCATTGTTAGATCCTTTTTCTACTACTTGCTAGCATTCTCCATTTCAATTTCAATATTAAGGTTGATTGCAAACTAGGGTTTGACCAAGGCAAACCCCCCATACAACAAAAACCCCCATTCTCCCTTAGGTACAGGTGTAGAATTTTGGATCTGAGAGTGAATTTGGATACCCTTTTCGGCAAACTTCTGAGATCTAGGAACAACATTTGAATCAGATTTCAAATAAAGAATGTGGTAGTTGACCTTTTATGAGGGTCAAACCTGAGCTGAGCCATCTTGAGGAAAGATTTTTGGGTTTTCTCTGTCTCAGCATTTCTAGTCCAAGATAGGTTTCAAATTTTCCCGAAAGTGTACATAGACATCAGAATTCAACATTTTCCAGATCTGCCCTAATTTGAGGTTAGTATTTATTATTTCAGATTTCCAAACATAATCCTCCTCCATATAGGGAAATATTGAATTTACTCTCTCTCTCTCTCTTCTATATTCATCCACAAATTGATTCGATTGTGTATTAACCTCTAGGTTGATCAAATCGAATCTCTTCTTTGGGGAATTAGGGTTTTGAGAATAGATCTCATATTTTTGCCTTCTACATCTGAATAGTGGTGAATCCATTTTTCCTCTATTCAGACATTATTGCAGGTGAAACACCACAAGGCTATGTTTTGCAATGGTTATAAATTTTGCATCAAAAATTTGGATGACATGAAGAGAACTTGTGATTTTGGGATAAGTGCAGTGTTCTAGGTGACTAATATTTCATCTAGAAACAACTTACATCCTCGAGAGTCACAAAATTGATAGTATGGTATTTTGGTTGATATACTTGACTATGACTTTAATTCCTTCAAATTAGTTCTCTTCATTGTGAAATGGTACAGACTATGACTCAATAAAAATGATCCTGATAGAACTATTATTGAACATGACAATGGATTTTTGATGATTAATACAAGGTTATTTGAGCCAGTTGGAGGAGAACCCTATGTTCTTCCAAGCCAATGTGAGCAGGTATTTTACTCAGAGGTTCCACATGAACCAGGTTGGTCATTTGTTGTTAGAAATGATCCAAGAGGAAGGCTGATAAAGTATAATGTGATGGAAGAAGATATCGAGGAAGATGAAGAAGTGGAAGATGATGTAGATTATGATCACGATCGAGAGCTAGTCAAAGAAGAACATGAAGAAGAAGATGACAATGATGCTGCTACTGATGACAATGATGCTGCTACTGATGATGATGATGCTACTACTGATGAGGATGATGATGAGGATGATGATGATGATGATGATGATGATGTTGATTTTGATGGTGATGATGATGATGACAACAACAATAGTGGTGGTGATTATGTTATCGATGATGATGATCTTGATGATGAGATGGATGAAGAAGAATATCAATGACATGAATGAAATATACAATTATGCCAGATATTTGGCATGTTCTAATGATTTTTTTATATGTACTACTCTTATTCACCTTGTTTTATATGTCCTACTTATATATCTTTGCTCTTTTGTATTTTCTGGGGTATTTTTTTTATATCAATGCATTTAATCTAAATACTATCTTATGAGAGTTGCTTCTAATAATTTTCTATTTCCTTGCACATCAATGATGTTAAATCATAGGGGATTCTCTTTGTTCCCTGTAATGGAGTGAGCTAATTCTGAATTTCTTAGTAATTTCTTTTTATTGCATGGTTGTCTTTGGTTTGTCATTTTGTTTTGAGTGTCTAGTGATTTAAACCAAAGACTTCGACTTAGCCAAAAAATGTGCAAGTCTACATTAGTATGTTTCTTTCAATGTGGTGTTGGCCCATGCATGTTGAAGACGTCACACACAACAAGTAACCCTCGGCATCAATTTTGGGTTTACCCAAATAGGAAAAAGGTCTGGCTACATAATTATATTTTATGTTTGAAAATAATGTGTCAACTAATCATTTTATGAAGAACTGATGTACATTTGGTATTGCAGGGAAATAGTGGATGTCAATACTTTCGATGGTTCGATCAAACCACATTTACATCTACCCCATCTACATCTATACCTAATGTAGGAAATGAGTGCAACTTGTGCAAGGCTCAAGAGGCAGCTAGTGCTGCCAAGATTGCTTCAATGGCGAAAGTAGAAATCATATTTCTGCGATGCCTTCTTTGTGTAGTTTGTGCACTACTTTTTTGGGACCATATGCACAAATGTGGTTAACAGAGGGCTATTCTAGATACTGAATTTTTGTTTAGAATTTCTAGTAGATACACATAAAGAACATGCACATAAACATGATAAATGAGAAACATAAATGTAGATATCACAACAGCTGAGAAACATAAATGTAGGCATCATGATCACAATTTTTTGGACACACAACATAATTGAATGGTATACCAAAATGATGCAACACAACTATCTATCACTCCTCTGGTTCCAATTTTACACTATAGTAAACAAACCCATAGATAAAAAATAAATTTAGAGAGTGGAGGAGGGTCGTAATGATGAAAATAATATAGGGTCCCTATATTATTTCGGTCATTATCACTCTCCTCATGCACTCTCTAAATTTATTTTTTATCATATGGGTTTTGTTTACAGTAGTGTCAACTTGGAACTGGAGGAGTAGTGGTTGTGTTGCATCGTCTGGGTATACCACTCAATTATGTTGTGTTTCCAAAAAATTATGACCATGATGCCTACATTTATGTTTCTCAGCTCTTGTGTCCTAGGATACCTTATGACCCTTTACCACCCTTGACGATCCCTAAGAATACATCTTAGAGGTCTTAAAATGTTGTAAAGGGTCATAAGAGGCTCCTAGGAGGGGTCAGATGAGCTTCCACCTTCACGTGGTTGGCCATGTTAAGTAGAGAATGTTAAACTATTCTCAAAACAAAGAGAAGCTCAATAATTTAAGATCTCAATCCATGTACAACAAATATATATCGATCCAACTCAATGGCTACCAAATCAACAAATCTTTGCCAAGAACCCAGTCGCAAAGAAACACCATAGACCGCACCATGAACCCGCTATGAAGAGGCATCCAATGTCTCATAAGTCACATCAAATGACCCACTTTCTGTAATCTAAGTCTCTCAGCTCAGTTCACCAAGAAGAAGACTTCTCCCAAGTCATCACAGACACCATAGTGATCTACGAATCTCAAATGTGAAAGTTTTGCATGTCACTCTCTTAACATCACATCTAACTCATTCAAAACTATGGCAAAAGTGGTATACAATCCCAACGATCCGTCACAACCTGATCTCAACAACAACGCAAAGAGTAGCTCGATTCTATCTTCAAGCTGATCAATGCACAATCTACTCAAACTCCAAGTCAAGTCACTGTGACACTACATAGGAACAAAGCACATCCAATTTGGACCAAAGAAGTCAAGAAGTCACTCGAATCAGCTTGGAATGCAATCAAGTCTGTATATATCCCACGAACACATCAAGAAGAATGCATCTCTGATCACCGCACTAGCTTCTTGTATTGGAGCAGTCACTGTTAGAAATCTTGATTTAGTAGGATCCTTTCCAAATCCAAGTCTCTAGACTCAACTCAATAATCCATGAGCCACTACCAAATCTACTAAAAAGTCATCTTTGAATGATCCATAACCAAATGACGAGTAGGAACCAGATCTGCAAGAACACCCTTCTGAATCGATACCAACTCGATCACAAAAAATATTTTTTTTTTAAAAACTGATTGTCGTCACAACTGTGATGACAATAAAACACTGAAAGTTATCTGTCAAAACAATTCGACATCTAGACGTCACATGTACAACATTGATGTCGGTAAAAAACTATAAATGACAAATATGCATCATAAATTTTTGATGGGTCTCCATCACATGTACAACATCATTGTCATTAAAAACTACAAATGACGGATATCCATCATAAATTTTTGATGGATATCCGTCGCATTAACAACATCTTTGTCGGAAAACAAACTACAAATGATGGCAACCCGTCGAAAGATTCTGACGGGTCATCGTCATTTGTAGTTTGTTTGCGACGGATAGGGGTCCCAATTACAATGACCACAAATAGGTCTGATGACAAGTTCACCTTGTTGGCACCCCCTTCTTGCAACATCCATTATCCTCATAATTATGACGCCCATCAAAGCTATCATTTTCTGACTACAAAACTCTGTTGTTGGGTGGTGTCACTTTATCGATGGTATGCCGTCACAAAAAGGGCTTGAATGTACTAGTGTGTATATACTTCTATTAGTACTAAGTACTCTTGTAAATGTAATGAAAATGTCATGGCAAAGTGTTTTTTCCACTAATGTCAAAGGGAGAGATTGTTGATCCCTAAAGTTTTTTTGTCTATTAGTGTCTTACACTTAGTCATTCTCTAGGCAATGGCGGTCAGTCATCACTGTGACCGAGTCATCATATATAGGCCAAGTCATGTATAATGTAAATTTACCAAGCAGTAGTCACTACCGAGTAAAACAGTAGTCACCGAGTACTTTGGTATTAGTCGAGTCAACTTTTGCCGAGTTATGAAAAGAAGAAAATGTCGAGCACCGAAATATAAAGAAAAGTGAATGTCGAGTGCCACAGATATCTAATGCTGAGCAAGCCAGAATTGACATTTTTTTTGTTATGGTACAAACACTTAGGTAAACCATTTTGGCCAACATTTATATTTCATTTGTTGTTTGTTGAGGAAATCACAGAGGTTATTACACTCTTTTATTTTAATCATTAATCCCTATGTAACACATGGAACCAATCAGAATTAGGGAAAGGTTAAGTGGAAAAAAGAGATAATCTAGATTGCAGATCTTAAATCTTGGAGAAAGTTAATTGTCTATATAAGATGTGATCTGAACCCTAAAATGGTGTAAGTGAGTGAGAGAAAGAATATGAAGGAAATCTCATATTTTTAGAACAAAGAAGTATTCTGATAGAGTTTAGTGACCGATTATAATAGAGAAAAGTAGTGAAGGATAAAAAAGAGACATATTTGATAGAAGAGATCAAATCTATACTGGAAGGAGAAGATTTGTAATTAGCATCACAGTGCAAACCGAAGGATCAGGTACTGAGACATTTTAACAAGTGTATCAGGGTAAATCTTTTAATAGAGTGGTTTTGACAGACCTTAGTAAATCTCTTAAGCGAGTTCTTACTTAGTTGTAAGTCTTAAATCCTTTTGCAAGGTAGATTGTATAAGTCTCAAAGCTCTTACACTACTACATTTGACCTCATTTTTCTACCAAAATTTTTAACCATCAATTAAAAAGGTTTAGGTTGGTCGGATTATAGAAGGAAAACTTTCTTTTTTATTTTAATCCATGCTTGTGTTGGTCAGAATTTTGACCAATACCATGTAGGTCAAAATTTTGTCCAACATGGGAATAACTTTAAAAAGAAAAAATATTTTGTATCTCATTTCATTGTTTGGTTTTCACTTGGAGCGTGTGAAGGAGCTGGAGGTTGCGATTGTTTGAACTATTATTTGGTGAGAGTTTTAGGAGGACCACCTGCCTGTGAGGGTTTCCACTGTGATTTTGTATAAAAGGAGGATGACTTGCTTGCGAGGGTTGCCATTGTGATTTGGTGTAAAAGGAGGACTGCCTATAAGGATTTCCTTACTCTGCATTTTTCTAGCATTGTTTTAATGGTTACCTACTTAAGGTCTGTGAGCAATGTGCCAAGGCATCATGTATTGGGTATTTTCTAGGTTGTCTGTTGTGAAGGGAATGTAGAGACTAAATACCCCTACAAGTCCATTTGATGCATTCACAGTTCTTGATGTTTACTTGATTAGTTTTATCTCTGTTTTACATAGTTAGTTGCACAATGAACAAATAGTTGACTGTAATCACAAACACGGTCATGTAACTACATTGATTAGATTTCATTTTCCTTGAGTATGTTTTTGTTTATATATCATGCTTTGTCAATTTGCAAAGTGAGTGGATAGATTGAACATCTCTGCAAGTTTAACCTTCGATGCATCCATAGTTTTGAAGTTCATTTGTTAGTTTTGCAAACATTTTATTGAAACTTTTGTGTTGTGCCCATGAGATACTAAACTCTCTATCAGACCAACATGGAAACTCCTTAGTCAGCTTTGTCATGGAGAGTGTACCTTGACTTGTGATTTCTCCATTGGTCTCCAATTCCATTGCGTGAGAAGCAAGCCAAGGAAATGAATTTTAATAACCTAAGTGCTCAGATTTGGGGGAAGTAGCTACGTTGCTTCAAGATTGATGCCCTAGTTTGATATATGCTATGTGTTTAACCAACAAAGTAAGAAAATGCTTGCAACAACATCCTATGAATAATCTCGATTCAAGGCTTAGTTAAATTTGAAAGCCTCAGGAACATTGAAGAATTTTAGATGACAATAACCAGTGTAAGGACCCACTATTAGACCATTCCAGATGACCCTAATCTAACTTGATCAACTAGATTAGAGTGTCTCTATGATAGTCGATAGTGATGGAGTAGAGTGGTTAAAGTTAGGTAGAAGATTTAGTGTGACACATTAGAAGACAGTGAATTCTATGCAGAATGTCCTTGACCCAAATCCAATAACCAATTGAAGGGAGGAACACAGTTACAGGCTTAAAACTAGAGAAAGATTGTGATCCTAAAGGGAATCGGGAATTGGGTTAAATATCAACAACCAGTTGATGCCTGTGAATAAAAGTGTCACTCAGAACTTTACAAATCCCATTCAAGGAAATTGGTAGTTAGAAGAATCATCTCATGGCTGAAGAAATTCAGAGACTAAGGAGTTTTGATAGTGTTGATTGGAGTGATTGTCCATGGTTTGAATTGACATTATTATTCTATTGTGATAATTGGTTGGGCCTACAAGAGCTTCAGTTGTAACCACTGAACCTTCAGGGCATTCTTAAATCTCCTATCTATGATCACTTCTAGGTCCAATAGGTAGTTGTTCCACCATTAGATGATCATTATAAGATGATCCAAATCATAATCTATGTTCCTCCTTTAGACCAAATGGCTACTATTGTAGCATACCAAGCAAATTCATTAAGTTTCCTCTATAAATTATGGTGATCACCCAAACATTCTTCCTTCTCATTACATTAATGGATTAGGGAACTATAGTACATGTTAATACTTAGTCATTCCATGTGTTACAGTGGTCAGAGGTCATGGAATGACCATATTCAATTGGAAACTCACAAAACTGTTAAAGGAATGGCTGAAACTACTCTGCCAGTCATAATTAATTGAGTAAAAATACAAATACAGACCTCACAAATGCATAGATGTGGTCTAGGATCAATATCTAACTATTCAAAATGCATTGAAATGTAAGACAATGACAAAATGAATCCAAAATCACTCTAAGAACTCAAGGAAATTGCATTTGAAAGAAGTTTATTTATCAAAAACTCAGTACAGTCCATACACCAGGCCTCTTCTGTCGTACAATGAAACTTTGGCATATTTGATGGACTCCTAGAAACTACCCCAACCAATCCCAATCAGTTGGATGGATTAGTTTGCACTAAAACATAACAAAATCCAATTCCCTCCATTTTCTAATAACCGTTGCATTTCAAATTTTTGAATTTGCAACATTACAAATTTGGAGTTTTTGAAACTTTTAAAGATAACGAAGCCTTAAGAATTTGAAATGTGACCCAAATGAACTTATTAAGCATTATTAAAATCAAATCTAAACTATTATAAACTTGTAACACCAAATACCATCCTAGGCTCTTATTTTGGTCCTAAGGCCTATTAGGCCTTTTAAGACTTATTACATATTTGCCATTTGCATTGCATGGAATGACCTTATAGGCCATTATAGGTGCTAATACATTCCAATTGATGTATTTAGATGTCATTAGGTGCATGGTTGTCATTATGGACTCCTAGTAGTCTTTGGATGTTCTAGGTGCCCCTGCGCCATGTTCACCACCTTTGAAAGGATTCTTGTCCCAAGAATCAGTCCTGGCATTGGATGTCTGAGTCTGAACCTGTACTTTAGGAATATGGTGCCTTGACAGTTGGTTCTTTCTGCCCACTGTCCATCCACATCTGAACATGGTTGTTTACTGGCTGCCCTTCAATAGGACACTTGACTGTACCTATTTGAACATAGTTCAAATCCCAAAAGTCTGCATTTCTAGGACTGTGCAGCATTGTCCTATTCAATCCGTTTTCCTTTTCTTCCCAAACCTAATTTTTCCTTCCTCCTCTTCCCCTCATTGAAGAACCTCCTCTATTGCTACTATTCTATCTTTTAGTTTTCCTCTTCAATTTCTCCTCTATTCTAAGGGCCAACTGGTAACATTCCTTCACACTTCTGGGTTTAGAAGCCACAAATTCATCTTGGATGTTAAATCTTGAACCACCTAAATATCTAGCAACATTAATAACTTCATCTTCTTCCAATCCCAACCTTATGCCTAGTTTATAGAATTCATCTGTATATACTTTAACATCTAAATCTCTTTATTTTAAACTTTGCATTCTTTTATGCATTTGTACATCAACATCTTTAGGAAGAAAGTTACCTTTCAGTTTTGCTATCATCCTATCCCAAGAGACAATATTCAGCTTACCTCTTCTCCTTTTGTCTGCCTCCTCATGATCCCACCATAGGAGTGCATGCCCTTTGATTTTTGTTTTTGCCGATCTGACCCTTTGATCTTCTGGTACCTCTTCACCTTCAAAGTATGCATCCATTGATGCAATCCAATCTAAAAGCTCTTCTTCTTTCAAACTTCCATCATACATAGGGATATCTCCCCTCACCTTATGCTACTCATTCTTCATAGCCTTGAATATCCTGATTGTCCTCTTCTCTTTAGGATCTATTTGTTCCTCTTCTTCCTCTCCTTCCCCTTCCTTATGGGTTTCTTCCTCTTCTTCATTATCAACACCTTCATTTGCTGGTCTTCTTTGATTGGATTCTAGTGCTTCAAGCTTGGCCAAAAGTGCATTGTAAGATTCTTGCAACCTTGTGTTCTTCTCCTTCAACTCCCAGATCTCCCTGGCAGTACTTGCATTCCTTGGAGGCATTTTCACAAACAATAGTCAAACTTCTTTAGCAAAGTGTTCCTCTATCCCTCTAAGGAACCATTTGTTTAAGATAATTTAATTTTAACTTTGGTTGTGTTAACAGAACTATGTTGACTTTATTTTGTATTTGTTTAACATGAGAGTTTGTATATTAATAGGAGTTCACAGATACTAGTCTGCCATAGTTGCCCATCTATAACTAGTGAGATGCACATAACTCATGTACCTCATGCTAGTGTGCTTGGATACCTTGTATACACTATTTTTCATTAGACTAGACATTATCCAAATAGTGAGTATTTATATAAAGTGCTATAACACACAGACGGTCCTCCTTTTACACCAATTAATAACAGTGACAACCCTCACAGGCGGTTGGATAATGTCTAGTCTAATCCAAGCACACTAGCATGAGGTACATGAGTTATGTTCATCTCACTAGAGATAGATGGGCATTAATGCTCAATTGAAAGATACGTTCCCATAAAAATGTGAACTCCTATTAATTTACAAACTCTCATGTTAAACAACTACACAATAAAGTCAACATAGTTCCTTTAACACAACCAAAGTTAAAATTAAATTATTCGAAAAAGGGTTTGTGTTTTGAGTTAATTGGTTTATGTAAATTTGTTTTGTGTTATACCTGTATGGATCAATGGCAAGGTTTTAGTCTCTATAACCTATGTGGATAGTTCTTGGTTATATCCCTATTTCATATTCAGTTTTGAAAGTATTGAAAGTATTGAAGTTGACTAATTCTAGCTCAGGTATAGTTAAATTGTCCTTGTTTCCCTAGAATGACATCTTTGTTCAAACCATTGATTGCAAACATTTTTTAAGTACTTGAATCTACAATAGAACAATAATGGTGAATGTATGATTATTATAATCATATGATTATATGTTATAATATTTATGTAATAAATGTAGTAACGATGGTGCAGTGCATTATTGATATAGGTTCGATGGCTCTTGTCAATGTGCCAAACTATCAATGTGCTAGTGGGAAGTGTGTGTTGAAGACTTCATGGACACAAAGCAACCCTGGATGACAATTTTGGTGCTGCCGAAATAGAAAAAAGGTTGCTAATGTGTATATATATTTAATGTTTCTAATGTAAATACTATTCATTATATTATAAGAACTAATGTAGATTGGGCATCATAGGGAAATAATGGCTGCAGATACTTTAGTTGGGTCGATGAAAACTCATCTGCATCTATCTGCCCATCTCCACTTATCCACGATGAAGGATTTGAGTGCAAAATGTGTCAGGCTAGGGCAACTTCTGAAATTATATTTTTGTGATGCCTTCTATATATTGTAATTGCATATGTTTGTTGCGACCATATGCAGAGATGAACTCAAGAATTAGTTAGTATAGTATTTTCATATTGTAACTAATATTTTAATATGGATATGGTGTAACTTCTCTTTGCCTCAAGTGCGCATATATATGGTTTATATCTTTTTTTAGAATAATTCTTCATGTTTATGGCTCAGGTGAGCCCCAATCTGCTATGAATCACATGATTTAATGTATAGTGTTTTCTTGGTTATTCCATTTGTTCCTTAACCTTTGAAGGCCATTTGGTAATTTCAACTACACCTAAGGATCCATCAGTGACCCTGGTGCTCTTTGTGACTCCTGCCTTTGACCTTGGTGCTCCTACACCAACTGTTAGTATTTGGAAGACCTCTATAGTTTGTTAATTCCTTGCTAGAATCTAAAATAAACTAACACAAGAGACACTACCAGAGGAAGATGCAAAATTGGTTGCGGAGATGAGATTTGAGGCTGGCAAAAATATGGGTGGGTTCTTTGTGAATCAAGACGGGGGGATGATGGCGTGCTACTCTCTATGAGTGCTTTGAAGGAAGAAGGGGTGATTGTCGAACATAGATTGAAGAAGAGTATTGCAGAGAGAAGGCCTACCATACCAAGGAAGTTTGACAAGAATAAGGAATATGTCATCTACATTATTATGAAGTTAATTACCAAAGGATCCAAGACCAGGCTAGAAAGATGTCTTCCCAAACACATAAAAAACATGCACATAAACATGACAGCTGAGAAACATAAATGCAGATTACACAATAGCTGAAAAACATAATTGTAGGCATCATGGTCAAAATTTTTTGGAGACAACGTAAGTGAGTTGTATACCTAGATGATGGAGAGCAACTTCTGCTCCTCCGATTCCAAGTTGACACTGCGGGATCCAAAGACCATAGATAAGGAATAAATTTAGAGAGAAGAGGAGGGCCCTAATGACCAAAATAATATAGGATGAACCTCAAGTTAAATGAGGCAACTACAAACATTTTAATAGATTTTTATTATTAAATAATGAAATTTTCATATACTAGTGCTCTAAGCCCCCTCTATGCAAATTTCATTATTTAATAATAAAATTCTATTTAAATGTTTGTAGTTGCCTCATTTAACTTGAGGTTTGTCCTGTATTATTTTTGTCATTATGGCCCTCCTCCGCTCTCTAAATTTATTCCTTATCTATGGTCTTGGGATCCTGTAGTGTCAACTTGGAACAGGAGGAGCAGAAGTTTCTCTTCATCGTCTGGGTATACTACTCAATTACGTTGTCTCCAAAAAAATGTGACCATGATGCCTACAATTATGTTTCTTAGTTGTTGTGTCCTAGGACCCCTTATGAACCTTTACGACCTCTAAGAATACATCTTAGAGGTCTTAAAATGTCGTAAAGGGTCATAAGAGGCTCCTAGGAGGGGCCAGATGAGCTTCCACCTTCACGTGGTTGGCCCTATTAAGTAAAGAATGTTAATTAAACTATTCTCAAAACAAAGAGAAGTTTAATAATTTAAGGTCTCAATCCATAGAAAAATTAAATTAGATTTACTAAGCCTCTTATTGTAGTTTTTAATAAGATTTATTTGCAACCACTAGAGACTACTCTACAAGCTTGAAGAAATGGTATATTTTGGCAAATGAAGAGTGGAAAGAAGATGATATTCTTGAGATCATGGATGGACACAATGTTGTAGACTTTATTGATCCAGATATCTTGTAGAGGCTTGAAGAACTAGAGAAGGAAGAAGGGCTTAGGATGGCAGCTAAGGGTGATGAGGATGATGAGATGGGGGAAGTGGAGTTGAATCCTGATGAAAAGGAAGCTCTGGCTACAATTAGTAAAAAGAAGAAGATGCTTATCTTCGAACATAGATTGAAGAAGAGTACTACAAAGAGCTAAGAAACATAAATGTAGATTTCACAATAGCTAAAAAACATAATTATAGGCATGATGGTCACATTTTTTTGGAGACAACATAATTGAGTTGTATACCCAGGCGATGGAGTGCAACTTCTTCACCTCCGATTCCAAGTTGACACTGTGGGATGGAGAACAACTTGGAACTGAAGGTGCAGAAGTTGCTCTCCATCATCTAGGTACAACACTCAATTATGTTGTCTCCAAAAAATGTGACCATGATGCCTAAAATTATGTTTCTCAACTGTTGTGCCCTAGGACCCCTTATGACCCTTTACGACCTTTTATGATCCCTAAGAATTCATCTTAGAGGACTTAAAATGTCGTAAGAGGCTCCTAGGAGGGGTCAAATGAGCTTCCACCTTCATGTGGTTGGCCCTGTTAAGTAGAGAATGTTAAACTATTCTCAAAACAAAGAGAAGCTCAATAATTTAAGGTCTCAGTCCACAGACAAATTAAATTAGATTTACTATCCAAATTGGTACATTGATAAGAATCAATGATGGGGAGTTTTTAGATTATGAGAAGACGTATATGCAATGGAGGCCGTAAGGGATTTTTGTGGAGATTTTCTAGATGTGGATACTATTTCTCATCCATGCACAAAATGTTCTATTAATCATATAAAATTACTTAAAACATAAGAGTTTGTAGATTTGGGATCACTGTCAGTGATTGGGAGAGCCCTATTTTGGCACCAGTCATGTAGTACAAGCACTAGAATTGAGTTTTTCGGCATGGGCTAGGAAATTTTTGTATATCAACATGCGATAGAGTCTCCTATACTCCTATTATCTCTATTATATTATAGTCTCCTATACTCTGCAAGTCTATTTGATAGGGGTTCAAGAAGCCAATCTATTATTGTCTAAAGGATATTTTGGGTTTCTATGTTTTGTTACGTGTTTTTTAATAACAGTGTTTAGATGTTTCTTAAGGTAATGTTGCTTATCTTTAGAGACAAGACCTTATGGAGAAAATCAAAGAAAGCTTTGACAATGACACATCAGACAAAGTAAAGATGCTAGAGCAAGAAAAAGAACAAATCAATCTCTTGATGGTCAAGGAGATTCAAAATGAGAAAGATGAAAGAAATAAAGTTGAAGAGTCACTAAAACAAGCCAACCTTCAGATAGTTAATATGAAGACCGAACTTGAGCATTACAAACATAAATATCAAGAATTGGATAATTACAATTAGATCATCAAAGGTGAACTCACTCAAGCCAGACTACTTATTGAGGAGTTACACATAAGAAATGACAAGAACAATGATCAAAGAACTAAAGGTAACATAAGTGGACCAAATGAAGCTAGAAGTTCAAGAACTCAAGAAGAACCAAATGAAGCCAGGAATGAGGAAAAATCTATTCCAAAATAAAGACCTACAAATGAAGATTATAGAGAACAATTTAGACCCTCCAGAGGTAGATGTTTTGGATGCAACAAAGTTGGTCACATTAAAAGAGACTGCAGGAGTAATGGTAATTCTAAACCCTTTACTAGCTACTATTTTAATTGCTATGAGTATGGACACAAAAAGGTAGATTGTAGAAAACCTAATCAATCTAGGTATAAGTAAGACTATATCAGAGAAGAAAATGTAGCCAAAATTATATGTCAGAAGCGCAACAACTTTGGACACACAGCAAGGTACTGTAAGCTACAAACCAGTCAAGATAGAAGAGGACCACCCATTTGTTACAAATGCAATAATCTAGGTTACATTGTGAAGTTTTGTAGATACAATGAAGATAACAATAGAAGAGGACCAAGAAGATTCAATGAACCAGAAACACCACCACCTATAGTCATAAGGAAAAATATTAGTGACAGTGGTAAAAGCTTAAGTGATTACATAAGTGAAAACAAGAAATCAAAAAATGAAAAGATATGACAAGTAAAAGTTCTAAATAAGGTTGTGGTTCAAGGAGAGATAGCTTGTGATGTTGTATCTTTGCATGATGAATTATTTGAGGCATCAGCCTAGAAGGCCTCATGGCCTCATGGGGAGCAGTGGATGAAGACAACATAAAATATCCAGCCCCTGTATGAGCGGAATAAGCTTGTGCGAGCTTATGTATGATATGTATAGATGTTCATGAATCTGTGGATAAGATCACAATATTTGAAGATTCATCTTCTATGTTCACAAGTTTTTGCATTAATCGGATGACATGCGAAGTTGAGCTACCTGTGTTTAATGCACACACTCAACTTGTGATGAATAAAAGACTTAAAGGACTTCATTTCTCCACCACTTTTTGATCAACAACTAAGGAGAGCAAAAGTGTGAAGGCAAAGCAGTAATCTAGCAAAGAGATTTGGTCCTTGCGTAAAGATAAGCATCGGATTTGTACGCATTTAAGGTATTTAGACCTAATCTCTCTAAAATTTATGGATGCACCAGTGATCTCTGAAATTCAAAAGGCACCCATACAAATCCTATGAGGATGATTCAGAAGGGGTGTTTTCTCAAACCCCCATAGGTGTGTTGCACATAGAAGACATTAGGGAATACATTCACTGCAAATATGAGATGATTAGGGATGTTAACATCTATAGTGAGTTAGACAAAATGATAGAAGTTAATGGATCCTTTACAGAAGAATTTAAACATCTAAAGGATCAATCAATCTTTAAATTAACCCGTCTAGCAAAATTCTTAGAGGTCGAATGGTTTAAAATCATTCTCAGTAGAATTCAAGATTAGTTTTTGTGGATTGGTGAGCAACCTACAAAAAATTGTGCACAGATGATTCATGGGATCACAGGTCTTGACAATGAAGGAGCCCTACTCATGGCAAAGAAGAACCTAAAGAAATAGGCAGAAACCCTAACTCATTCTAAATGGGATAAGAGGGCAATGACAATAAATGACATATTCTTACAAGATGTCAGATTAGTGGCAATGTTGCTAGGATACAAGGTGTTTCACAGCAACAGATCAAACTCTTTTTCTGCTGGAGTCATCATGATGGCCTATATAATGATCAAGGAAAACAAACAATACAATCTTTGTGAAATATTGGCACAAAAGTTTCTGGATAACATCAAAATTATTAAGAAAGACAAAACCAAAGTGTTTAGGTTTGGATCGCTACTAGTTCACATGTATATTCATGTTGTTCATAACTTTCCTGGCATGCACCCCAGAGCATGGAAGAGTGATGTACCTACTAGAATTCAAATATCAGAAAGCTATAGAAGACAGAAGAAGGACTGGGTAGATGGTGAATTGTTTTCTATGACAAAAATACTACAAAGATAGATGAAAGAAAGGTATAGGATACTAGAAGAGTTAGTGGAAAAGTATGAAGATACCATATGTTTCATGGTTGAAATAGATTGTGTTTGTTTTGAGGCAGTTGAACCCAAAACCAAGTGGTGCTATCCCATGGGATATGAGGTAAGTGCTGAAGTACTAACCATTCAAGTAGAGCATGTAATTACAGCAGAAAAAGACACTACTAAAGAAAGGTGGGGCACCTACAGAGAAAAGTATGAGAAAGTAAGAGAAGAACAAGAAAAGGTAACAAGAAAAAGGAAGGTTAGCAAAATTCTTGAAGACATTACTGCGAAGGTGAGAATCACTTGGGAACAGTTGAAGAATATAAGAGACAAAATGGAGGCATCTTTTAGCATAGCTATTGATGCACCTAATCCATCTAAGAAATTGGCAGTTCCTACTGTTACTATTGTTGATACACAAAAAGATGAGACTCAAAAGGTTACACCTAAAATTGTCCCTAGAAAATCTACAAGGATAGGTAAACAGATAAGTCCAAGTAAGAAAGAAACAAAAGAAGAGAGGAAGAAAAAGGAAGAGAAGACAATAGAAAAGGAGGAAGAGAAGGTGACTCAAAAGAAATCACAAATCTTGTGGAAACCTGATATGAAAGCACTTCAGAAGAGAGCCATTAAAGATGGAAATCTATCAACTATAAATAAATATTATGAGAGATACAGCCCTGAAGATCAAGAAATCATTGAAGATACTATCATAGAGCATCTATTAGTTTTCAAGAAATATTTATTGGAAATTGAAGCAAGTGTTCCTAAAGATCTCTACAGCAAACTAGAAATAAGAAAATAGTTAGCACATTCAGAAGATGAGAACATAAGAAAGAAGACAATCAATGATATGTTGCTAGTTGTATCCATTCAAGAAAGAGAAATAATCATAAAGGCACTAAAGCCTCTTCTAAGAACAAAGACCAGGATAGTCAAGATCATGGCTAGAAAATATGATGAGGTAATTGATGATACTAAAAAGGCACTAGATCAAGTTCTAATGAATACCTTACCTAAAAGGGTGTCACCTCCTAAGATGGCTAAACCTATGTCTCTGTGTTTAGGAGAGAGTTCACAATCAGTGGATATAAGTGCTCAAGTTAACTTGCAACTAGACTTCTTTGTCACTGGTGTGCCTGTTAGCCTTGACACTTCATAGGATATAAATGATCCATTTATGGATAAGATGGATAATGTGATGGAAGTCAAAGATCAGGAATAGACAGATAAGAGGAAATCAGAGGAAAAATAAGAAGAAAAAGTACAAGAGAAGGAGTTGAACCAAGAAGAACATCAAGAAAATCAACTGAAGGCAGAGGAGACCACTGGAATCAGACTTGATTCATCCCTATTGTTGGCAAGTGCTGCCAAACCAGTAAGTTCTGATGTGGACAACATGGATGAATATGAACTGATGAGACTCTCATTCATGGCATTTGCTAAAGCTAAGGAGAGATTAGCTCAGAAAGGAGACAAAAGAACCAAGACAATGGGCATGGCAGTAGAAATAATAAGTATGCTGCTACCCTCTCCACTCATTCTAAGAGACAAGGATGAAACTTAGAATCTAAGTACATTATTGGATAGCTTTGACAGTCACTTTGACTCATTGCTAAAAACAATAGAGGAAAAGGCTGAAAGAAATTTCTTGGAAAAGAAGATAAGCGAAATTCATAAGTCCATCTCATGGGACTTAGACATTCTTAAGGATACCACTCTTAAAGCCAAGAGCTGTGTGACACAAGGCAGAAAACTTTATAGCCATTGTATAAATCCCTGCAGATACTTGAAAAATGAAGAGGAGGCCATAGCAAAAGACAAGGTTAGTCTTGACAAAATAATGGACAGTTGTGAGTCATCCTCACAAAATGTGGAAGAAATTGACAAAGAAACATCCAAATTACTAGAAAACATAAGGGTACTAGAAATGGAGAAAGGGAGAGTTTCTAATAGATTTGGTGTGCTAAGAAACCTATTAACTCCCAAGCTCTCAATATTGGAGACTCATCTCTTTGAGATGATAAAGGTTGAAAGTTCAATGATAGTATCTACTCTCATTGAGCTTAAGGTAGTAGAGACAACATCATATGCACTGAATGACTTAATCCATGTCAATGAGCCACTGATAAGTTCATGGGTTGAGGATATTAAGACCTTGGAAACATCCTTCCATGATGTCTTAAATTTGGTAAGCAAAAACTAGATCGCCTATGGTTCAGTTTTGAAATTTTGAGATTTACCTTTGCCATTGATGTCAAAGGGAGAGGAAGAAAAAGAGAAGGAAAAGAAGTGAAGTACTCTGTGACACTTAGTCATTTTTCTAAGTGTTGCCATAAATGCCAAAGGGAGAGATTGTTGGCATGTGATGTTTTGGAGTACTAGAAATCTTCTAAGGGTTGGCATTTATGGAAACACTTATGTAAGTATGATCGCATGTTGTGGAGATTGCCACTAGATTCACAATCATGAAAATGACTAAGTCTAGAATCAAGAAAATAGGGTACAATGCCACATTTTTGGTTAGCGATGAAGACATACAAGGTATTATGGCTTGCGAAGTTAACTAAAGGTATTTTGGTACATGTAAATGCTTCAGCTAAGATCGCATAAGTTTTGGATAGCTGGTGTATGAGATATAGTGTTCGGAAGGTATGCAAAGATAGTAAAACAACATATCAGGGTACATGAACAGTTGCAATGATTAAGGAAAGCATGATGAATATGACAATGTGCTAAGTCATGTAAATAAAGTTTAGTGCCGACTCTTTGGTAATATAAGAGTGCTGACTCCATAAATATCATTTGCACAATTTTTTACTATGTCAAGTATGATATTTTGTGGAGCCGACTGGAAGGCTAGTTTAGTATAAATACAAATTACTTTTGTGGTAGAAGTGTGATGTTGAGATTGCAAAAAAGAGTGCAGAAGTCAGATGCAAGCTTAGTAGGAGGTAGAGCTATAACTGGAACTATCTAAGCAAGATAAGTGCTTGTATTGTTCCCTTTTGTGAACTATTTTGGGACAATATTGATTGTAAGAGTAGTGTGCTCACCACCTTTAACCAGGTGTTTTGTATGCCCCTAACAGGGTTTTTGTAATCCTCTAGTAAGGAAATGTACTATGTAACAATCAGCTCCTAACAGGGCTAGATATCTTAATAGGGACATTATACTTTAGTGCATATTTGTGGGTACCATCCCCACTAGGGTTTTCCCTTTAATCAGGGTTTCCTCGAGAACAAATCATGGTGTTATGAGTAATGTGTTATGCTTATATGTTCTTTTCATTTTTGCATTACTTTGGATTATTTATAATTGTTTAAATTTGAAAGTAAAGTTTTGTAATACTGATTCACCCCCCCTCTCAGTGTTACTCAATCCTAACATCGCTGGCAACAAGCAATAGAACGAGTGTGGACACTTGAAGATAAATATCAAATAGGGGAAAAGCACCTACAACAACAGAGGCAATAGCTATAGATACAGATGAGGATATCCCAAAAATCCCTAATATAATAAATACGGTGAAGAAAAAACTAAAAAGAGTAATGGAGAAATTATTACTATTTTGGAAGATGCAAATCCAACCAAGGAGATGCTGAAGAGGACAGATGAATTGATGACATGATTACGTCATTTTGAAGTAAGCATTAATGAATCTTTAGTTATAACAAAATTTCAATAAAGGTTTATATTTTATACTCTTTTATGTCGTGAACTAAAATATGTATGTGTTCTTGTCACAAGATTTTTTACTTGCTCAATTACCTAGTCATGGACATCGTGGTGAGGCCAGATGTAGTAGCATCATGCAAAATAGTAATAATTTCTGCATTGAATATTTTTAGTTTTTTCTTCACCATATTTATTATATTAGGGATTTCTAGGATATCCTCATTTGTATCTACAACTATTGCCTCTGTTATTGCAGGTGCTTTCCCCCTATGCCAAACATCAAATTGTGATAAAAATATCAGTAAAACTATCATTATAACTCCATGAACATCATTTTAAGTAATTATCTATGAATTTTGTGTATTAATATTGAATTATATGTCTTGTTAATGAATATTGTTATGTGTTAATGAATTCTTGATTAGTGTTGCATATTAATGAATGTTATATCATATTAATGGATGTTATGTGATTGTATTGATTGAATGTTATAGTTCATAAATTGATGAAAGAAGTGTGTAATTAGATGTTAGTGGGGAATTTAGATTGATGTTAGGGGGGTGAGGCCAGATGAGCTTCCACCTTCACGTGGTTGACCTTGTTAAGTAGAGAATATTAAAGTATTCTCGAAACCAAGTGAAGATCAAACTAACATACCTTCATTATTAAATCAATTTCATTCATTCTAGGTCTTTTCTCATAAGTGCATTTTGAATGTGTCATTGTCAGGCAACTATCAAATAAAAAACTAGAAGGGCCAATGGTCAACTTCTCATTGTCATTGTCTAGCATGATTTGACTTCATTTTGTGTAAGTATTCTCGTATTGAATGCGTCAACCTCTCTTGGCCTAATGTGGATTATTTCATTGGTTTGTGTTTTTGAGTGGGTGGAGTGTTAAATAAGTTCCTATCTTCTATTCTTAATTTGTTCAAACTGCAGGAGGGCCTAACAGATATACTCAACATAGAATTGACTGCTAGTTTGGGCAATTGAACACACTAAGTAATTGGCTTGAGAGAAAGAGTTGGATAATGTTGTTTCTAAAGACCTGTGTAATTGTCCTCAGTGGCCTCTTTTTTTTTAATAGGTTATTTATATATATATGTAGTGTCCATGCTTTTTTTTAATATAGATTCTTTTTGTGTATATGCTAGTGCTATGGAGCCTAAATAAACAATTATAAATGTAATAAATAATGTCTTCGATGAAGGAATTGATGTACCACATGTAAACCAAATTCCATGTTTTATGCCATTTTGTGCAAAATGAGCTTGTCTATTAGCATATCAGATTTTGTTACACCCTTCATGATTGTAATGTTTACGTTAAGTATTGATGCAATTTTCTAAAGTAGCAAGTTCTGTTGTCATTGTTTTTTTTCTAGTGGTTCTGAGGAGATCAAGAATTATCAAGGAAAGATATTGAAGTGGAAAGGAAAAGTTTATGAGAGGTTACAAATATTGAGTCATCAATCAGGTATACTTTTTTTTAAGTAATCGCTATAGAAATGGTTAAGTTTTCCTAAATTTTTAAAATAAGTCATAATTATTCAGTATCATATTCTTAGCTACAAGTTGCAGGTCTTCATACCATAAATTTTAGAGTTCAACTCTTACATGGACAAAGTTGTAGGTTATATTGAACCATCTGTTATCTTTTTTGACGCTTTAGTTGTCAGAAAGCTTAAATTCACATCCTAGTTGTCATTGTGTTTGGGACATAAAGCTTTATTTAACTAAATTAATTCTTTTAATATTGACATAAAAAATCTACAAATAAAGCCTAGATTGGGGACTTCATAGAAAACTATCATATGAAGAACTGCTAAAATGGCGGTATCAAATTTCCTTACAAGCAATCCACGTATCAAAATCTAGTTGTAGGATTGAAAAAAAAGACAAGATAAAAAATTTCATAGGCCCATACAAGACACCCACCAAAATATAGACCATCAATTTATAGAACCCTTTCAAGATATCCCAAGGAACAACAGGTAGTGAAAACCAAATAGATAGAAAAAATAACATAACCATATGCTGCCTCACCTATTTGAGGTAAGCCAAACTTGGTCCAATTCTCTTAACAATGGTACATATACGTCCAAGTGCAACAACCTTCAAATATTTGCAACGGTAAAGAGAATCCCCATATTTTATCAGCCTAACATAGTCTTTGGCCACTTTGGCAATGAGATTGCGAGCAATATTGATATGGCCAAGGGCTAACTTGTAGTGATCTTTATCATATAAAACATTTAGTAGATCTCCATAAAATGGATGCACATCATCTTGGTGGGGGAAATTGTCTTAGCAAATACATCTGAAGCAATAGTAGTAGAAGCAACAACAACAACAAATACATCACTGACACTTTTCGGGCATATTTCATTGACTCCTCAAAATGAGCATCCTTTATTTTAGCTACATCATCACTATCATCCTCATCCATTGCCTCGGGGTTCTCACTTCTTTTTCTTTCACGTTCAATATCTTGTAAAAGTGCAAAGGAAAGAGAACATGACAAATTGAAATAATAAGATACAAGTTGAGGAAAATTGAATCAAAAAATGTAAAATTCTAACAAACCAGCTCAAAAAAAACCATTAAGCAATTCATAACCAAATCTAGTTTGCAAAAGCCGCCACAATTGAAACTCACCTTCTCAATATTTTCTCTAATAGCATACTTGCAAGCCTGCTGACAAATCTCTATAATATGTCATCAATAAATATAATGGATGGGGTATTGTTCTCAGCCTCCTGAAAATCCTTCCGGAGATTGCTTTCACTTTCTCTAGCCAACTTTGACATGATCTCAAGTCCATTGATACAGAAAAAGAAGGCACAGATTTCATTTGCCACTACCCTAGCAATTAAATTTTTCCTAGAACCAGGAGGCCCATAGAGAAAAATACCCTTTGGGGGCTTCACACCAATAGATTTGAAGAGTTGTGGGCATCTAAGAGGAAGCTCTACCAATTCATAGATCACCAGTCAGAGCCTATCTCTCAAATAGTTGAAACAAAATGAAAACAACCAGAGTTTTTCGCAGAGCGGAGCAGATGGATTGCTAGAGCCCAAAGTAGTCTGGAAAATAGAATGAGTAGGGACCCGTTGGCAACAAGTAGTAGAATGAGTGTGGACACCTGAAGATAAATATCTAGACTAATCATCGATCAGGATGTCTTTGGTGATTAGTCTGGATATTTATCTTCAATTTTTTTTAAACACTTTGTATTGTGTCAAAATTTTGACTCACTATGGTTGACGTTGCGATGAACTTGCGTTGAAAGTCTAGCCTAGTTTGGTCTAAAAATTGACCATTTTGTGTCAAAATGGGGCATCATGGGTTTGGCATCCTGGTCAGAGCTGCTAAATATTTTGACCAATATTGGTCCAAAGTGTGACACAATGTGGTCAAAATATGATCATCGCGAGTTTGGCATCCTGGTTGGAGCAACCAAATATTTTGACCAATATTAATCTATATTGGTCGAATGATCGACCAATATACCAACACTTGTTAATGTTATTCTCGACCAAGATTACCCTTATTTTTTACCAAAATTGGCGTCGATCATTCTACGGTCATAGCAATGGGTCGATATTTCGACCCCAATAATAGCGATGAACCATTTGGTCAACTATTCGACCGAGTTGGGTAGAAAATTTGACCAATATTACGTCGAAAAATGGTGCAAAATGTACTAGTGTTAATAGGGAAGACCCCTTACAGGGTAGATCATACTTTGTGATCAAATTTGTATCCCTAACTGGCAAACTTTATATTGTGGTAGTGAAGATTTGTGGGTGTCATCCCCACCCTAGTTTTACCTTTCAAGGGTTTCTGGGTAACCAAAATCATTGTGTTATGTTTATTTTCATGGGTGATGTTTAGTTTATTATATCTGTTATACTATTGAGTTTTATGCTTATGCTATGCAAGTTTCATTTATGTCAAAATGGATAAATCAATGATATCTGATTCACCCGCCCTCTCAGTTCACATTTTCCCAATAGATTTCCAACAATTGGTATCAGAGCTTGGTATCCTAAAGAAGTCTAACCACTTGTGAGATAAAGATCTTGAGATGGAGGTTTATAAGTTGGGAAAAATCATAGAGAATCTAAAGATCAACATTCATCTTGCATTACAACAACTTGAAGCAGCCAGAGGAGAACTGAAGAAAACCTTAAGCAGAAGAAGAGAAATAACTATTCAACAAAATGAAACACAATATCAAGAAGAAGATACTACTGGACTATCTAATAGTGGAAACTCTACAGAAAGTGACAAAGCCATAAAAGAACTACTAGAGAAAAACAACATACTGAATGAGGACATTAGAAATCTGAAGAGAGAACAAGAAATACAATTTGTGAGACTTTGTGAAGTACTTGAATAGGAAAAGAAAGTTGAAGAAGACAAGACAATAGCCGAAGAAGATAAAATACAAATATTAATGAGACTTGATGAAAGGACAAGTGACATGCAAAGGTTGACAAACAATCAATTAGACATGGTAAATCGACTGCTACTGGTTAATCAAGAATTGGGTAGGAAAGATGTGGAACTCACCAATCTAAGATCAAAAAACAATCAACTGAGGAATAAATTGAAAACTGAAAAGGAAGTTAATGAAAGAATGAACAAGCCTATTGAAGCTATAAGATACTTTGAAGAACTGTTAAGGTCACCTAGAAGATCTAGTGACACATCTGGACTTGGACATGATGAGCAATTATAATCCATTGAGGAAAGATAATCATCAAAGAGTGGATAGAAAAGGAATGCAAAACTAAAGAACAACAAGCCCACATGCCATCATTGTGGAAAGCTAGGACATACAACCAACATCTGCAGAAGAAAACATGGTAAGTCTAATCCTAAATCAAAATTTAATGGACATTGTTTTAACTGTAAGAAACACGGACATCAGGAACATGAATGGAGGACAAAGGTTAGTAATCCACCTACCTCACCTAAATTCCAAGGACACTATTTAAACTATCAAAAATATGGACATAGAGCATTTGAATGCAGATCAAAACCTAAATGGTCATCAAATCAATAGATGAAGTCACCTAAGAAGGGTAATACATACAATTGGGACTACAACACTTGGTATAGTTGCCATTACTATGGAAAATATGGTCACATTGGAGCAAATTGTCTGAAGACACATTTTAGGGGTAAATCCAAGATTTGGATGAATGGAAGTATGGTATGCTATAAATGCAATAAGATAAGTCACCTTAAGAAAGATTGCAGGACACACATACTGAGCGATGAGAAAAGAAAGAATGAAGAAACCATTGAGAAAATGAGAAATCAGATGAATAAAACATGGAAGAAGAAAGAAGAGGGAAGCAATAGTGAAGCCAGTGCACCTAAGGTCACCCAATCCAATGGATCAGGTGATCACACTACTTTAAACTAAGAAAGGAAGGTATGTATGGAATTGAGTCCTATAATGTTTTAATCTTACATCAGTTCCTAACATTTATTGAGAAAAAAAGTCCATATCTGCATAGATTAAGATGCATTAGGACAGATTTGAGTAAAGGACTATACTGCATATTTGATGCCGAGCATCAGTACTCTAGTCTATAGTGACCGAGTCACTAATGTATGTCAAGTACCTGTGATAGTTGAGATCTAATGTACACCGACCTGTAACTGAATGGTTGTATCAAATGAGCTTATGTTTACCGAGTTTAACATGAGATTGTCGAGACAACTGTATCTCACCTAGAAAGTGTATGGATCATTAATGAAGCCCTAATCTGACTGTTTGAAGTCTATAAAGTGAGAATTTACCATTTATTTCATTCCACCAGTAACCATTTTGATTAGTGCTAAGTATGATTTGCATAAATACTCACAACGTGTTGTCGGCAAAACATCTGAAGAACACTTGTGCAAGGTATTTTATCGAGTAAAATATTTTCAGTACTTTAACCCTTAAGTTGTAAGATATGGAATCATCATCATCAGCTACAATGAAGAATCAAGGAAAGGAGGTCTTTAATGTTCAATTTGTGAGGAATGAGGCATACAAACCACAAAGGTTTCAGGCCATTCTAGAAAGTGCAATCATGGGAGATTTTACTGGAGCCCTGTCGTCAATTTTGAAGAAATTTTTAATGATAAATGATATTCGGTTGTGTTATATGTGCAACATTGGAGAAATAAATGATTATGAACTAAGAGAGGCATACGATAAACTATGTAGCAATGGGGTGTTGAAGCCAGAACACCAGAAGGTTGTCGAGCAAGGGTTGGTTCATGCCCTTGACTTTTCACAAAATTTCAAAGTAGAATGGATCAAGATTGTACTGAGCAGGGTACATGATATGAAAATATGGCTGGAGGATGGACCGGTCTAAATCACAAAAGACATGATTTAGTAGGTAACTAGATACCCTAAACTCCATGAGAAGAAAACAATGAGATGTCAAAGCAAGGAGGAAATTCAAGAAAACACACAAGCAATATGGAACAAGTGAGGCATGAGTATCTCTACTATCACCGACCCAAAAATTGAGTTTGCAGTAAGGGTGATAGCATACAAATTTTATCATTAAAGTCGATTGGATAGTGTCACATGCATGGTAGTGGACCAGGCTTGGAAGATAATAAATAAGGATCAAACATATGACCTTTCCAAGCTCCAATTGACACAACTTGCTGAGAATCTTACATCAATCCGGAAAGCAAAGAATTCAGTGTGTAAGTCTAGTTCCCTACTTGTTTGTTTATTCTTATACATTTAGAAAAATTTTCTTACTATTGGAGGAGTAGAATGGTATAAGAGTAGACTGGTGACAATTTAGATTAATGATTTTATTAGTCAAATGGGTGATAATTTTGAAAGCATTATGGAGAATTACTTTGTAGAGTTTAAGAAGAAAATGAGGAAAAGAAGTAGAATTCTTGTATCCTTAGTAGAGAAATACAATCAAGACATATGCTTTCTAGTTGAAACTGACCTCACATATGCTCAAGCTATAATACCAAGGGTATCATGGCTAATTCCATTACCTTATGAGGTAAGAATTGATGAAACTACAACAACAATCACAACCTTATTAGCCGAGGAAGTTGATAAGAAGGCTACATATTTTGGAACCTATGAGGAAGAGAAGGCTAAGATAACAATGAGACTAAAGTCAGCTACCATGGAAAGAGAGAGGAAAAAGATAGTGAAAAACATTTAGAATATGATAGGAGAAGGAGAGGTAGATGCACCTCTAGAACTTACTCAAGGATTAGGAGAAGATAAGTCAAGTAAGTCTAGTGAAAGTGAAGAGGAGGAGAAAGTAGTAGAAAAAAAAGGCAAGAAGATATCAGTTGCCAAGCCTATAAGAAAAATAATGCATAAACCAAATCCTATCTCCTCACCTATACTTAGGCCAAGAACTAGGGAAGCCTCTACTGTTGTAGTTGCCGAGCCTCAAAAGAAAACCCCTGCATCAGGGAAGAGAAAAATTGTTTAGCCTAAGGCAGTGCTAAGCCATTTGAAGAAGAAACCAAGGAGGAAACTCATTTTGGAGAAGGATGATGAGGAAACCAACAGTGATGAGGAAATAAAGAAGAAGGTAGCATTACAAAAGAGAACACTGATTGTGGATGAAATATGCCACAACATTAAGAGCACTGCTAGACTACCAGGCTTCAAACACATCAAATTTGAAAGGATAAGTATTGAGGATAAAGAAAAATTTGAAGAAGCAATGATTGAGATGCTTTGCATATTCAAAATGGTACTTCAATTGGGGAAACTGATTCTTGATGAATTATATCAAAGAATAGAACATAAATTGAAATATGCCCTTATAATAGAAAAGAAAATCAGGGAAAACACACTTGCTCAAGTCACACCAGACTTGTCCCCTACTTACATTTAGCAATACATGGAGAGTACATAAATAGATTCATTCCTAAGCTCTGGGCATACTCTATCCTTCAACACAAGGTTGAAGATGTTGTTCAACAAATTTTAAAGGTATGGAAGATCATTTTTGGTCTTATAATTGATAAAAGTACACAACAGGATGCTAGCAAATCTAAGGGAGTTGAGCTAGATAATAAAGAGGATGTTAGTGAACCTCAAATTCAGAAGGAACCAGCTCAGAAGACTGAGGAGCATAAGAAGACAACTGAAATAACTATTGTTGATATCAATAAGGACACCCCAATGAAAACTCATATATTGACCAAGGAAGAAATCCAAGCTGAGGCAGCCAAAGATACATCTTTGTCGGGTGGTAATCCTATGTTATTACAAGTGATAGATTATCCACAGATCAAGGATACATCAACTGTCAAAGTTACCTCTACCAGTCCACACAAAGCTACAATTGATATGCTAGTCATTCATGATACTACTTTTGAGGAACAAGACAAGTCAGTAATTACACCTAGGCCTACATCTACTGAGGAGTCAAGTAAAGGGCATGCAGAACAATCTACATTAGTTATAGTAAATCCTCATGTGGAGGAAAAGGAACCAGAAAAGAAAGAGACAAAAAAGGCAATAAACACTCAAGAGTCTAAGGAGTAAGAGGTAATAAAAGCTCTTATACAGATGTAGAGTGGTACAACACCTAGAAAGAAGTCATAGAAAAAGAAGGAGAAATACCCCACTCTACAGGTGACACTCGAGGAAGTTATTGTGATTCCTAAATGGGATACAGATAACTTGACCTATGATCATATGCAAATACTACAAGATCTGCTAAAGAAGAAGAGAAAACAAGAAGAAATGAGAAGGGAACATCAGCAAAGGCAAGTACTTCATGAAATAAAAGGTATATTCATAGATGCTATTAATATGACTGATGTAAATGACTTTGACCCTATTCTGGAACAACTTGTTCACATTGTCAAGAAAGTGACTGATGACAACAACGAGGCTAATGACAAGTTGTTGCAGTGGTCAGAAAGGAAATTTGACACCAAGGTACTTAATAAGGTCTTTGCATATATCAAAGTGAAGCATGTAGAAATTTCTATCTTAATATCAAACTTAGAAGTTGTACTAAATGCACAATCTTTGTACAAGAAATTGTGTGATGTAGAAGTGTTTACCAAGGACAACTAGGATCTGATAGATAAGCTACAACAAGATATCAAGTCTATAGGTCACTCATTGAGCTTGGATGCAAGTTCCAGCTCTATACATTACACCAAGCTTCTACATACTCAAGGGAGGTTAGCCTAGTTGATGGCTAATGATGGTAAGATAAGGGCTTGCTTACTCTCCATTCAAAGAATGTTAACACCTCATATGGAGGCCATACAAAGAGAGTTAGCTATGAAAAAGGAATTAGTTCAGAAAAATCCCCATCTTTCTATTGCTGAGAGCCTAGTTGACCTAGCTGTCGAGCTAGAAGTAAAGTCTAAGGTTTTGAAGATTGCAACATCCGATTGGGACTAAAAACTTCTGAGCTATTAGTTTAGAAAGATCCCCATCTTTCTATTGCCCTAACAGGAAAACTTTATACTGCAGTAGTGAAGATTTGTGGGTGTCATCCCCACCCCATTTTTACCTTTCAAGGGTTAATGGGGAACCAAAATCATTGTGTTATGTTTATTTTCATGGGTTATGTTTAGCTTATTATATCTGTTATACTGTTGATTTTTATGCTTATGCTATGCAAGTTTCATTTATGCATGTCAAAATGGATAAATCAGTGATATTTGATTCACCCCCCCCCTCTTAGTATCACATTTTTCCAATAGATTTCCAACAATTTTATTGATTCTTAGTTTTTAGCATTCAATACTAGAATCTTTCATTTAGCTCATATTCCTACCTAGTTCCCATCTTAGTGTTGAATGCTTGAGACTAGTTCTCCATAACTAGTTCTCCATAACTAGTTCTTGAGTTATTCGATCTCATTTTCATCTAGTTTGAATTTAATATCTTTCATTCATCATTTGATCAAAGTGGGATTTATACTTGTGTTGGGAGAGCAAACCCACAACCTCTCTAAGAGCTTACATCAAGCAAGTCTTGGGTGCACTTGCTTCATGCTCATCTGAGGTTATGTGGAGAGTAGTGTAGGAATAAGGTTAAACATGATTTCTTTGTTATTTTAAAGATTTTAATATGCACATGTCTAACTAATGTTTGAGTTTTTATGCTTGCTCCACACAGGTCACTTTTCCATAAATATAGGAACACAAATGCATCTACCTCAATTGTATAGGGGAAAAATGAAAATAATTCAATAATAGAGTTGTAGGAGGAGCAAGACTTTATTACATATTTCAATAAATTTTTATTAAGAGCCTAGAGGAAGTGCATCCTTGTTAGGGTTTAACTATTGAGGATAATATAACAACTATTCCAAATGACACTAAAAGAAAAAATGCTTTCTTTGTTCTTAAGATCCAATTAGAGGTTCTTGTACAAAAACATATTGTTCACAAGTTTTCAATGTGTTTAGTTTATTTATGATGAGTCAACACATCATTGTGAGAATATATATCTACAATGGTTTCCTATTTTATTAAAAAAAATGAAGATGGTGAAAGAAGCTTTCTATGTGAAGTTTTCTCTCTCAAGAGACTATGTTTTGGCATATAATTAAAATGCATATGGACTATATTAATACTTGATTGGTGTTACCAAAGCAGTTTAAATTGCATTACAACATGGGTCTTCCCAAAAACTGATGATTCTAATAGAACACCAAGTACTGAAAAAAATTTGCAAGTCATGAGAATTACTTGAGAAGTATGGATTTTAGAGCTACTTCTATTCAGACTATACAAATAGTTGCACTCCACTAAAAAACTGCAGCACCTAGAGAGTTTCTAATGAAAGTTGAATATTTCTTCAATTTTGGAACTACTGAGCCACATGCTTTAAGTAGAGAAAAATCAGTAGACAAGACACTTATTGATCTTGTAGACACCTTAAAATATCCTCATGAAATAAATAAAATTCATCTATTAATTAAATAGACAATTATGTTTGTTTAGTTAATTCATTATGTTCTTCTACTATTATTTAAATAGATATTCCTATAAATTTAAATAATTCACTGAGCTTCTTCTATCCTAAAAATTAAATATTTTCCCATTTTTTACCTCTCTTTTCTCCTATTTATGGAATAAACACCTTTGTTTATTTTATAAATTCTTAAATCCTCTTCTTTCCATATAATCCAATCACCATCACTTACATTGATTAACTCCTAATTCTTGAGCTTGTGCCACTTTTCACATGTATCTTTATTTGGCTCTTATGAAAAATCTCAACACATTCTTACCTATCATTCAATCCTAGCCACTCACTTCCTATTGCCTCTTAATCTACTTCACTCCCACCAAAACCGTACCTAAACTTCAATCCTATTCAATATCCTAGCACCTCTTAATCTCAACCATTGATTTTCACAAGGTTTCTATAAAGATATTTTTTTCACCACATTTGCTACTTTGTGACTTCATGAGCTTGTGCAATAGACTACCTTAAGCTATCTAGTGATCTTATCTTGCACATTTGTGAGTTTGATCCCTTGCATACTAGCATCTTTGAGAACTTGCATTTGCTATCCTATCACTATCATATTTTCATACTCACATTAAATATATTATCAATCAACCATCTCCATTCTCCATAGCATCTTGTGCTTTGTGAGTGCAATGAAATTGGGAGCACTCACATTTCATCCATACAAGATCTTGGAAGATAGGAGGACAAGGGAATCAAGCGATTCATGGAGGCATTTGTTTTGTTTGGTGTTTATCTAACTTTGTTTGCACTTTTGTGAAGAAATGTTCTCTTTATATGATGATTGAATGCATTGTGATTTGCTTTCTTATGGTTTGGCTAGAATAATTTTTCACACATTATTTGCATTGTCAATTTCAATCCTCGTTAGACCCTATTCATTATATAGATCACATGTTTTCCATGATTCAGTTGAAAGGAATCAATTTCTATATTGAAACTTAATAAAGAACAAATAGAGGATGAGCTTATTCAATTAATTATTCAAACGAAAAATATATAAATTGTAGAAGCAATGGAAGAGGTAGGTAACAATTGAATTTAAAATAGAAGAGGATCTATATGCATACATGCTACTTATGTAGATTTGGTGACAATTTGAAGGTCATACTTGAGTATTTATGGAAATGGGCCTAATTTGGACCTTGTTGAGTTATGACTCGATAATTTTCAATTTGTGTATAAGAGAATTTGTTTATAAGAGAACATGAAATACATCTAGAAGTCAAATTTTTATCCAAATTTAATGGGAGAGTAGAGGAAAAGTGTAAAGAGATTGAGTGTTTTTGTTATTCCCTTTATATTTTCATACTCACATTAAATATATTATCAATCAACCATCTCCATTCTCCATAGCATCTTGTGCTTTGTGAGCGCTATGAAATTGGGAGCACTCACATTTCATCCATACAAGATCTTGGAAGATAGGAGGACAAGGGAATCAAGCGATTCATGGAGGCATTTGTTTTGTTTGGTGTTTATCTAACTTTGTTTGCACTTTTGTGAAGAAATGTTCTCTTTATATGATGATTGAATGCATTGTGATTTCCTTTCTTATGGTTTGGCTAGATTAAGTTTTCACACATTATTTGCATTGTCAATTTCAATCCTCGTTAGACCCTATTCATTATATAGATCACATGTTTTCCATGATTCAGTTGAAAGGAACCAATTTCTATATTGAAACTTAATAAAGAACAAATAGAGGATGAACTTATTCAATTAATTACTCAAACAAAAAATATATAAATTGTAGAAGCAATGGAAGAGGTAGGTAACAATTGAATTTAAAATAGAAGAGGATCTATATGCATACATGCTACTTATGTAGATTTGGTGACAATTTGAAGGTCATACTTGAGTATTTATGGAAATGGGCATAATTTGGACCTTGTTGAGTTATGACTCGATAATTTTCAATTTGTTTATAAGAGAATTTGTTTATAAGAGAACATGAAATACATCTAGAAGTCAAATTTTTATCCAAATTTAATGGGAGAGTAGAGGAAAAGTGTAAAGAGATTGAGTGTTTTTGTTATTCCCTTTATATTTTCATACTCACATTAAATATATTATCAATCAACCATCTCCATTCTCCATAGCATCTTGTGCTTTGTGAGTGCTATGAAATTGGGAGCACTCACATTTCATCCATACAAGATCTTGGAAGATAGGAGGACAAGGGAATCAAGCGATTCATGGAGGCATTTGTTTTGTTTGGTGTTTATCTAACTTTGTTTGCACTTTTTTGAAGAAATGTTCTCTTTATATGATGATTGAATGCATTGTGATTTCCTTTCTTATGGTTTGGCTAGAATAAGTTTTCACACATTATTTGCATTGTTAATTTCAATCCTCGTTAGACCCTATTCATTATATAGATCACATGTTTTCCATGATTCAGTTGAAAGGAACCAATTTCTATATTAAAATTTAATAAAGAACAAATAGAGGATGAGCTTATTCAATTAATTATTCAAACAAAAAATATATAAATTGTAGAAGCAATGGAAGATGTAGGTAACAATTGAATTTAAAATAGAAGAGGATCTATATGCATACATGCTACTTATGTAGATTTGGTGACAATTTGAAGGTCATACTTGAGTATTTATGGAAATGGGCCTAATTTGGACCTTGTTGAGTTATGACTCAATAATTTTCAATTTGTTTATAAGAGAATTTGTTTATAAGAGAACATGAAATACATCTAGAAGTCAAATTTTTATCCAAATTTAATGGGAGAGTAGAGGAAAAGTGTAAAGAGATTGAGTGTTTTTGTTATTCCCTTTATATTTTCATACTCACATTAAATATATTATCAATCAACCATCTTCATTCTCCATAGCATCTTGTGCTTTGTGAGCGCTATGAAATTGGGAGCACTCACATTTCATCCATACAAGATCTTGGAAGATAGGAGGACAAGGGAAACAAGCGATTCATGGAGGCATTTGTTTTGTTTGGTGTTTATCTAACTTTGTTTGCACTTTTGTGAAGAAATGTTCTCTTTATATGATGATTGAATGCATTGTGATTTCCTTTCTTATGGTTTGGCTAGAATAAGTTTTCACACATTATTTGCATTGTTAATTTCAATCCTCGTTAGACCCTATTCATTATATAGATCACATGTTTTCCATGATTCAGTTGAAAGGAACCAATTTCTATATTGAAACTTAATAAAGAACAAATAGAGGATGAGCTTATTCAATTAATTATTCAAACAAAAAATATATAAATTGTAGAAGCAATGGAAGAGGTAGGTAACAATTGAATTTAAAATAGAAGAGGATCTATATGCATAAATGCTACTTATGTAGATTTGGTGACAATTTGAAGGTCATACTTGAGTATTTATGGAAATGGGCCTAATTTGGACCTTGTTGAGTTATGACTTGATAATTTTCAGTTTGTTTATAAGAGAATTTTAAAAGGGTGCTCCAAATGCTTGGGAAGTTTACATAGAGAACATGAAATACATCTAGAAGTCAAATTTTTATCCAAATTTAATGGGAGAGTAGAGGAAAAGTGTAAAGAGATTGAGTGTTTTTGTTATTCCCTTTTTATTTTCTCTTTTGTGGGTATTGAAGGGAGTGACTTTTCTCGTTCTTCATTCCAAATAACCATACCCTAAGCATGTTAAAATCTGCTCGCATTATGCTCTTTAAGGACCGAAAGGTGGGGTAGTCACTTTTCAGTCCCTCATCTTTGTGCACATGCCTTAATCACGTGGATGCCTTATAATATTCACAACATTATGTTAGGGACAACATGCATCCCCATATTTATTCACTTGCATAATGTTTTTCACACCTTAAGATTCATATTTACTTATGACTCATTCATATTATCAACAACCTTATACCTTAATGAACATTTTTACATGCATATCATTTGATATATTATCACTAAATCATCATCAAATGCTAGAGGAAGAGCACTAGTTATCGCCAATGTTCCAATTGCCATTCATTCCTTGCTCACCCAACCCCCAATTACTAACTTTAAAGAAATAAAAAATGATAACTAAGAGCCCATTAAAAAATATCATATACCAATAGTTGCCCGCTTGTACCCCTAGTAATTAGAATTCTTGAATGACTATTCAGACACTTATGCATAAGTATTGACAATTTTTTAGGCGGTTGTAGTGCATACTTATTGGGGCATCTTTAAGTAGGTATCAAGTGACACTTTGAAATGACCATTAATTAACCCTTGTGTAGATAATAGATCCCATGGCATGTGTCGTTACCAACTAGAAGCCGGAGCAATAGCTATTAGCAGTTATGTCACAAATGGAGACAACAAAAAAATACAAATGGGGTTGGAAGTAAAGTGGGCTAAACCTTGGAGGAAACCCTGTGGTTAAGTGTGCTTGAGCTAGAATAGTACTAGGATGGGTGACCTCTTGGGAAGTCTTAGTGCTTCACCTTTGTGGGCATCACCTAGATGCAATGAGTGCTAAGTGTTCCATTCATTCTCATGAGAGATGGGTTTTTGTGAACTACTACTCATGAAACATGGGTCAATGAGTTTGACTCAGAAACTACTAGCAATATCACAATTCGACTTGTTATGGAAAATATCTGCTACTTATCATCCAATATACCATTTAGGATCTATGGGTGTGTGAAGTTAGTTATAATGGCTACTTGCACGCTTCCCTATATATAAGATTTATCACTTTAATTTATCTATTTTCTTACAAGATTATTGCTAGTGTATAATCATGCTTAGGTGCTGAGGTGGCTTGTCCATGTGGCATCTTGCCCATGTAGAAAGAAAGATAGAAATTTACAGAAAGTTTGTAGTCATTTGCAAATATTTACAGTTGTTTGGATGATCTTTGGCCGAATTGATCTCCATTTTTGACAAATTTCCGGTTAATTTGCTTATTGACTATCTTTTGGCATCAATCTGGCATTCATTTTGGCGTTGGAATTGTCTTTAACCTGAAACTGGCATGATAAACTTTGCCTTATTTAGGTTTCCTTTAGCATCGGTCTGCTCCTTATTTTGCAGTGATTCACATCCCTGACATCGAATCTGGACCGTGATTCAAGTTTTGATCTATAATAATTGTGCTCTGGCATCGGACTTAAGCATATTGACGTCCAAATTTGTTCTGTCGACCTACTCATTTTGTACTACAATCGGCTTTAATTTGGTGTTTTATCTACTTCTTTAATCAGAAGTTGGCATCTAATTCTTCTGGAGCAAATTGACGTGCAGGATGTGAAAGAAAATTGGCAGTTTTTTCCTTCCAACAATAGGCATTTGAAGCTTTTTGGCATCAAGAACTGCGACTTACACTTTGCTTCCATTTGACAGTTTAAATCAAACTTGGCGTTGTGTTTAGGGTAGCAACTATCCATGTTTTGATGCAAATTTGGGCGACTTGGAGGCATCCAAATTTGCGAGGGTAAATCTAGATTTTTAAATTTCAAATTTTGGCTCTAATTTGTTCTATCAGAAATCCAACCTTCTAAATGCACCTATTCAACATTCAAAATGTACTCGTATTTCAAATGCACCTATCTGAGCTTTAGAATGCACTGAGACAGTTGTGTGTAAGTTTCAAATTAAATTCAACATTTTGTGTCACTATTTATCTCAAAAGTGGAAAAATGATAATGGCAACAAATGCCCTAGGACATGTGTCATTAAAGGAGGGGGAGAGCTTCTACTTAAGCTCGTGGGGCAAGGGGGTCCATCATGTCAAAATTGCAACTTCGTCCTTTTGTAGTCAAGCTAAATTAAGAGAATTAATTATCTTGGAAACAAAAGATTATGAACCACTGTCATGCGTGTTGTCTACTATCCTATCTCCTTTGACTCATTTCTAAGCCACATGGTGAATATAAGAAGAACAATAGGTTTACCGAAATGACAAGGTTTATGGACTAACATGCATTACATTAATGAGGGATATATTCATCATATAGAGCACATTGAGTGTCTTTTCATTGCTTGTGGCATCATCTAGTAGTTGTTTGAAGATATTGAATCATCATCTAATCATGATGCTTCCTTTACTGAGACACCTACTACTTTGACTTGTATAGACACATCCATAGAGAGTGATCAATTGTCAGACAATGCTCCTCCACATATTGTTGTTTCCACCACATCAACGACATGGAATAGATCACACTGTTGTCACTGAGTAGGCTATAATTATCACCCCTAAGACGAACCATAGATTGTACCACCCCACTAGGTAGATCATTTTCATATCTATTTCCATATAAGTAGAACCCAACCCTTGTCTCATTATACTTTCTCATATTTTAGAAATAAACAAAGTAAAATAATTATTTTTGTATACTTCACTTGTGTGATAGAAGTTGTTCATTGCATATATTTTCTCTATTAAATACATGTTTCTATGAAATAGTCACACCAAGGAAAGAAACATGTGAAATAATTCAAAATTGGTTAATTACTTTACATGGACTATGCATTTAATGTCATGTCTAACTAATTTACTTTTTATGTTGGTTGAGAATGACTATATACTTTGAAATGCATGTTCATGATAGATTCACATGCACTTTGAATTGGAGACAAAATTTAACGATGGAATTTACACACTTATGTCGATTCTTGTTAAGATTTGAACCTATTTTGATGGAATGAATCAATGCAATTACATATCAATAAGTGGTGCTCTCTTATGCCAATATTAACTCATTCCCTAATCTTTAGATGCCCTCCTTACACTCCTACTTATAAATTTTCGCATACACTTGAGCTTATCTCAACCCCATTTATACCTATTTCTACACATTCTCCCTATTATCCATTTACACATCATACACCTATATTATTGATCCCAATATTTGTATTTTCCTATCTTGGGTCAATCTTAAAATACTTAAATTCAATGTTGAGGCATTCAACATCAACCCCAAATTAAAATCTCAAATTTTTACCCTTTTTCACTAGCCATTGTATGCCAACTAGGCAAATATTTGTATGAATGATTGTTATGTCATGTTATTTAAAAATATTGGTTTGTGCAACTAAACATATTCAAGAATAATAAAGAATGTCCAATTTTCAAGGAATGTCATTGTAGGAACAAATTGAGTCCGGAGCTTAAAAGGAATCTACTACATCAAATTATACCTTTGTATATTATGTTTGAATATTCATCTTTCCCATAAAATTTATTCCATTGAGGATATTAACCTAGATGAACTTAACCCTCAAAAATCTAAAATCTTCCCCAATTCAATACCATAATCTTAACGAACATTCAAATATCAACAATTTAAAAAGAAAAATATCAAAGAAGGATCCAACAGTCACTCCCTCTCCCTCTACGAATTTGAAATCCATGGCCTCCAAAATGCAACTTCTTGTGGATGGGGCATCTACTATTCTTTCCATGTGTGCTTTCTAGATGTTAGTGTTGATTGTGGCTTATCGCCGGGGACATCATCTACTACCGCCTTTAGTGTTATGTTCAAGTCCTCCTCAAATGTTGTTCCACAAGCTGGCATTTCATTGCAGGGGATTGTCTCCCTGTTTAAGCATCCTCCCGTTGTCTCTAGGAGGTAGCGTGGGGCTTCTCTTCTAGGTCCCTCTGCCTCTTCATTGCCAGGATGGGAGACTTCGATTGGTGTTGTGGATCCTGTGTTGGAGGTGGAGGGATTTCTGCTTCTAGGATTTTCATGCATGGGGTTCCTGTTAGAATGTGAAGTTGATGATATTCCTATTGTTTTCATTAATGGTTGTCATTGATGTGAACATATCCTATGCATATTCATGTGTTTTGGTTGCATTTGTTGATGTGTACCAATATCCTTGGCGTATCGGTAGAAGTGTTCACCAAAGGATGTGTTTTAGATGTCTATCCTTTTCCTTTTTAGTGGTGGCCCTTCTTTGTGTGCAACATATGGTGGATCAATTGTTTGGGGTCGATCCTATTTGGAGCGTGTTCATTTATGTTTTGGTCCCAACAGTTATTGTGTAACGTGTTCATCCTATCCATTGGTATTGAAAGCTTTGGAGATGGTGTAGCTTGTTGATATACATGAGGTGTATTCTATTAATCGAGGTGGTCCACATTTCATTCCTTACCACTATGGGAATATTTTGGTGTGACATATTTCAAATTGTTTCGGTTGAAATAGTTGGTGGTATCAAGTAGTATAAGAAGAGTGATGATTTCAATTGTTCACATGGCTTATGTGTTTCTTGCATGCGAAGTGATTTTCAATCTATGTATAGGAGATCTATGTGTTGATGATTGTGTGTGCGGATGCAATCAGTAGAAAATAGATATATCATTTCTATATTGCAGAGTGTTGGTGACAGTGATCTTAGCGGTGGATTCAATCTCTTTTCAAATATTTTTGCCGTGAGCCTATTTATCTGGCAATGAGCATATTTGTATTGACAGAAATCCATATTCATTTCTAAGGGTAATTAGCTCGATCGACAATGAGCCAACCAATTGTGGGCCAACCTGTAGTGAGCCTTTGTAAAATCACCTTAACCAGTGTCACATTAATCAATGTTTCATTTCATGAGAATTAGCTTTTCCATTGTTTTTCCCAGTTTGGGTTTCCACGTAAATATTGGTGTTCTTTGTGTTGGTGTTTCTATGCTTTCATGTTTACATATGCTATGAATGTTTGATGTGGTTAACAGATAGATCAAAAGTTGATATTGTTGTTGTTTATAAGTTTACTAGGGTAAGCGCACCAGGATGGTGTGCAAAAAGGGGGGTATAAGTGGCCACATTTTTTTTAAAATCGGGTAAACCTGAACTTCAAAGATAAATTTGAGGGTCATGAACTCACAAGTAGGAGTTGTGCAAATAATAAGAATTGTAGTACTCTGAATCTAGTTTCTGAATTACTAAAAAAAATTAAAAAATTAATAAGATTAAGAGGGTCAAATCCACCGTGCATGAAAAATTGTTCTTGATTTTTTTAGAAAAAAACATATCATAGATGTTTCCATGCGCTTCACAAAAGATATAGTTAGATTTTGTATTTTGAAAAATGCTTTCGTAGGATGATAGGTAAGAGTGAGATCTAGAAGTTGTGTATTTTTTTTTAAATTTTCCATTGAGTTTTTTTCTATGATTTTTTGAAGTGATTGTATCTTGAAAATTTGGTACCTGTTTGTGCACTAGGCATAACTTGCATCAAAATAATTAAAAATGCAAACTTTTTTAAAAAATTGTATAGAATTAAGTGTAGAACATTAATATGTATTTTTTTTAATTTGGTCAAGTAGATCAGATGTTATTAAGAAAATAATATGCATATGTCTCTGAGGACTGTCAAGACACTGGTAAAAAAAATTAAAGTTTACTATGCTAATGTTGTCCAAAAATAGAAAAAATTACATGGCTAGAAAGCTTAGAAGACGTGTGAGATTATGGTGGTAATTTTAGAGATACCCACTTGATCATTTGTAAAATTGATGATGAGGAAGTCGAGAAATCATCTTAGAAGATGAAAAAAATGTGTAAAGCGACAATAATGGAGGGAAAATGGGCATGCAAGCCTTAGGGTCACTTTCCAACCCCCTTACCAAGCCATAATGTATACAGGTTCCTATGTGTTAAACAACCCGCAAGGGTTTTACAAAACCAACAGTACCATTCCAAGTTCTACATAACTCGTGTGAGTTATGTAGAACTAAGAGCATCATTTTTACTTCTACAAAACCTGCACAGGTTATGAAGAAATAAAAAAATATGCTTATAAAATTAGCATGCACTAAAAATATGTATATACTTACATATATATTGTGTATATGTATGTATGTGTGTGTGTGTGTGTATATGCATGTCTCTCCTCATTCCCTCTCCATCTCTTGTCTTCCTTCCCCCATCACCTTCTCTATCTATTATGAGCCCTAATTATCCTCCTTGAAATTTATCTCATATCTCCCCCCCCCCTTCTCTCTCTCTCTATATATATATGTGTGTGTGTGTGTGTGTGTGACTCTCTCTACTCCCTCACTCCCTCCCTTTGTCTCCCCCTCTTCCTCTATCTTTCGTAGTTCTACATAACCTGCAAAAGTTATGACAAAATATGAACACACACTCTCTCTCTCTCTCTCTCTCTCTCTCTCTCTCTCTCTCTCTCTCTCTCTCTCTACATAAACCATGTGCGGTTTATGCAAAACTAAAAGCTTGCATAAGTTTTAGTTCTATAGAACCCACACATGTTATGAGGAAATATGAATGTTAACCTTCTTTGCTCAATGGAACGTGCACGTGTTCCATTGAGCTAATTATATTATTCCCAATGACTAAAAAATAGCATTGCAACTCATTCAAATGTCCCACTACTACTTTTCATGTCTTTATGTTACAATAGATCAGACAGGTTTTTATATTTTTTTGTCACATTTGATTTCTCTTATTTTTTGGATTGTTCTTGAAGTTATTTTAGTGTTATTACTTTAGATTATAACAAAATGATGTTGATTTGTTCTTTTTTTGGTAAGGTTTTAAAAAAACTTATAGTTCTTCATAACCTGTGCGGGTTATGAAGAATATTTTTTAGCTCTTCATAACTAGTGTGGGTTATAAAGAACTTTTTTTAGTTCTTCATAACCTGCACGGGTTATGAAGAAGTATAAGATTTTTTAATTATTATTTTTAGGCTCAGCATGGCTCTCCCAACCCTAAATGTTTTGAATTTCAAATAACCCACACGGGTTTTGTCAATTTTGAGTTGTTTCTTTCATGTGGCCACTTTTTGACTAGCAACTTGGTGCACTTACCCATTGACAAAGTAAAAGTTTTATAAAGTGGGTGGGAATAATTGATTCACCTCCCCTCTTAGTTATTCAGCTTTGTTCAACAATTGGTATTAGAGCCCAGTTACTTGGTATAGAGTTTAACCGCTTGAGGAAGATATGATGGTGCACAAACTAAGAATTCCTATGTTTGATGGATCAGACTACAGTACATGGAAAGATCAGATGAAAGGATATTTGATTTTGGTCAGTTACAATACTTGGAAGCATGTAGAGAAAAACTATGTATATCCTGAGAATGGCCTTAAGACTCCAGATGAAATCACAATGTATGAGGATAATGAAAAAGTGAGGTATGCTATTACTAGTTCTTTATCAAAGAATGAATTAGCTACGTTTATTTCTTTAAAGAATTCTTATAAAGTTTGGAAAAAATTGAAAGAGGTTTATGAAGGAAATGATAGGGTTAAGTTATCTAAGAAGCTAACAACAAAATGCCACTATGAGAATTAGAGAATGGAAGAAGGTGAAGACATTAGGAGCTACAGTCAAAGAGTTGAGAATGCGGGTAATGAAGTCAAGAATGAAGGAGGCACTATTACAAATGAGGATTCCATGGAAAATATATTGATGACATTACCAAATAGCTACAGTGATAAGAACTCAGCTATAAAGGAGGTGTATGATCCAAAGAATTTTACTAAAGAGCAGTTGTTTGGCACTCTGACCGCATTTGAGTTGAGGAAGTTTGGAAGAGAGAAGAGCATATATATCTAAGATGAAATTCAAGGAAAATAAATCAAAAGAAGATCCTAACGGTGATGATGAAGAAGAATTTGAAGAAAAAATTGCAAGGAGACCAAAGAAAGGTACCAGTAAGTACAAATGTATGTTACCCCCGAAATGTTTTAGATGTGGTAAGATTGGTCATTTGGCTACTAGATGTCTAGAGAAGGGTCCTAGATAGAAGTTTAAGAAGTTCAATAAAGAGGACTACTATGTGAATGAAGATGATAGTATTTTATATGAAGATTCAAAGAAGAAGATTATCTATTTTATGCTAAAGAAGATAAGAAATCAAAAATTGATATCTCTAACATTTGTGTTGAAGTTGATGATGATGTTGAAACTTCTTTGTATGTTACAAGGAACAAAAATGAATGGTTGATTGCTAGTGGTTATTCTCATCACATGACTAGAGATAAAAGTAAGTTTGTGTCACTTCACAAATATGATGGTGGTCCTATTAGATTTGGTGATGATAAGTCTACTTATATTGTTGGTAGAGGATCTATTACTTTTGATTGAAACAATAATACTAACAATGTCTATTATGTGAAGGTTTTATGTCACAATCTCTTGAGTGTTGGATAGATGTGTGAGAATAGATATGATGTTGTTTTCAAGAATGAAGGATGTGAAATTTGAAGGATATTTGGTGATGTGATTGTAGTTGGAAAAAGAAAAGGAAGGAATATGTACCATCTTGAAGGAGCTTTAGAAGGATGTTGTTTACTATTTCAGAATAATGACACTTGGCTTTGTCACTGGAGGATGTGCCACATCAATTTTGATTATTTGGTAAGAATAAGTTCATCGCATGAAGTAAGAGACTTTCCTGGATTATGCAAACCAAATAATGTGATTTGTAAAGGATGTCAGGAAGGAAAATAGATAAGAGAATCATTTAAGGAAAAATACTATTCATCAATCGGTCTACTAGAGTTTGTGCACACTAACCTTTGTGGTCCTACTAGAACAAGAAGTTTTCAAGGTGGGATATACAAATTATACTTTTTATTAATGACTATTCAAAGTTGACTCAGGTTGCATTTCTTTTAGAAAAATAAGAGGCATTCGAGAATTTTAAAATAATCAAAGAAAGAGTTGAAAATGAATGTGGTAGAAAGATTAAATGCTTGAGATATGACAAAGGTAGAGAATTTACTTTTGATGTGTTTGATTTTTTTTGTGTGAAACATGGTATTAAGATATAGTTTTCATTAGCTAGAATGCCACAACAAAATGGTGTAGTGAAAATGATGAACCAGACAATTCAAGAAGTAGTGAGGGCTAAGTTAGATTATAGAAAGGGGGGGTGAATCAGTAATCCTTGATTCTCTGTACCTTATAAACTTTCTCTGATCAAACTTGGTCTCAAATCAGTCAGACGCACTTCAAAAATTATCGAAAATAGTAAATTAACTTTATCAATCAACAATAACAATCACAATAATCATTTAACACATATAACACCAGTATTTAATGTGAAAACCCAATTTGGCAAAAACCACTGTGGGATTTGTCACCCACTAAAGAAATACTCTTCTGAAGTATGCTTGGTTAAAAGACAATTTGGTTAAAGATTACAATACACACTGTTAAATGTGACCTAGTTAAGGGATTTGCCTCAGATCTGTTAGGATCTGCACCCTATTAGGAGTGGCCCGGTTAAATGTCTTTAAACACTCTTATAGAATGTTACCTCTTGCAAGGATTTACAATAAGACTATTAAGTCCACTCGGTTAGATTTTTTTGTTACAAATATTAATAAGAAACATTGAATAAATTGACCTATAAATCAACAACTATCTTTTTCATAATCAGATCCTTTGTGTGCTCTTTGACTTCACTTCAATCCTTCACTTTCCACTAGCTTCAACACTTCATCAAATTTTTCTTTCTGACTCGAAATTCAACCTTTTCCTTCTTCACTATATCAGTCAGTGACTCAATAACCCTTCAACTTGCCAACCTTTTGTTCATATAAATACATCCTTTATATAGGCTTTTTTTTCTTCTTAATATCCTTTATTACACTTTATTTTGATTAATTTCAACCGTTCGATCATCCTCATACACTAATTCGATTAATTTAGAGCTCATTTAAACATTTTATCATCACCTTGGAGCTTGAAATTTCTTGGAAATTATACCTTATCTTTTTTCCACTTAGATCTGTACCATAGATCGTCATCTAGAATTTTCCTAATCGTAGATTTCTCTAACTAACTCTTCGTCATCATTAGAATCTTCCACCTCATCATAGATCATCATTAAATGCCGCGCTAATCCTTGTATTTAATTTTTGTTCCTTACTCGGTGACTAACCTCTTTTCTTCAACTGAATTTTAGTTAACTTTTATCAGTGATTGAAACCTTCTGCTTGGTGTCTTGACTTCCTTTCTCTTTACCGAAACTTATTTTTCTTTTACCAAATGACTTTTTATGCTCGGTAACCAAACTATTTTGCTTACAGACTTAACTAATCTTCTTTACCGACTTGATATAATTAAATATTAGGTAGAAAACAATTATATCATCATAACCTTAACATTGTCTGATCTATATCTTTTGCCCAATTAAGTTCTTCATCTTCACAACATTTCACTCCTTAACTCATTCAAACTTATATCATACTCTGAATGATATGGAAACTCAATGTAAATCAGAAATCAATTACTTGACATCAATGATAAGATAATAACTGATCTAATCTTTCTACTATCTTGTATATCTCTTATCTTAGTCAGTCTTCATCATCATCACCATCAGCTATAGTAACAATCTCCCTCTTTGGCATTGATGGAAACACTCATTGTACTGTCAATTGATGATGCTTACTAATTTATCTTAGTCCTTTACTCCCTCTGAGATTTATCTTCTCCTATAAATATTCTCCCTTTATCATTGTAGTCATCAATAGAAATCTTCTCCTTCAATAGATCTTCTCCTCTTAGCAAATTCTCCCTCTTTGAAAACAATGCCAAAGACACATGCTCCTGAAAACTTTTCTCAGGCAATAAATCATACCTCAAATGTCCTAATTTATCATTTTAGACATAAACATCTTTCACAACTTCAGGCATCACCTTAAGAGTGAACACTAGCATCAACTCACAAAATAGATATTGTAATGAAACTCTGAATTGATGCAACATGCGTCTTTCCTTAGTGAATTTTGGATAGGGGAAGAACCCCTAACTTACCTCAGAGATACTCAAAATCATCCTTTGGTAGTGGTTTGGTAAATATATATGCTATCTACTCCTTTGAATTCACATACTCCAATATTGCATGCTTGTCTTGAACTTATTCTCTCAAGTAATGATACTTGAGAGAAATGTGCTTTGTCTTTGAATGCATCACCAGATTCTTTACATGTTAATACCACTAGTATTATCACAATAAATAGTAATTGGATCAGTAATCTCCTCTTGCATACCTTCAAGTAATTATTTTATCCACACAACGTTTGAACAATTTATAGCTTCCGCAACATACTAAGCTTTGACAGTAGACTGTGAGATATAACTCTATTTCTTGCTTAGTCATGTCACTAACCTTTCTCCTAAAAAGAAAGCTCCTCCACTTGTGCTTTTCTATCATCAATGTTTCCATCCCAATCAACATCAGTGTGTACCTTAAGCTCAAAATCTCCTCCTTTCGTGTATAGAAGATCAAAATCTTCAGTCCCTTCTAGATATCTAAATATTCTTTTGACTGCAAACATGTCTGTTTCCTTTGGATTAACAAAAAATCTAGAAACAATACCAAAAACATGAGCAATATCAGGCCTACTATATACAACATATTGTAGCTTACCAATCATTGATCGGTAATGTGTTTCATTTACTTCCTTTGTTTCATCTTTCTTTGACAATTTACAACCAGTAGCCATCAGTGTACCAACCAGTTTCGACTCTTGCATACTGAATGTCTTTAGGATCTCCTTGATATACTTTGACTGTGTTATGTAGATTCCATATTTAACTTGTTGAATTTGTAGTTCAATAAATAATTTTATCTCTCCTATCATGGACATCTCAGATTCCTTTCTCATCTCTTCAACAAATGATTTAGACATTGATTCATTTCCTCCAAATATAATATCATGAACACAAATTTCAGCAATCAAAATCTTATTAGTACTATCACATTTCAGATACAAATTGTTGTTGTCACTTGTCCTTTTAAATCTAATCTTGATTAAATATGAGTGTAATCTTTCATACCATTCTTAGGGTGCTTGCTTCAAACCATAGAGTTCCTTTTATAATTTTCATACTATATCCTTGTTAGAATTTTCAATAAATCCTTCAGGTTGTTCAATGTACACTTCTTCAAGAATTCTATTAAAAAATGCAGACTTAACATCCATTTGATAAAATTTGAATTCTTTATAGGCAACATATGCAAGTAAAATTCTTACACCTTCTAATCTAGCAACATGGGAAAATGTCTCACCATAGTCAACACCTTCTTCTTGTGCATACCCTTTGCAGACCAAGCATGCTTTATTTCTAATCACATTTCCATTCTCATTGAGTTTATTCCTGAAAATCCACTTTGTGCCAATTACACTATTGTCCTTAGGTCTCAATACCAGTGACCATGTATTTTTCTTTTGAATCTGATCAATCTCTTCTTTCATTGTATTAACTCAATCTTTATTTTCAAGTGCATCCTTGACTAATCTTGGCTCAAATTTAGAAATTAGACATGTATTATCTTTCAACTTCTTGTCACAACTCCTGCATTCTTGTCTCCAATATTTTTTCATGGTGAGTGGTGTCTTCTCACATATTTTTCTAAGACAGGCTCGGTGGAATGTTCATCAAGATTTTCATCTCTCGGTTGAGGCTCAATGAGTTCCTCAGTTTCTTCTTGTAGCTCAGTTACATTACCTGAAATACCTTCTTGTACATAAACAAAGCTTTGATAATCTTTAGGTTCTTTTTTTCTATCTTCTTCATTTCTTTCTGCAAATTCATCAATCCTTACATTTGCACTTTTCATTATTTTTTTAGTAGCCTTATTTAGACATTTATAAGCTTTACTCTTTGTGGAGTATCCTAGGAATATACCTTCATCTCCTTTGGAATCAACATTTCCATTCCTAGCATCTTTTAGTATGTAACACCTCATTCCAAAATTTTTAAAGTAACTAACATTCGGTGTATGCCCATACCAGAGTTCATAAGGGGTTTTGTTTGTACCTTTCTTCAATTGTACTCGGTTGAGAGTGTAGACAACAATACTAATGGCTTCTTTTCCACAATGTTTGTGCAACCTCTTTTTCAATTAACAATGTTCTAGCACAATTAAATATTGATCAGTTCCTTCTTTCATCTATGTCATTTTGTTGTGGAGTCCTCAATGCAGATACTTGTCTTTTCATTCCATTTGATGGGCCTCTAAAAAAGCCATCTTTCTAAGTTCTTTTTAAGTAGTTTATTTTCAAGCATACATGAACTTATGGTTTATATATATATGTTTTATATATGTGAAGACATGAAGTAGAACTGTGGATGGTTTAAAGACATGATATATTTTATCAAATTAATGGACACGAATGATATAATGTAGTAGTTATAGATGCTAATGAATGTTCCCTTGCCTATGCTATGCTTTTGGATAGTTTCCTTCTCGTAGCCATAGGTCTTGCAAGAGTATTTATTAAGAAGTTTACACTTTCTTCCTAATATTAATGATGAGGATATATATGTGTATAAGTTTGTGTGTGCATTAATTATTTTGTAGGTATTTATCATGGGCATTCAAGGATCAACATTGTGGTGCTGGAATAGTCAAAGCCAACCATTGTTGCAAGATTTTCGCAAGCGCGACAAGTCAAATACTATTTCCTGTTGCATACAATGCACAGATTTAGTACCCTCAATGAGCTATATTTTGGGAAGATTTATTCCTGATTAATGCTATTTCTATTCTGAAACTTTATGAATCTGTAACGATCCTCATTTATGGAGTGATCTTAGATTTAGTAGGTAGTTGTAGTTTTCCTTCAAATAAATGACTGTTGTAACTCTTTGGAGTTAGTTTAATTTTAGAATAGAACTATTGTCACAATGATACTGTTTTACTTTCAATCAAGTGTACTCTTTTATCTTGATTGTGTTTTCCATTCACTCATCCAAGGGGGCCCACTTGGTGAGTGAATTTCTCTGTTAGAGAAGAATTCATTTTCATGTTTGTTTAGAAGTGAAGTAGAACTCTGTTGTTCCTGCAACCATTGGTAACAGAACTAGTAGATTGTTCCTGTAGCATAGACGGTTAGAGTAACTCCTACCTGTGATTACTTATTTTTCTAGAGTAACTCATTTACTGGTTTTAGCATAGTTTTTTTGAAGCTCAAAGCACTTGAATTTCATAGAGTAGTCATAAGATCGAGAGAAATTAAAGCATATACTTTGCGAATGCCATTCCAAGTTTACGTCCCTAGTCAATAATTAAATGAGATTGAATAATCCATTTAGCAACCATTTAGGGTGTCCAATCCTGAAATAGGTAGTCCATTGCCAAGGGTTTCTAATACCATTATTTGGCCAAGCATTTTTGGCACCATTATCGGGGATGGTGTTAATTCAAACTTATCCTAGTGTTTATATTCTTAGTTTCAACAATCTAGACCTTAGTTGGAAGTAAGCATTTTATGCATAGAAGAAGAGACCACCTTGGGAGATTCCTTCCTCGTAAACTAGGTTGAACCATTTGATATTTTTAATCCTGAACCTGAGGAACCCCAAAATGTGAACGAAGAAGAAGAACCCTTTGAACACCTATTTGCTAATGCTCAAGAACAAATATCCTCACCGTTGTCCTCTGAAGGATCCTTGCATTTGAATGACCTTTTTGCTGAACTTGACTATCCAGATAACCTATTTTCCCTTGTTATCTATCAGCCACCATGACCAGGTCCTCCTCCAAGAATGGCTCAACCTACCTTTCCTTTCCCTATCCCCACTCATCATGGTAATCATAATTTGAAGAACATACCTACCTCTGCGCTTCCTAATTTTATGGCCTAATTACTGAGGACCTTGAGACCTTCCTCTTTAAATTTGACATCCTCTACAGGAGCTATGATGACACAACTGATGCCCATAAGTGAAGTTGTTTCCATCTACTCTCAAGGAGGCTACTCTAAGATGCTTCATGGGGTTGGGTGCCAATGCTGTAGCAGATTGGGATGCAATGAGCAATTTATTTCTTTCTATATAAGGAATATTGTAGGGGACATGACATGAAAGGGGATGACATTTTTAAAATGTCACAAAAGGAAGATGAGACCTTGGAAGACTATGTCTCAAGGTTTATGTTCAATTTGTAGTGCAACACACATCATCAGTTGAATGAGGAGTCACAAAAACATCTTTTCTTAAAAGGTGTGAATGATGGAAGTATTGAGGCCCTAGATCTTATAGAAGGAGGATACATTACTCAGAAGAATTGGGCTGACATAAAGAAAATATGTCTAAACTATTCAAGGGCTACTGTGAAGAAAGGTAGGGGACTGAGAGACCTACCACATAAGTCCAATGGTTCGGGGATATCTAAGATAGAGTTGTCCAATCTTTTGTCTGACTTCAAGCAAGAAATCATCAATGATGTTTCCACTCAGTTAGATATCATGCAAGAAAGAAGAAAGGAGGAGGTAGATGCCATGCTGGCCGAATTCTACTCTCATTGTAGAGAAAATAAGAGAAATTATAGGTGCAAAATAGTTGCATCTGTGGATACTAACTCAATGCCCATCAAGTCAAAGCTATAGATGAGGAGAATGGATAAGTTTTCTATGTTGTTTGAGGATAATGAAGAAGTTTTCTATGTTGTTCGAGGAGAATGGAGATGTTTACTATGTTGTTCAAAGATGACCATGGGCGCAGAGACAAGGTATGCCTCCGGACCCCTTGAATAATTTTGGTTATAATAATAATAGTAGTTAATAGCCAAACCATGACCCTCAAAATTCTACCCCTCAAGGACATAATTGGAATTATAACTGGTCTAACCAACAACCACAACCTCCATTTAACCCATACCAACAATAAGTCAACCCATATCAGCAGCCACAAGAAAATAACCAATGGCAACCACATGGGAACTAGAAACAACCTCACTGGGGACCTAATCAACCTAATCAACAACAAGATATTATACCTCCACCTCCTGTAGCCAATAATAACCCTCATAAGCCAACACAACTTCCTTCTCAACCAACTCCAAATCCTAACAACAAGCAGTAAGCTTATTCCCTACAAGTAAATGATATTCATCTCAGATCAGGAACTACATTGTCTGCACCTAAGGAGCCCATAATAACTGAAGTTGTTGATATTGAGGACATACCCATGAACCAAACTACTGATGTTCCACATGTTCCTCAAACTGCACCAGTATTGAAAAATCCCCCTTATCCACAAAGACTGGCCCAATCAACAACTCCAAAAGAAAATCCTATAGCAGCTGATTTAATTGATCAACTTAAGAAAATGCTAGTTAAAATTTGATTGTTGGATGCCCTCAAAGAAGCCTGTATTAAACAATTGGGAAGGAAGAGGAAAGACCTTGACACTGTCAATGTTCTTGGGCATCTTTTTGATCTCATGTTAAGAAAAGTTTTAATGCCTAAGTACTCTGATCTAGGAAGCCTAGTGGTCACTATTCATATCAATGGTATACAAATACAGAATGTCTTGATTGACTTAGGAGCATCCATCAATGTCATAACTAGGGAAATTTTGCTTACGCTTAGCATTATTGGTTTAAGGGATATACCTACAATACTCCAATTAGCTGATAATTCCACTGTAAAACTAGATGGCATGGTAGAAGACATTATTGTAACATTGGATTCCTTGGAATACCCTTCAGATTTCATAGTCCTGTCCCCCAAAGCCACTCTAGGAGGATATCCATTAATCCTAGGATGACCTTGGCTAGGCACAACTGATGCTTGCATTGCATGTCACTTAGGAAAAATGACCATATCAGATGGGATAAATACCAAGAAACTAACTCTGTATTCTTTAGCCAAACCCCAAGTAGAGCTTGACCAAGTTATCTAGCCAGATTTAGGTGATGCTGCACTTGAAGCAAATTCAGTGCAACAACTCATGGTTATTGAAAGAGATCCATTTATGGTGTCACAGGAAGAAGATGACATACTAGAAGCAATTATCACTAACCAATATGGTTCTAAAACATCTTCTTGTGTTGTCCCTAACTATTCCCTCCAAACCATACTGCCCAAGCAGACCTCACCTCAGTCTCCATCAACATTTGATTATCTACATACCTTATTACCTAATGAGCTAAAATCATCATCATTTGCAGAAATTATGATGCTGGATAAAGTAAAAAGAGTTGAAATTTCCTTAGGTAAGGAGTTGAATGTCAATAAGAATCTCACTACACCTTAGATGTCCAGTCTTCTCAAAATTTTGCAAGAAAGTCAACAAGCCTTTGCATGGGACTATACTGATATGAAGGGTTTAGACCCTAAACTTTGTACCCATAGAATCTACATAAGCATTGAGTGCAAGCCAATTATACAAGCCTAGAGAAGAATTAATCCTGCTTTGAGAGATATAGTGAAGACAAAGTTACAAAAACTCCTTAGTGTCGGTTTCATATATCCTATTTCTGACAGCCAATGAGTTTGTCCTCTAGTGATTGTCCCAAAGAAAGGGGGAAAATGGAGAGTTTGTGTAGACTATAGAGAGCTCAATAAAGCCACTAAAAAGGACCTCTTTCAATTACCTTTGATTTACCAAGTGCTTGATAATCTCGCTGGTAAAAAGTATTTTTCATTTCTTGATAGTTTTAGTGGATATAACTAGAACCAAATATCACCAGAAGATCAAGATAAGACAAAATTCACCTGTCCTTGGGGAACATTTTCTTATTCAGTCTTGCCATTTGAATTGTGCAATGCACCTGCTACTTTCCAGAGAGTAGTACTTGGTATCTTTTCTGAAATTTCTACTGATTGTGTTGAAATATATATGGATGACTTCACTACACATGGATCTACATTTGAGGAAGTGTGAACTAACTTGGAGAAGGTTCTCAAGAGATGCCAGGAATACAACCTCTCCCTTAACAGTGAGAAGTGTTACATGATGATGGAGCAGTGAGTTGTCTTAGGACACTACCTTTCATCCTTTGGTATCTAGGTTGACCCTGCAAAAATTGCAGTCATCAGTACACTCCCAACACCGGTCAAGTGGAAAGATGTTAGGAGTTTTCTTGGACACGCTGGTTACTACAGGAGATTCATCAAAGACTTCAGCCAAATTGCAACACCTTTATACAACCTATTGAAGAAGGAAACAAAATTTGAATGGAGAGATTACTCTGAAGTGTCATTTCAACAGCTGAAAGATGTTTTGAAAAAAACATGTATTCTCAGAGGACCTGATTGGAAGCTGCCATTTCACATCCACATTGATGCATCTGACTATGCCATTGGAGCAGTCTTAGGACAAAAGGAAGGTATAGTTGAGCATGCTATTTATTATATTAGTAAAAACTTGCAAGGTGTTGAACTAAACTATACTGTCACTCAGAAAGAACTGCTAGCGGTTGTATGCACCCTAAAATGGTCACCTAGAATTTGGGCCCCCATTCATCATTTTATCAATTTCCTCAATTAATGCTTTGCGATATTTTCAATCAATTCAATTTCCTTGATCAAATCCTAATTAATTTAATTATTTCAATATTTCTTAAGGTTTGATCATTTTATCCTAAGCCTCATTTAATTAAAGGAAAACTTCCCTTTTAATTAAATAAATCATCTTATTAAAATAAAATTCCTCTTTTAATAAAATCCCCACTTAAATCTCTCTTTGTGTTGAAAAAAGAAATAAAATTTAAATTTTTTTTTTAAAAATCCCTTTTTCTCTCCACTTTGAATGCACATACTTTTAAGTGGTGGGCCTTTTTCATCTTTTTGCCTCTTAAAGAATCTTGAGCACATGGATCAACCAAGATTTAATCTCCACCATTGCTCATTTCTTTTTGCCTCTTAATCTTGACCGTCCGCTTTCCCTTATAAGGAGCCTTCTCCTTCTCATTCTAGGTTAAAAGCATATAGAAGTTTTTTGTATTGTTATGTTGCAGGTTTGGAGAGCGACTTTGGAGAAGATTCTTTAGCACTTTAGCTTGGATATTACAACTTCTCTTTTCTTGTCTTCTTCTCTCATGCCCCATGGCAATCCATTTAGATTAATCTTGCACTTGTGTATTAGATTAGATTCATATTTCCTTTCATAGATTAATCTTGCATAAGCATTTCCTTTCATAGATTAGTTTGCTTTCATGCATTGTTATCATATAGAATAGCTTTCATTTTCATTTGCATGCATACTTGATGATCATGAAGACTAGCATTCTTGCTTTTCCTCTTTGAATCTCTCATTTTATGGTGTACTTACATGGGCACAAAGTAGGTCTAAATCTAAGGGCCTCCATCATAAACCCTTGCACTCCATGAATAGAGAGCTATGAGTCACCATTTGAGACCTCATTATTGAGCAATCTTGGATTTAATGACTCATAGAAGTGTGTCAACATTTTAGCACACATTTTTTTGTGCCCATCGTGGGGCAGAAAATTCCATTTCTTGCCTCATTATTTTATTTTATTTTTTTGATAATTTTTGTGCACTGTTTGTACTTCTGTGTGTCTCTGTTACAGATCCTCACATGAAGTTTCTCGCTATATCATGTGAAGTTTTGCTGGTGTTAGCATTTTTGCACGTGATAGAGACATTTTCTCGTGCAGGCCTATGTACTTTCTCATGCAGGCTTGTGTACTTTCTCATGTGAGCTTGTGTACTTTCTCATGTGGCACTGTGTACTATCTCACATGACATTCTAATAGCAGAGACCTAAATTTCTAGATTTGCTAGTTTTGCTTGCTATTTTCTAACATTTAATGCTTACTGTAATTGTTTCCCTAATTCTGATTGCTGAGGCAACATAGCATTGGATTGTAGATCTTTGGACCTAAGGTGAGTTGCTATAATCTCTATAACATTTGGATTTTGGGAATAAAATGAATCTCTCATGTGTCTAGCTTGAGTGTTTATTGCTTTCATAGATCACACTTCAATTTTGGGCTCTAAAAAGAACATAGATTCACTTTCTTGCATGTGTTTCACATAGTAATTAGGCCCTATGAACACTATTTGTGGCATTCTTGAGAGAGTGGGTTTCTTGTGAAGCTCTTCTTCACGATAGAACCCCATTGTAGGTAGAGAGGATATTGTTACTATCTCACGGTCTTACTTGGTTTAGTCCACAACATCGATCGGTACGTTCTCTCTTGGTCCCACTTAGAGAGCTCGGTAGACATTATTGTTGACATTATGAACCTTGGTGAGGTGGTTTCAATCTTAGCATGTCAATGAACTTGCTTGCTATGTTTGGGTGAAGTGAAGAGGCTAGAGTATTATGCTCTACTCCCTTTTTGAGTAGTACCAGAAACTCAGATCCTTGAATCTAAACCAAGTCCCCATGTGGTTCTTTTTGTGAGTCACCTTGTTAGAGAGGGTTAACCGTAGTGGACATTCCATTTATTGGGTCAACCACATGGATGAAACCTCAAGCGGTAATAGTCATTTTCACCATGGTAGTAACAACCGCTATACAAATGTCCTTGTGGAAGAAATCTCCATGAGTGTAATTTCTTGTTGGGCTGTCAGATCTCCTCAGCATCTCTGATTGATTAAATTCTCAGAATGTGTCAAAACCCAAGTGCGCCTGGATTGGAGTTCACCCTCTTGAGATTGCAAAAGTTGTAGAGTTAAACCATTACTAAGAACCATAGTGCAACCAAATTTTCATTTGCTAGGACTATGTGTGTGATTGGAAAAACATTTTGAGAACATACACAAATAGAATCTTTAAGGAGTAGCATACTAAGTCACTATTCTTGTTCATGTGTAAGGTTGCTTTGTCCCTTGCCCATTGTTTGAAGACATTGTTTGCTTGAACTCCTTGATTGTTGTCTTGCGTGCTTGATCGATGATAAAAATCTGTTGATGTATTTATGTGATCTTTTAAAATGAACAAAAATTGAGTTCCTGAGTTTACAAATGCTGTCAAGCGGCCTGATCCTATTTTGTCACCTGGCTATGTGCACATTTTCACGCGAGCCTGGCATTTTCTCACGTAATCGCTAGCATTTCTTTGCGTGAGAATGCATTCCCTCGCATGAAACTATCCCCCAGTCTGTCAAAACAGTGAGCTAATTTATGTCATTTTCAGTTTTCCTTGGTCGATCCACTAGTACATTTGAGGTCAAATTTTGATGGCCATTTGTCAGATTTGCAATGCTAATTTGTTAGCATTTTGACACATGTGTCCGTCGTAGTTTTTGCTTTGGAAATTGTGACGGAAGAGACATCTGTCAGTTTACCGACACCCCTTTATGTAGAAAACTTGCACATGATAACAACTTTTTTATGGCATTTTCTACAGTCCATCTATCAGAATTCCAACACAAAAACCTATCGAAAATATACAATCACTTTCGGAACTAACTATCAAAAAGATATCCTTTCTGACATTACAACTGTTGGAATAGCGACAGATCTACCACCAACTTCTGACAAATACACTCGTCGGTGACATAGCATTACTGTCAGAAGATTCTGTTGAAAATTTGATATCTACGACATTTTAACTGTCAGAAGAGCGACAGTAGTGCAGCATATCTCTGATAGGTTGCCCTGTCGGACGTATAGCATTATTGTCGCAAGAATTGTCATAAAGTATTTCTCTCTAACATTGTATCTATCAGATGTATATCACTTATGTCGGAATGAATTATAAAGTGTCAAAAAATTGACAGATATGCACATTAAAGATAATACAGCTCAAGAGACCATCATAGGTTGTCTCTTTCTTTGGTCTATATTATTGATAGAATGTTTTACCTTTCATTAGCTCATCAAATCTGAGGATTTGAAAGAATTTAATAGAATATTTTCATGACAATGTACATTATTTAAGTTGACGTTGCATGAATTTATCTACTTCATGCACTTGTAGACTATGAGGACAGAGATAAAGAAGCATGGCCATGGGAGGAGATGCTTTTTTATCATCATCCTCATAGTCTACAAGTGCGCGAAGTAGATAAATTCATGCAACGCCAACTTAAATAATATATGTTGTCATGAAAATATTCTATTAAATTATTTCAAATTCCCGGATTTGATGAGCTAATGAAAGGTAAAACATTCTGTCAATAATATAAACTGAAGAAAGAGACAACCTATGATGGTCTCTTGAGCTGTGTTATCTTTAGTCCTAGCTACTGGGTAAGGCTTGGAAGACTTATACCTGTCGATCATCAAGAATAATCACCGCCTTGCATTTATGTACACTGCACAAATTGATCCCAGTCTCAGAAAAACATTTTAAACTTGTACATCTCATCAATAATGGAGGCCTAAAGTAATTTTATATGATCACTAGCACATTTCATGCATGGATGAGAAATAGTATCCAAAGTTTCTAGATAACCATTTTTGAGAAGAGGAATGAGTGGAGGCCAAAGAAGGGATAATTCCACAATAGAAAGGAAGACATATTTTTAGCTTGGGTCTAGATCCTACCCCAATTGTTGAAGGATCCAGGGCCAGGCTAGAAAGATATCTTCCCATTCTGTCTTCAACAGTGTGTCCATCCATGATCTCAAGAATATCATCATCTTTCCACTCTTCATTTGCCAAAATATATCACTTCTTCAAGCTTGCAGAGTAATCTTATTAATAAAAGAACTCTTGCCAACATTAGGGTACCCACAAATCAAAATAGTTGATGTTATTGGTGCTTGTGCTCAAGGATATCGATTCACTGTTTTGAAATGGCTAAATCATTTTTATTTCAATTGTAGAGAAAAGGAGTGGGAGAAAATGAGCGGGTGAAAGCTGATCGAGCGTGAGAGAAGGCATTGCATTTTATTTGATCATGAATGCTCTCTGAAATGATCAATCATGTTTTCTATTCAATTCTTTTTGGTGCTTTTTTTTCCCATCTTCAGTAGATAAAAATCATGGCGGCAGCCACTTAGCCATCTTTTTGATGTTCAAGTTATTTTACAAAGATACAGGTATGTGGATTTATCATTCAGTTGCTTGCAGTTATTGGTCAAATGCAAATATTTTGTCAGGTTGAAAGGGCAAGATATTAGTTTGGTGTTTTCAGTTTACATTAAAAGTTGATTAGGTAAAATCCTCAAAAAACACACTACATGTTCTAAAATGTAAAGAAGTTGAATGTTAAATGTAAGATATATATCTCATCCATAGTAATCAAAAGAAATGACATGAAACTTATAAGGAGATTTACCAATCCAAAAATATAAGCGAATAGGAAACATGATTGGTACCTTATGAATTGGTTTTTGAGGTGCACAATCTTCATCAATCTCCTCAGAACAAGATCCCTCTTCACAAAAAATGCATTTAACACAAAAAAAAATCTACAAAACTGAATAAATGGCATGTTTAGAACAAAGAAATAGATTGATAATAATATGCTGAAAATTCTATTATGTTTAATACATGCAAAAGGACCAGTCCCAACAATTCTTAAACATACTTTATCTGATATGATAATAACATGATAATTAAACTGATAAAGGTGTTATCTACATTTAATCTGCCAATTACTAATTACACAAAAAACAAATTTACAAAACTGAACCAATGGCATGTTCTTTGTGTGGTACAAGGAATATTTGGCTATGAAAAAAAAAAGTGAAATGACCTCATCATTTTTATTTTGATTGGATAGAGGAGCGAAAGTTGAGCACGAGGGAAGGTATGTGATTTCTTCATCTTTCGAGCATTTGGCATCATATTCGACCGCAAATTTCAAATGCATTGCATTTTATTTGATCATGAATGCTCTCTGAAATGACCACATTCTACTGGTGTCGTGCCCTAGCCCGTGCTTTATCTCCATTATTTGATGTTATTGGTGCTTGTGCTCAAGGATATCGATTCACTATTTTCAAATGTTTGGATCATTTTGGTCGTGACTGTTCCTCTAGTACATAGTCATGAAATATAACTGTCTAATGATTATATGTAATGTTGAATGGATTAAATGATTTATTCTTGGTAGAAGTGAATGGAGGGAATAGTGTGTATTAAATACAATCCAGTCACTTATTGAATGCTTTGGAGACTAGTAGTTTGACTTTCCATGTGCTACCAGTGACTAAGATTCATTAAAAGATACAAAACCCTTCATTTTGGGGTTATTGTGTGTGGATTCAAATGTAGGTTTGATTTGGTTAATGTTTAGAAGAGATCAATAAAGTATTTAAAGACAATCTTACATGTTTGGAGAGGTTTGAGAGGCACTTATCATGACTGTACCCTCACAAATAGCGGCATAGACTAGTTTTATTAAGTTTCATTTATCTGTCGCAGGGGTACAGTTAGAGGGTTCATTGACAAAATGATCCTTCGAATGGTTACTATGAATATGAATGGTTTGATATAGCATATTGCTCATTTTACTTGAAGTTTGGAATAACTTGTGCAAGGGTGAAAGTAGTTTTGATCATTTTGGTTGTGACTGTTCCTCAACACAGTCAGGAAATGTAACTGTCTAATGATTATATGTAATGTTGAATGGATTAAATATTTTATTCTTGCTAGAAGTGAATGGAAGGAATAGTGTTGGTTTTAGGTTTCATTTATTATTGAATTTAATGGTTTCCAAGATGTGTTGAGGAGTTTGCTCCTTGTTTAATGTTAACTGTTCCTGCACAATCCACTCATACAACAGTGAAGTTACAAAACTAAACTGATGGCATGTTTACAACAAAGAAATAGAATGATAATAATATACTAAAATTTTTATTTTGTTTAATACACGCCAAAGGACTAGTCCCAACAATTCTTAAACATACTAGTTATCTGATATGATCAATTGTTAATAAAGGTCTAATTCTGTAGACTGCTAGCACGAAGGAAGACTTGACCTAGCCAAATCTTCCTTGTACCACACAAAAAATGTGTGATAACTATGTCTACTCCAACCTTAATTATTTAAGAATTCATCATATCAGATAAAGTATGTTGAAGAATTATTGGGAGTTCTACTAGACCTTTGTTGTAAGCATGCCATTGGTTTTAAAATGTTTGGATATCCATTTTTTTGAAATGTTGACTGTGGTTATCAAATGGATAGTCTGTGAGCTTCTAGCTAGGCGTCATTTGTATTGATAGCTTAGGGCATCAAATGTATTGTATCATTGATAGTTTAGACTTTGTTAAAAAGAAATAGGACAAAGAATGATTTTGATTTAGTTTCTCTATTTTGATCTCTAAGTGGCTTACAACCTTAGAGAAGTATATGAAGATTTACGGATGTAGTTGCAGGATACATAGCAGCTGATAATTCACAAGAAATCCATGCATCCAATTTGAATATAAATTAATACAAAGAAATAGGGTCCTCCAATGGCCCAATCATCTGGACCTTGACTGTCCCCTCAACTAGTGACCCTTCAAAATTGGGTTATCATGCAATCGGTGAGTGATCCTTCATTCTCCTGGTCTGCCCTGCAACCAAACATATTGGAAATATACAATACAATGATAACAAGTCTTTCACAATCCCCCCTCCCTCAAGGAACACTATCAACCATCCCTTCCACATAGCATTTCACTGTTGTATGAGTGGATTGTTCAGGAACAATTAACATTAAATAAGGAGCAAACTCCTCAACACATCTTTGTTGTAAACATGCCATTGGTTTAGTTTTGTAAATTTGTTTTTTGTGTTAAATGCATTTAAATGGAACATTAAGCATAGTAATAATATGCTTAGTCTATTAGTAATTGTAGATTAAATTCCCATAACACCTTTATCAGTTTAGCATGTTATTATAAGATACTAAAGAAGACTTGCTATTTGTCAGAGAAATCTTCATTGTCCCCCACAATGAAGACAATGAAGATTGACCTCCTACCCCACAACAAAGAACATTGTAATAAGAATAAGATATAATATAGTGTTAGAATAAAATTTGAACAAAGACATGTAATGCTTAAGTTAATGATCTAAAAAGATGCAAATATAGGAATTGAAAAAGAAGATAGTGCCAAGAAACATTTTCACAAATATGAAACGTGACGAAAAGCAATAACATTAACAATGCCAAGATTCACAACATTAAATTTTACCTATGGATGAGTTTTTGAAGTGGGTTGGCCAGCATCAAAAATATGTTGAGTTGCATTTGAGTTGTAACTAAGAGTATCATGTAGAATATACCCCAAACTTTGAAAGCGTTCTCCAGCCTGGCAATTCAAAATTCAATCTAGGCAAGCATCAGTAAGTGAAATAAATTATAGAAATCAATATCAACATCATCATAATCATTAGACATAAATTATAGACATCAACATCAACATAATCATAATCATTTGGAGGGTATTTGTTTTGGATAGTACTATGTTTATTGAATTTTTTGTGATGCTTCTAAACTTTAAAGACATATTTTATGACTTAATGATAATATAGATTAGTGTTTCATTTTCTGATGGAATGTTGTTGATCAATCATGGTCTTGAAGACACTTTTGATTGTTTTGATTCTTGAGTCTTGACGATGTTTCTCAATGTGATATAGACTGACCACAAGATGGTTCAGTTGGTCCTCTCTTTCGGTTTAATCATTTGTCTTCTTCATGGTGTAAGTGTCAATATGTTATAATCCAACCAGCATGTTGATCCATGAGATTGTGTGGGATGCTCATGAAAGGAGTCCAGGTACCTACATATGTAATTCAATTATCTAATGTTAGCTAAAAAATTCATGATACATTTACTCAGAACCACATAGTAAGTATATTAAAAACTATAAGCATCCCATAGTAAGTACATCACGAATTAATTAGATTAAGCTTTGATTGCATAACTGCACATTTTTATCAAGAAATCAATATTAAATAGATTAAGCAGTGATCACATAACTATACATTTCATTCATGTCATTCATCTTCTTCTTCATCCAACTAATCGCCATGATCATCATTGACATCGACATCATCACCACCACCATCATTGTCATCGTCTTCATCTTCATCATCATCATCGTCATCAACATCAACATCAACATCATCACATCAACATCATCATCATCATCATCATCATCATCATCATCATCATCATCATCATCATCAGTAGCATCATCATCATCATCTTCTTCTTCTTTAAGAAAAGTTGCGTCAGGAACCTCATCGACTAACTATTGTTCATGATCATCATCTACATGATCTTCTAGTTGTTTGCAATCTTCTTCTTCCATCACATTATACCTCATCGGCCTTCCTCTTGGATCATGTATAACAAAAAATGACCAACCCAATTTATGTGGAACCTCTGAGTAAAATACCTGCTCACATTGGCTTGGAAGAACATAGGGTTCATCCCCAACTTGTTCAAACCACCTTGTATTAATCATTGGAAATCCATTGTCATGTTCAGTAACAATTCTATTAGGATCATTTTGATTAAGTCATAGCCTATACCATCTGATGACAAAGAGAACTAATTTGAAGGAATTAAAGTCACACTCAAGTATATCATCCAAAATGCCATAGTATCAATTTTCAGACTCTTGAGGATGTAAGTCATTTCTAAATGAAATATTAGTCACCTGAAAGACTGCACTTATCCCAGAATCACAAATTTTCTTTGTGTCATCCAACTTTTTGATGTGAAATTTATGACCATTGCAAAACATAGCCTTGTGGTGTTTGACTTGCAAAAATATGTAAAACATGTATAAATTAATGCATCGAGAGTTCATAAATGTATGAGTGATTAACAAATTTATATGTACCTAGAAATCTCTTAAACCATGTGCTCAATCTATTTCCCTTTGCCTAAAATTTGGATCTCCGTTACGATGAGCTTCATTAACCAATGAAGACACAACTTCCCATGTTAATGTGCAACCTAAATCATGGCATCATTCAATCCGTTTTGTCATCCAATCTTGATTGTTTGCAATATACAAATGTATTGCATCCCACTCTCGAGCAGTTGTACAAAAAATAAATAGACTACTTACAACCGATTAATTTTGGAGATTAAGAATTAATTAATAGCTACAATAAAATCTTATAATTTATTACCTCTCACTTTCCTCATTCTACCTTTCCCCACCAAGTACTCCCCTTCAAATTTTCTAATGGTGTCGAGATCCCAAATGCGATCTATATGGATCTTTGCTGCAAGCTTAGAAAGATATTCAGTAACGTACACCATAGTCTGGTATACCATATATCCCTCCATCATAGAACCCTCAAGACGTCCTCTTTGCTGAACCAAAGCCTTCAAAAATTTTAGGTGCCTCTCAACCATCCACATTGACCAAGTGTGTACGGGTCCACACATTTCAATCTCCTCAACTTGGTGTATGAGGTAGTGTTCTTGTGCATTGAAATTTTTTGAAGGTAGACACTTTTGCATTTCACACATTAGATGATGAATTCTTCTCTTCTAGTATTTTATATCTGCTCTATGAATTTCTTTAGATGATAACCACCTACAAGACATTCAAGACACAAAAATATATAAACACAAGATTTTACAATACACACACACACACACACACACACAACAAATTGAACAGATATCATTGCTTACCTCATGTATTTTCCAAGATCATATATCACTTGTTTGATGTTATTGTCGAAGTTCTCTGGGAGAGATAGGGGTAGCACGTACTGCAACAATTATAAAAATAATCATGTCATTCTTTTCTCATATAATACAATGAGAAGTACATGCAGTTTACAAATATATTGTAAATACAAAAGAACATGACTTACCTTGATGAAGGTATGTCAATCATGTGTTTTCAACCCTGGCCCAAATTCACTTTTCTTTGATATGGTACTGCTTATGTTTGTAGCAAATCCTATGGAAAATCAAATTTTTCGTATGACTTCTTTTATGGTATCACTTTTTTGTTCTGTTAATAACCAAGGAAGGGCACTTGTATTAATCCGTTCTCCATTTCTATTTGATTCAATGAAATTTTTCATTGCATGATTGGATTCATGAATGTCGCTACAAATTTTGACAATTTTTTATTTGTCACCCCTTCCATCCAATATCTTCTACAATGTCTTTGTTACATTCTTTCCAATATGCATAGTATCAAACAAATACACATTTTGTAGTTGCTCGTAGTAGGGAAACCTACTAAATTGTCTGGGATAACTTTTTAATCCCTTTGGAAGGTGCTCAGTAGTGTTGCCTTGACGACATTCATGATCATCAATCACATAATCAACAAACAAAACACAATAAAAATATACAAATTCCAAACTTAAATTGTTAGGTAGAATGGTAGTACCTTGATGATTAATTCTATTATATTCCAACTTCCATAGGCGATGTGTCATTCTCTGTGGCTTAGATGTAGTCTCTTCTTTCCCATTGAAAAGATATTTTTTGGTAATTCGATAGTTATGATTTTTGTGGAGAAAGTGTCTATGATCATCAAACACCTGCTTTTCTAAACTTTTTGAATGATGAGATTTCATCATTGGACCACAAACTAGACATGCAAATTTTCCCTTTGTTTGAAGACCTACAAGGTAATGATACAATTGGATTAAATATGTTAATTTTTATTTTTAGAATTATCATGTGCAACTTGAATTCACCATAACATACCAGAAAAATGTGTTAGCCCTAGGGCATCATGTATTGTCCATACAAGCATTGCATGAAATTGAAATTGTCTGTCTCTAATTGGTCTAGAGATGTCATACATAGTCACACCTTTCCATAACTCCACCAACTCATCAATAAGAGGCTCAATATAAACATTCATATCTTTAACTTGGTATTTACCTAGTTGAATGAACAACAACATTACATAATTATTGTGACCATTTTACTACAAGATTTATAATTACATGCAAATAACTATTAAATGATCAAATACCTGAAACAATCATTGCCAACATAATGTGCTCCCTCTTTATTGACATCCATGGATGAATGTTATTGTTGATGAAAAAAACATGACAAACAATGTAAACAAATCTTAGCTCTCCAAATGGATTGACACCGTCTGCTGCCACTGAAACCTTGAGATTTTGAGGTTCTTCAATAAAGTGTGGCTATTTTTCCTCTATGTCCTTAAATACAAAACCATCCACAGGCACTCGAATAATGTCATCTTAAATCCTATTGTGTGCATGATAATCAATAAATTGTGCCAAGCTACTACACCTAAATAATCTTTGCAAATGTGGTATAATGGGGATGTAACAAAGAACCTTGTGAGACACCTTTTTGGTTATTTGATATGTTCAATATCTACTCGTATGACATTTAAGGCATTCTATTGCAAATTCATGTTCTTTATGATAAATAATATGATCATTGGGACAAGCATCTATTGCTTGATACTCTATTCCAATATCTTTCATAGTGGCACATAATTCTTGGTATGAGCGAGGGAGAATATTTGATGGTGGTAACAAGAACTCACCTATCAATCTGTAGAAAAAAATATATGTTGTTAATATTAACAATATTTATGGTACATGTTTCACCATTTAATTACTATAATGACATCTATGACATACCTTAGCATACGTGACATTGTTGTGTTGGATAAACCATTCATAACCTTCAAATTCAACAACAAAAATACAACAGAGAGAAGAGTTATTTGGGAGCCTTCGTGAAGGGGCGTGGTTGCCTTCTCAAGTAGAGGTATATCATGGATGACATCAACATCATCCTGATCATCATCATCAGTTGCACCAATACCAAATGTGTCATGGATCAATGTATTAATACCATCATCTGGCTCATCATCGTCATCTTCCATGGGATCATAATCTTCATCTTCAATATTTGCACCTCCATGATCCTCCACTTCCAAAGCCATATTCTCAATATTCGCACCTCCATGGTCCATATCACGTACTCCCCTAGGGAGGTCAACCTATATAAAAATGATGAACACAAATAAACCATGATAATGATCTCATCATCAAGTGTATTTCATATATATATATATATATATATAAATTGTTAAATAAATATAATGAAAAACTTACCAATTCATGATAATCAAACCCTCCTTCAATGTGACCATTATCCCTACAATGTCTCTTAGCTATTTTGAGTACAAATCTTCTAATGTTTAAGCCCTTACAATTATTGTAGGGACAATAACATTTTCCATCGCCTTTTCTTTTAAAGTTTGACAACAATCTATTGATTGCATCCCCATTACCTTCTTCACTTGGATTGTCTGACATGGTCCTTCTTCACTTAGATTTTCTATAACCTAATTATATATAGAAATTGAAAACTTAGTTATGAAATGATGTTGTAGTATAGTATACCAAATTGAAACACTTCTATTATTGTAGTCGTCCACCTCAAACTCTTTCCTATTGTGGCAAGAAAGAAAGATATTCAAATAATATAGTAGTTTGTAAATCAAAATAAAATGGAGGCAAGTTGTTGATTGAGGGTGCAGGGAACAACACCTATCAGTACTTTTATTGAATTGTAAAAATAAATTTTGAACCATTCTGTGAATATAGAACATGGATGTAATCTCAAAAAATAACAAAATGCAGACATGACAGATTACTTATTTTGTTATTCTACATTACTTACTATTTGAGTGCACGTTCCACCTACAACTTGATCAAGTCTTGTTTGATGTTTCAATTTTGTGTTCACTGTCCTGTAGAAGTACACAATTTTGTATTTGCCCAATATGTTATTCAAAAAACAACAATAGAATAAAATACTTGTTGAGAAAGATCATCATAGGAGTGTCAAAAACTCAAGATCCAATGGTAACACAACATTATAAGACTCTTAAATTCAACCTTCAACTCATGCACCTAATAAATAGGAGAAAAAATACATGAAATTGAAAAATTTAACTAATGAATTGTGTTTTTCTTCTCATCTTAATTAGCCAAATTTATATGAGATTCTAAAGAAGGCCTCACTCTTAATAAGCCAAATCTTCCTTGTACCACACAAAAAAACTATGTGATAACTATGTCTACTCCAACCTTAATTGTTTAAGAATTCATCATATCAGATAAAGTATGTTTAAGAATTGTTGGGACTGGTCCTTTGGCTTGTATTAAACAGAATACAATTTTTAGCATATTGTTATCAGTCTATTTCTTTGTTGTAAACATGCCATTGGTTCAGTTTTGTAAAAAAAATTTGTTAGATACATTTAAAATTATCTTCATTGTCTTCTGATTGTCTAAATGCTTCTTTATTTGTTAGCAAATTAATACATGCTACTATATAAAGAAGATAATTAGAAGACAATGAAGATTTGTCTGACAAAAATGAATACACCAAACTGAACCAATGGCATCTTTACAAAAATTATCATAACTCGCAAGCAAAACTAAAACAATGACATGTTTATAACTCATTAAGAGTGAGGACTTCTTTAGAATCTCATGAGTTTTCTACTACATATGCAATGCATTATGAGTTTGAAGAGAGTTTGTGCCATGTGTGATAGAACCTACTTTATATAATATGGTGCATTGTTAAACAAATTAAGGGTAGAGTAGTTATTACTTATTTTTTTGTGGGGGACAATGAAGATTTGTCTGACAAATAGCAGGTCTTCTTTAGTATTTCATGAATTTTTACAACATATACTATTTCAAGCCTTTGAGTCCTGGAGAAGAAGAATGGTGTAAGTTGAATAGATCAGAGTGAATGGGGTGTTGAAACATGGTGAATAGACCATGATGAGATGACACTTGATGTCATGACTAAGTCTCCCTCACAAACAGTGGCATAGACTGGTTTTACTAAGTTTCCTTTCTCTATTTTAAGGTTTCCTTTCTCTATCATAGGGGTACAGTCAGAGGGTTCATTGAAAAAATGATCCTTTGAATGGTTACTATGAATATGAATGATTTGATATAGCATATTGCTCATTTTACTTGAAGTTTGGAATAGCTTGTGCAAGGTTGAAAGTAGTTTTGATCATTTTGGTCGTGACTGTTCTTCTACACAGTCAGGAAATGTAACTGTCTAATGATTATATGTAATGTTCAATGGATTAAATTATTTATTCTTGGTATAAGTGAATGGAAGGAATAGTTTTGGTGGTAGGTTTCATTTATTATTGAATTCAATGGTTTCCAAGATGTGTTGAGGAGTTTTCTCCTTGTTTAATGTTAACTGTTCTTGCACAATCCACTCATATAATAGTGAAATGCTATGTGGAAGGGATGGTTGATAGTGTTCCTTGAGGGAAGGGGGATTTTGAAAGACTTTTTATCATTGTATTGTGTATTTCCAATATGTTTGGATGCAGGGCAGACCAGGAGAATGAAGGATCACTCACTAATTGCATGATAACCCAGTTTTGAAGGGTCACTGGAAGAGGGGAATGAAGGATCACTCACTGATTGCATTATAACCCCACCAAGCATTCTTTCCTTTAAGTTTCCACAAAATCTCAAAGTATGATCATTATTCTTTACTTTATTCTATATGCTATTCTTTCTATGGTTTTGTTATCTTAGAAATATATCAAAAACATTGCAGATGTGCATATAAAAGTAAAATATTGTCCTTCAATTGTTCCACATTGAAGCATTTCCTCTTCGGAGTATTCTCTTCATTTGTACAATATCTGTCAAAAATGGTTCCCATATTTCTTCAAGATCTATTTTAATCTTTATATTGCAATTTTGATTAGATTTGACCAATAGTTGATTTCATTAGTATTTTATAACATATACTCCTAATGTGAAATGTGGAGATAAAGAAAGAGACATACTAGGTATGAATTACAGGATATACCCATCATCACTTAGCACTTAAATAATAAATTATGGACAAGGAACAACCCCCTAACCTCTGGATGTTTGTTTCATGTTGGCCTCTTATTATATGCAAAGGTAGGCCTATCTTAATTAGGCTAACAACCACAGTGTAGGGGCCATAAATTATGGATCCCAAAATAGTGCACACTTGTATTAAATTAGGTTCACTATACTACAAGGGAATGGAAACCATGCAATAGTGCCTCATGGGGATGGAATCAACCCTTTACCAAGAAGATGATCATGTCTAAAATATTTACTAGAGGCAAAGAACATAATTTGGTTCCAGTAATTACTCCTAGAAGATAATGGCACCCATAAAACACTTGGAAAAGATAGCACTCACTATATCTTTTATCACTCTTTTAAAGCTGGGACAATAAATCTCAAAGATTGATCAACGAATTCTTAAATACAAAGAACCATTGATAGATATGATTCATGTGTACAATAGCCAACAACTAGTTGTTCCAATCATGGTGTCCAATAATTATGTTAGAAAATGAATCTACAAATCCCTTACAAAACCATAATAGATTCAAACCATGAACTATAAGAACGTAACAATGGGACTAACAAAGATACAGCCTAAACAAATCTTGATTCCACCATATTGTAAGGCCCAAGAAGTAACTCTATCTTAAAGCTACACATTCCTCTAGATGAAGCTCAAAGGTCAGGTAGCTGAAGCATAGCAATACTTGAATGAATATAGGAATAATTTGATGTACAATCATTTTCTAGCTTGGTTTGTGGGTTTTCCACATAATATTTTCCCTTTAACCACATATATAGTTTGAGAAAATCAGAAAAAAATTGTTTCAGATTTATATTATCCTTTTGAACTAGCACACTGCCATCAAAATGCATAATCATTGGTCATCTCAAGAAAATTCCTATTGATTAGTAGGATATCCTTATAAAAATTTGATGCATGGATTTCTTGTGAATTATTGACTGCTATGTATCCTACAACTATGGAAGGAATAGTGTTGGTGTTAGGTTTCATTTATTATTGAATTTAATGGTTTCCAAGATGTGTTAAGGAGTTTTCTCCTTGTTTAATGTTAACTATTCCTACACAATCCACCCATAAAATAGTGAAATGCTATGTGGAAGGGATGGTTGATAGTGTTCCTTGAGGGAAGGGGGATTTTGAAAGACTTGTTATCATTGTATTGTGTATTTCCAATATGTTTGGATGCAGGGCAGACCAAGAGAATGAAGGATCACTCATTGATTGCATGATAACCCAGTTCTGAAAGGTCACTAGTTGAGGGGACAGTCAAGGTCCGGATGATTGTACCATTGGAGGACCCTATTTCTTTGTATTAATTGCTATTCAAATTGGATGCATGGATTTCTTGTGAATTATTGGCTGCTATGTATCCTACAATTGCATCCATAAATATGCATATACTTCTCTAGGGTTGTAAGCCACTTAGGGATGAAAATAGAGAGACTAAATCAAAATCATTCTTTGTCCTATTTCCTTTTAACAAAGTCTCAACTATCAATGATACAATATACATTTGATGCCCTAAGCTATCAAATATACAAATGGCGCCTAGCTAGAAGCTCACTAGGAGAATAAAGGATCACTCACTGATTGCATGATAACCTAGTTTTAAAGGGTCACTAGTTGAGGGGACAGTCAAGGTCCAGATGATTGGCCCATTGGAGGACCCTAGTTTTTTGTATTAATTGCTATTCAAATTGGATGCATGGATTTCTTGTGAATTATCAGCTGCTATGTATCCTGCAATTGCATCCGTAAATTTGCATATACTTCTCTAGGGTTGTAAGCCACTTAGGGATCAAAATAGAGAAACTAAATAAAAATCATTCTTTGTCCTATTTCCTTTTAACAAAGTCTCAACTATCAATGATACAATACATTTGATGCCCTAAGATATCAATACAAATGGCACCTAGCTAGAAGCTCATGGGCTGTCCATTTGATAACCATAGTCAACATTTCAAAAAACTGGATATCCTTGAGCACAAGCACTAATAATATCAAATAATGGAGTTAAAGCATGGGCTAGGGAACAACACCAGTAGAATGCGGTCATTTTAGTGACAATAATATACAATGGCATCCTTAAACATATATGCTAGTAATATCAACAAACGTGAATCCAAACATTTGAATACAGGGAATCAATATCCTTGAGCACAAGCACCAATAACATCAAATAATAGAGATAAAGCACTGGCTAGGGCACGACACCAGTAGAATGTGGTCATTTAAGAGAGCATTCATGATCAAATAAAATGAAATGCATTTGAATATGATGCCAGAGGCTCGAAAGATGAAGAAAACACATACCTTCTCCCGTGCTCAGCTTTAGCTCCTTTTCTCCCGCTCCTTCTCTATCCAATCGAAATAAAAATGATGAGGTCATTTCACTTTTTTTATATTATCTATACTCCCAATCTGTCAGAATTCTGATGGTCAATTAAACACCCATCAAAATACCGACATCATCGGGGCCTATTACAAAAAAAAAACACCAAATTCATAATAAAAAGTTACCCTTTGAAAACTTCTGTTGAAATTTGGCCGCAAATGTAGTAGTGATCTGAATTATAGTAGGTACCTTGCCTTGTTGTTCGAAGCCTATTTGCACCTTGGGTTCCTGTGTCTTGACCTCTTGGATTAGTGTTCTTTGATTTCACAAGTGACCTTGCTTGGAATCAGTTAGTTAGAAATCGTCCTTGTTGAGAAAGTAAACCTTTAGATTCTTTGATAACATGCTTGGAGAGTTTTAGTAATCTCTTGTCCAATTTACTTCCATCCAAAATCAAATTAAATAAAATATAATTTGGGTAAATCATCTTCCTGATCCATATGTGTTAGGATACTTATTCATTCATTGGGCACCTCTGTGGCAGTGTTGGTTTATACCTTTTGCAAAATTTCTATCTTATCATCTCTCTTTTGGACAATTGAATGCTTTTACTATCCTAGTTTCGTACCAACGCTTCTTAGGATCATCTTATCACCTAGGATCTTTTCTTTCATGTTGGTTACAACAAGATATCAAGTAAATCAAGGAAAATGACCTCAAGTAGTCTTTGACCAATTTGCCTTAGTTCAAACTCACCAAAAACGTAAGGGAAAAGAGCCTATTTTTTATCAATCCCCTAGGAATACCTCAAAAGCTTGGTTTGATCCCAAGAGTAATCTTAGCGAGTTGAGCACATCCTTAGCACCTTCTCAATCAGATATGGATATGAGTTACACAATGAGTCGAAGGGAGAGGGAAGAAAGGGATAAAAGTCTTGAAAACATATTGGAAAGACATATAGATAATATTCTGTTTCGAAGTTCCTATAATGAAAATTGACTAGTTTCACCACTTATCTCAACCAGATATTTGGATGCTCACCGAAGGACTGAAAGGGAAATGAAGAAGTCCTATCAAGAAGAGAAATCACAACATGATAGTCAAGATGATGAACCTTATGATACTCATGTGAATGTGGCATACACAAATGACTTGTTTAGGCATTCAAGACCAAGTTCAACACTCCAAACAACTTCAAGATATACAAGTGAAAGACTCAAAAGAATTGAGTGTGAAAAGAAAGTCTTCCTAGATAAACAAGCTGAAAAGGAAGAGAAACTTAGACTCCTAGAGTTGGAAAGACAAGCCTTATTAGAGATAGAAAGGAGAGCCGCACAAGAAGATAAAGATAGGCTTTTGGCTCAACTACTTAATGATCAATACAACAACATGTGTGTTGGTGGTGGAAACCACTCTCCTCCACCCACTTCTCCTAAAACTCCATGAAGTGGAAGATACTCAAGAAAACCTTCATGATATCCTAGCCCTAGAGGAAGAAGGGCTTCACAACAAGACCATTATAGGAGACAAACACCTCCTAGGAACTCAAGAAAACCTTCTCAACGTGCTCACCATGGTTCACAATATGGGGGTAGTAGTTCAAGTTTTGACCTTGACTCTCAAGATTTCATGAAAATACAATAAGAACCACTCTTCCAACAATATGTGGAGAGGTATGCGGAGCAAAACAAAGATAAGTTCCTAGAGAATTTGATCAACAAGGGTGCTAGAGTCCCCTACAACTTTGATGTGGACCGAAAGATCAAGAAGCAAGGTCCATCTCAGGAAGAAAAGATTAACCAACTTTAGAATATGATGGAAAAGATGTTGGCACCCAAGAGTTCCTTTTCACTTGACTCAATTTGTCCCAATCCTTTTGACAAGAGTGTGAGCATGAAATATTTTCCTAGAAAAGTTGAGATCCCCCAATATGACAAGTATGATGGTAATGGAGATTCACATGATCGTGTGCGTTAGTTTTATATTATGAGTTTTGAGTTCCATCAAGATGACTCGTACCTCATGAGATTGTTCCCAAGGAGTCTTAAGGGTCAAGCGATGGAATGGTTCACCAGCATAACTCCCCTCGTCAAGACTTTCAAAGAGCTTGTCCATAGATTTGTCCAACACTTTGCATACAATATTTCAAGATTTGTCACCATGTTGGACTTATGAAACTTAAAGAAACATCAAGGGGAATCCTTTATCACTTTCTTGCAAAGGTGGAGACAAAAATTCTCTCGCTACTCTAGGACCATTCATGAAGATGAGAAGATTGACATCCTTATTATCAACTTGGTTCCTAAGATGCGGTGTGAAGTTAGGAAAATGGTCTTTGATTCCTTTGACACCATGGTTGAAACCACATGTAGGATTGAGGATGTTTTGAAAGAACAAGGAATTTTAGCCAACAACAAAAACAACAACAATGGTCAAAATAACAACTCTAATAAGGATAAAGGAAAGAACTCACATTGGAATAGGAATGAACAAATGGTCAATGATGGAGTTGTGGACTCTTCTCAACCCAAAGATCAACTTGTTCTCCACTTGTCTAGTGCAGTTCAAGCCATGAAACTCAATGCCTCTAATCAGCACAAGAGCAAGCCAAGGTATCAAGATAAGCCTAAGAAAGAGAGGAAACATTTTCAAAGCTTGGTGATTCGTATGAGGATGTCTTCAAAAAAATCATTGCCAATAACCTTGCGCATCCTCAAGATCCCGCAAAGCATCATATACTTGATGTTAAGCCACATTGGTGGGATGAGAAAGCTTTTTGCAAATTTCAAAATGGCATTGGACATAATATAGAAAACTGTTGGAAACTTAAGCATATCATCCAAGATCTCATTGAGAATGGAAAACTTTAGATAGATGGGTTGAACACTAATGCTAATCATAAGGCTTTCAAAGAACCTTTGCCCAAGTATGAGAAGGGGGAAACCCCTAAACCTAAGAATGGCAAGGCTGAGATCAATTACACTTACACAGCTGTGGAGAATGTTGTCAACATGCTCAAAGTTGTAGAAGAAAATGTCAACATGATGAGAAATAAAGATCCCTATGGTTATGATATAGACATGGACTCTCCTCCTATCTTTGATGAAGAACCTATCGTGGTGCTAAGGGGTCCTAACTCTAGAATGTCATCCCAAGCTCTTAATGCTATCACATGAAGTCAAGGTCCCATTTTCATTAGAGGACCCAGTTCAAGTCAAACCAGTAAACCAAAGCAAGTGGCATCCAAGAATGTCACCTCAAAACCAACAGTTAATCCTAAAATGAGTTATAATCTTCTAGATTAGTTGCAAAGAACCCCAGCTCAAATTTAGATCTTTGAGCTCTTAGAGTTGTCCCCAAGACATAAGAAATTCCTTGAGGATGCTTTGCGCACAACAAATGTCCCTAAAAACTTAGATGTTGATCAATTCCAAAACATGGTTAAGCATATTGGTAGCCCTCATTACCTTACCTTTTAGGAGGATGATGATAAAGCTCTGAGTCACCCATAGAATCTTGTCCTTCATATTGAAGTCATGATCCACAAAACCTATGTTAGGCATGTGTTGATAGATGGGGGTGTTGGGATTAATATTTGTTCTTTGAGTCTTTTGAAGATATTGGATTATTCTGGACAAGTCATAGATACCAAAAAGAAGATCACCATCAAAGCCTATGATGAGGAAGAAAGAAGTTCCAAAGGGTTGGTCATCCTTCCTATTAGGGTTGGCCCTATTGAGAAGGATATTTTATTTCAAATTGTTGATGTTGGTCCCCTTGTGTACAATATCTTACTTGCAGGTAGACCATGGATTCATGATATGCAAGCAGTGTCGTGTACCTACCATCAGTGTGTTAAGTTCCCCTATAATGGAGTAGAGATTTGCATACTTGGGGATAGCACTTTATCTGTCAACTCAATTTCAGCAAGCACTCATGTTCCCCTCAGTAGAGAAGCATAAGATTTCAATGCAATCTTAACAAAATGCAAAGACAAATTCAAGTCAGTAGATCTTGGTGTAGGGGGGTATCAATTTCACTCTTTTACAAAGCTTCTAGTTTCACCTAGGTCTTATGGAAAACCTTCATAAGAAATGAGACCTTCCTCTTCAGCTATGACTTTATTTGGAACATTTGTAGAGTCTTCAGTGCCTATTCAAGATGAGAAAGAAGAGGTGGCTATTAAAGACTAGATTCATAGAGAAGAGAAATACATGCACAATGAGAACTTCTCCCCTTATCCTAAGGCTTATGGAAGAGGGTATACTTTTGTCAAATAGATGGGCTATCCTAGACATGGCCCTCTTAGTCAAAGATTAGATGCTAGAGCTGAAACTCTTGATCATGCCCTTTTTGGATGGAGGTCTAAGAAGATGGTTGGCCTAGGATTTGCAAATCATAACAAGAGCAGTGATCCTATCCTTGACGACTAGGATAGTGAAGATGAACCAAAATACATGCCTAATTTGACAAATCAACAAGATATGTGTGAAGATTGGGTCCCTTCCACTAATCTCCTTTGGGGAGATTCAGATAATCCAGTTGCTCATGCGATAATTGCAACATTAGAACAAGATGAATCAGATGTAGAAGATCCCATCAGAGAACATCAATGAAAGAATATTGTTCATTTGATGGAGAGAGATGTTACCCTTGATGACATTAGAGCTTCCACATCAAGATGTACCAAACCTTCATGGTGTAAACATCCTAGTCGGGATTCAGAAACAGATTCACATGAGTATGAATGGGACTCTCTCTCTGATTCTTCCATAGTTGACATGGATGTTGATGTCATCCATACTTATAGTTCTCAACTTGAGGTAGTTGATGAGTCACGTGTAAGATTAGAAGATTTGAACCCACATGTTGCCTTAGTAGACAATTCTTCACTTGTTAGGACAAATCCTGATTTGGGTAGCTTAGAAGGATAATTGACGAACTTTGACTCTTCGGTCACCATAGATGATATCATTCATATCCATAACCTTGAACCAGCCATTGAATTACCTCTTGCTCATCCTAACCTCATTGATTGGTCCCAACGCTATCAAGAACTTGAGCTCTTAACATTCTAAAATGACTATGAGATAACCTGTTACTTAAATTCTATTAAACCCATAGTCTCTTCCACTAGTGAACCGGCTACCAGCATGACAGAGCCAGACATCAAGTACCTTAGTCACAAAATAAAAAGAAAAGAAAAAAAGAATAAGAGTTTTGATGGTGAAAACCACTGCGTGGTAGTGTCAGAACTAAAAAAAGTAAAAATAAATGACGTATCCAAGGGTGAAAAGCTCTCTAAGGCACCTAAGGATGAGGTACTTGATCATCTCCCTAGCTACTTTCAAGACAGATCTTCAGTTCTTGTTGAGCCAACACAAGCAGTCAATTTGGGTACAGATGAGGCTCCATAAATAGTATGCTTGGCTCAGTCCTTGTCAACACAAGAAAAAGAAGCTTACACTAAGTTCTTATAGAAAAACAAGATCAATTTTTCTTGGACTTATTCAAATATGCCAGGGTTGGACACTAATTTTATCATGCATCACTTATCCATAGCTCCGGGTGTCAAACCAGTTAAACAAAAATTGAGAAAGATGCATCCTCACATAGCTCCTCTATTCAAAGCAAAATTAGAGAAACTCCTCGGTGTAGGATTCATAAGAGCTATTGACTATGCTGAATGGATATCAAACATTGTACCAGTTTCCAAACATGACAAATCCATTCAAATTTGCACAGATTTTAGAGATGTTAATAGAGCATGCCCAAAGGATGATTTTCCACTTCCCAACATAGATCTGATAGTGGATATGACTGCGGGTTATGAGATTTATTCTTTGATGGATGGTTTTTCTGGATATAATCGGATTAAGATAGATCCTGAAGATCAAGAAAAGACTGCATTCACTTGTGCATGGGGTACCTATTGTTGGAACGTTATGCCTTTTGGATTAAAAAATGCAGGAGCCACCTATCAATGAGCTATGACAACCATTTTTCATGACATGATGCATAAAAACATGGAAGATTATGTGGATGACACCTTAGAAAAGTCTAAGAAAAGAGACACACACTTAGATGATTTAGAACTCATTCTAGATCGCATGGAACAATTTCAACTAAGGTTAAATCCTAAGAAGTTTGCATTTGGTGTCACCTCTGGAAAACTACTAGGATTCATCATTTCAGCAAAAGGAATAGAGGTAGACCCTGAAAAAGTCCAAGCAATCATGGATATGCCACCTCCTAAAAACATTAGTCAGATGAGGAGTCTTCAAGGACGTCTTCAATCCATAAGGAGGTTCATTTCACAATTGGTAGATAGAGCTCAACCTTTCAACAAGAACTTACACAAAGGAGTCAAATGTGTTTGGAATGAGGATTGTCAAAAGAGCATGGACCAAATCAAGAAATACTTGGAAATCCTCCTATTTTAATGCCTCATATCCTAGGAAAACCACTTATTCTATACATTTTAGTGACAAAATCTTCCTTGGGGGCATTACTAGCTCAACTTGATGAACATGGGAAAGAAAGAGAAATATACTACATTAGTCATACTCTTGTTTCATATGAGGTTAACTACACCAGCATTGAGAAATCTTGCCTTGCGGTTGTGTTTTCTTCCCAAAATTTGCGACATTACATGCTTGCACACACAATACACCTCATAGCAAAAAATTGATCTACTCAAGTATTTACTTGGTAAGGCTTCCCTCACAGGTAGACTTGCTAAATGGATGATGATCCTTTTTGAGTTTGACATAGAGTACATTGAGCGTAAAGCAATCAAAGGACAAGCTATAGCAGATCAATTGGCTGATTTCCCAATTCAAGATAGTGCACCTATTCAAGTTGACTTCCCAGATGAGCATCTCATGTATATGATTGAAAGAACATGGAAGATGTTCTTTGATGGATCCTTTATGCAAAATGGTTTAGGAGCTGGTGTGTTGTTTGTTTATCCCCATGGGTACATGATTCCTAAGTCTTACAAGTTATTATTCCCATGTACAAACAAAATTTTTGAGTATGAAGCTTTAACAAATGGACTTAAAATGGCCATAGAATGGAGAATCATAGAGTTACACATTTATGGGGATTCACAGTTGATAATAAACTAAGTCAATGATCAATATCAAAGAAAAGATGAGAAACTGGTACCTTACAAGAAAATGGTTCATTCCTTGAAATGATACTTCACATTTGTCACGTTTCAACAAATCCCTAGAGAAGAAAACAAAGCAGCTAATGCTATGGCTACACTTTCTTCACTCCTTCAGTTAGAGCAACATGAGTCCAGATTTGAATTCTTGGTGGAAGAGCTACATCACCCTATCTATGACTCCCAAGAAAGCCATGTTATTTGTACCCTCGTTGGTCATGAGTCATCCCATTATGGTGCCATTTACTCATACCTTCATGATGGCATTATACCTGAAACCTTACCCAAAATGCCTCTCGCCATACCCTTATCTATGGTGATTTGTATAGAAGGGGTCTAGATGGAACACTTATGAGATGCTTAGAAAAGGAAGAATCTGACCAAGCGTTAGTTAACATTCACAAGGGCATCTATGGGTGACATTCCAATGGTTTTGCCATGGCCCGAAGGTTGCTTAGGGCAGGGTACTATTGGCCTACGATGCAAATTGATGCAATAGCTTTTGCAAAGTCATGTGAAAAGTGTCAAAAACATGGTAACCTGATACATGCTCTAGGTAGGGAGCTTATTCCTTCTATATCTCATTGGCCATTTCAGCGCTGGGCCTTTGATCTTGTTGGGAAAATTCATCCCAACTCATTAAGTGGACACAAGTTTATTATCACAGCTACTGATTACTTCACTAAATGGGTAGAAGTTGTCCCACTTTCTGTTGCCTTGGGCAAGATAGTCTCTCTATTCATTCTGAACCATATCATCTATCGATATGGAGTGCCTCCTAAGATTATCACTGACAATGGAGGTCAGTTTAAAAATAAGGACCTTAAACAACTCTGCAAGAAATTCAAGATTAAACAATATTGGTCCTCCATCTACTTCCCGCAAGGAAATGGTCAACCAGAGGCATCAAACAAAACCATTCTTAAAATCCTACATACAACAGTTCATAAGAATGGTAGAGATTGGCATTTACAGATAAATCCGGCTCTGTGGGCTTATAGAACGAGTATTCATACTCCTACTGGGGCTACTCCTTTTGCCCTTACATATGGTGCTAAAGTAGTGTTACCTTTAGAGGTTGAGATTCCTTCACTTAGAGTTTCCCTCAAAGGTCTAATTACAGATGAAGACTACCGTGCCATGAGACTTCAAGAGTTAGAACTTCTAGATGAGAAACATCAAGCATCATTTGACCATATGAGGGTTTATCAAAAGTGCATGTCCAAAGCCTTCAACAAAAAGGTTCACCCTAGAGAATTCCAAGTGGGAGATCTTGTCCTACGCGAAAATCCTAAGAATCAATAGCATAGAGATCAAAAGGGAAAATTTGAACCTAATTGGCTTGGACCTTACATCATTACAACAAATTTTGGGATAGGTGCTTATTTATTATCTACTGAAGACGGAGAGCAGCTCCCTGATCCTATCAATGTTTTGCACTTGAAGAAGTTCTATCCATGATGCCCAAACTAGTCTGGGGGCATCCTTTGTACATACTTATTGATCCTAAAAAATCCAAAAAAATGATATATTGTCAAAAATTCTAAAAATTAGAAAATGTCCTGAAAAATGATCATTTTAGTGAAATCCTAGCAATAGGAACTTTGATGTATCTCCAAAAAAATTACATATTCCAAAAATACCAAAAAAAAATTTCAAAAAATTCAAAAATTCAAAAAAATGGAAAAAGTGCCTTGTTGAAAACTTGGAAACAGGTGCCTTGGTAGCAAAAATACAAAAAAATTATAAAAAGTCCTAAAAAAAAATTGCCATAAAATCCAAGTGGTGAAAACCTGGAAACATGCACTACTTGAGGCCTTTGTACCCCTATTTCTTAGCACGCGTCCTCAACACTTAGCCTTTCTCCATCATGCCTTGTCCTTGTTGCCTTGGTTTGGAATTGGTCTTTGTCTTTGTCTAGGGGGCATAACTATGTTAGCTTTGGTCTCTTGGATGCGTTAGTCTTTAGGAAACCTCACAAACGGTGTTTTTAAACACCACCCCAACTGTGTTTTTCAACACAACCCCTAGCATCGAGTTTTTTTCAACACTTCTCAGTTTGGTCTTACCCAATTTTGTCATGTGATCTTACCTTCTTGCAAGCATTTGATCCTTATCCTCAGAACTCAGTATCAGTTAAAACACTTAATTTTTTAAACACAACACTTAATGCTTGTGCTATGTCATGATCTTTTCTTTGTGTGCTGACTGTTATTGATTTTCATTGAGTGTCCTTGTCTAATAAGTCTCTCCAGGATGCATAGCTAGAGGACTTGGGGCATGGGGCATGTTTTTATTTTCTTTCTGCTTGTGGGTGTGGTTTTGAAACTCTTGAGTGTCTCTTGTTGTTCCCTTGATACACTTAGGAGATTTGAGGCATCATCCTTGATTTTTTTTGCACCACCGTTCTTGTGGTCATCCTGGCATCTTTGCCTTGATGAGAGCATGGTTTTGCTACATTAAATTGGGTAAGCTAACATCAAAGTCATCTTGACTTTTATGTCTTTGATGCTTATGTTAGAATCTTTCCACATTCTGATCCGATATAAATCACATTCATATCTTCATAGTTGCGCTTGTGACTAGTGATGATTGTGTGGTTTTCTGATGTCTGTTAATAATGGCCCAATGATGAAAATAAGTTCCTTAACATTCTCTAATGAATGATGAACACAAAATCCTATGTTGCATTGTTAGACTTCATGTTAATTTGCATTTTTAGGCTGCATTAGGAGTTTGAGAGGGTTTTCCTTCATCTTTCTTTTAGACTTTTAATCAACTGTGGTCACGTTTTGATCTTCATTTCCTTATCTTCTTTTATGATCTCAATCAAAATTTCCTATCTCAAATAGTTGATTGATTTTGAGGCATCCTCTTTCTTGAGGTAAATTCTCTTTCTTCTCTCCATTTCTTTTTACCTCTTCCAAACTTCTATCTTCCATTCACTTTCACCCCACTTCTTTTCTTCTAATTCAACCTTGGGGCATAATCTTTCTTAATGATCTACCTTGGTTCTATGATCCTTATATCTTTCATCTTACATCAAAAACCTTATCTTTTGTTTGATTTGATCAAGTTTATCAATTTACCATTTCTCCTCTATCTCATTTCGATTTTGATCATGAGGGGGTAGTACCTATCAAAATTCAATCCTTGATTCAACTTTATCAATCCTATCAATTGCTTCGCTTGGGGAAACCTTGCTTGAGACTTGACAATTACCTATTTACAGGGGTGTTGGCCTTGTCTTTTTCAATCAACTTATCTTTGTCTTGATGTGTTTCCATCTGTCGATCACACATCTAGGTTGTTTTGTGATCCCAAATCGATCTCACATTTCAACTTCATTCTTTGACTACATGTGTTCCCATGAATATCACACATTAGTCAAAGAGGGGAAAATGTATACACCCTAAAATGGTCACCTAGACTTTGGGCCCCCATTCATCATTTTATCAATTTCCTGAATCAATGCTTTGCAATATTTTCAATCAATTCAATTTCCTTGATCAAATCTTAATTAATTTAATTATTTCAATATTTCCTAAAGTTTGATCATTTTATCCTAAGCCTCATTTAATTAAAAGAAAACTTCCCTTTTAATTAAATAAATCATCTTATTAAAATAAAATTCCTCTTTTAATAAAATCCCCACTTAAATCTCTCTTTGTGTCGAAAAAGGAAATAAAATAAATAAAAAATAAATAAAAATCCCCTTTTCTCTCCACTTTGAATGCACATACTTTTAAGTGGTGGGCCTTTTTCATCTTTTTGCCTCTTAAAGAATCTTAAGCACATGGATCAACCAAGATTTAATATCCACCATTGCTCATTTCTTTTTGCCTCTTAATCTTGACCATCTGGTTTCCCTTATAAGGAGCCTTCTCCTTCTCATTCTAGGTTAAAAGCATATAGAAGTTTTTTGTATTGTTATGTTGCAGGTTTGGAGAGAAACTTCGGAGAAGATTCTTTAGCACTTGAGCTTGGATATTGCAACTTCTCTTTTCTTGTCTTCTTCTCTCATGCCCCATGGCAATCCATTTAGATTAATCTTGCGCTTGCATATTAGATTAGATTCATATTTCATTTCATAGATTAATCTTGCATAAGCATTTCCTTTCATAGATTATTTTGCTTTCATGCATTGTTATCATATAGAATAGCTTTCATTTTCATTTTCATGCATACTTGATGACCATGGAGACTAGCATTCTTTCTTTTCCTCTTTGAATCTCTCATTTTATGGTGTACTTGCATGGGCACAAACTAGGTTTAAATTTGAGGGCCTCCATCATAAACCCTTGCACTCCATGAATAGAGAGCTATGAGTCACCATTTGAGACCTCATTCTTAAGAAATCTTGGATTTAATGACTCATAGAAGTGTGTCAACATTTTAGCACACATCGGTCATCTATGATCTCAACAAATTCACACACTACGTCACTAGTTATGAAGTATTTGTATATACCGATCATTCAGCCATCAAATACTTGATGAACAAGCTTGCCATCACTGATAGATTAGCACGATGGTTACTCCTTATGCAAGAATTTGATGTGAAGATCATTGATAATCCAGACAAGGAAAATGTGGTGGCTGATTTCTTATCTAGATTGCAAGTACTAGATGATCTTGCAATAATTGATGACAGCTTCCCTAATAAGCACCTATTTTCTATTGATTCTTTCAATCCATGGTATGTAGACATAGAAAACTACCTTGCTACAGGAAGGACACCACCTCATTTCTCACCTAAAGAACACCGAATTTTGGTTGAGAAAATTTTTAACTTCTCATGGATCTTAGGCTTGATGTTTTACATAGTTCCTGACCAGGTCACCAGAAGATGTGTTCAGAAAGATGAGACTTATGAAATTCTAAGGGCATATCATGATGAGCCGTGTGGAGGCCATTTTGTAGCAAAGAGGACAACATACAAATTTCTGACAATAGGATACTATTGGCCTACTTTACATAAGGATGCATAAAAACATACAAGGCACTGTGATAGATGCCAGTGCATGGGGAGCCCAACAAAGTTAGATGAAATACCCTTGTAGCCTCAGGTGGTGGTGACACAATTTGACAAATGGGGTATCAATTTTGTGGGACCCATTGAGCCATCTTCTCATCGAAAGTAATATATCTTACTATGTACTGACTATGCCAGAAAGTGGGTCAAAGATAAAGCCATGAGGCATGCCAGGGTTCACAAAGTAGCTGAATTTCTCTATGAATATATCTTCACCAGATTTGGAGTACCTCTAGAGATAGTCACAGATCAAGGTGCACAGTTTACCCCTAATCTCATTTCAGAATTGATGCATGCATAAATGGTAAGACATGGTAAATCTTCACCATATCATTCTCAGGCCAATGGCCAGGCAGAGATAACCAACTGGGAGATAGAAGCCATTCTAACCAAGATAGTTGTTGTTCACAAGAAAGATTGGGCTACCTGCCTTCCTAAAGCCATTTGGGCTTACCAAACAACATAGAAAACCACAACTAGATTTACTCCTTTTGAGCTGGTCTATGGTAAATATGCCTCCATGCCTAGATTGAGTTCTAGCATAAGACTCTCAAAACAACCTTAGAACTGGACATTGACCTTACCAAAGCACAAGAGGAGTGGTTATTACAATTGAATGGGTTGGATGAATATAGGAAATTTGCACTCCACAACACTGAGTTGATCTAGCAACAACGAAAAAAGTGACATGACCAATTCATCAAAGAAAAGAAATTTTCAGTTGGTGCAGATTGGGCATTGTTATATGACTCACGATACTAGCATACACTAGGAAAAATTTAGACATGGTGGCTCAGGCCCTATGAGATAATCTCAGTGTTTGATAATGGAGTAGTTCCGTTATCTACCATTGATCCTATGTGGTTCAAACTACTTGTCAACAGATATAGAATCAAGATCTACAAAAAACCAGTCAGTCATGAGGAGTTCCTGCAGCAGTTCCAGCACAACGATGATACACTCGCTCCTGCAGCAGAAGCATTTGGGTCTCCTACCTAGATTTCTACACATCCTTGATTCCCATCAAGGATTCCATACTAAATATTTCACATTGTGTGAAATTATTTCTCCGTAATAAATTCTACCTCACCTTCTCTCTCAACCACTTTTTTGTACCATCGCATCACTCCATCAATGCACGTTACCTTTTCAGAACACTCTTCCTACAACACTTCCTAGGTTCATGCCACATACTTTCGTACATATTTAATTTTATTTATTATTTATTAGGAAAGCATGTCATTTTGATTTTTACTCTTGCACGTCCTGGCCTAGTGGGATCCATTCCTTTAACTTAGTTGGGGGGAGGGAAATATTCTATTTTTTGAACTTCAAATTAGCATGTAAAGATGAATTTCTTGTCTTTTTGAGATGACTACCATCATGTGTTAATCAACTTCTCATTCCATGATTGCATCATCATTCCTGTAAGGAATTAAAAGATATTAAAAGATGAAGTTTAACTTCTAATGATATTTTTGTGATGTGTTTGGGGTGGCAGGCCTTGACACGAGTGAAAATATTATGAGATTTGATGCATTAAAACAAGTGAAAATATTATTATATTTCATGCATTAAACACTTTTAATTACTTGAAGTGAATAGCATTTTGTACACCGCCTTTTTGCCTGCAACATCTTGAGTCCGTAACACTTTGAATCTTGATTTGCCATTGTTGTGTTTCTGTGAAAACAACAAACTTCTGCAAAACTTTTGTGTTCATAACAATGGGGGGAGATCTGCAGAGGCACAAGCCAGTTGATCACAAAGTTTTGTTGGGTGATGCATCCAGCTGTGAGATGTTTAGAAGGAAAGGTTGGTTGGACTACTGCTTAAGTCTCAAAGATTTTGAAGAAGAAGTTTCTCTCTAGTTTCTAAGAACTTTTAAGGATGGGTTTGCAGTAGTCAAAGGATTAAGAATTGAATTCACATAGGATATTGTGGCAGAAGTGACCGGGTTTCCACAGGAAGGTGAGCACTGGACTAAGGACCTTGACTTGCATTTGGCTAGGGATCAGTTCACCTTGCATGGTGACCCCCAGTTAGACATTGATAAGAAGCAAGGTACTTCTAGGGTGTCATTACCCATGGATTTTATTCAGCTAGCTACATTCATCATTCAGTACTTTACCTATGAAGGGTGCTACAAGTATCTACATGGGCTACATTTCAAAATCCTGAGTCATCTTCGACATGATAATAGACTGGTAAATTTACTCAACTTCCTATTTAATATTGTGAAAAAGAAATCTTCCTTAGTATAGTCGGGAAAAGATCAATTTGTTTCACATCATTTCTTGATAAAATTAGTTGTAGAAAGGGAATTAAATAAGCAATTGATTGGGACTTGGGATGAATTTCTGCAAATGAATGAAATAGAACCTAGGATGGTTGGCCCTAGAGGCTAGGGCATTCGGAGAAGAGAAAATACAACCACTAGGGTTTGTAAAGTAATTCAAAGGATATAAAATGTTCCTGGAGCTTCCCCTTCCTCTCCTAAACCATCCAGGAAGAGAACTTGTAATGTTGATGCTTCCACTTCCAGAAGAAAGAGAAATAAAAATAAGGAAATTGTCGATGTCCCTGAAACCCCACCATCTATAAAGATAAGGTCTACCTCTAAACAAGATAAGGGAAAAACCATGGAGACAAAAGAGGGAATTTGAGACCAACAACCTAGTAATGAGAATGACAATGAAGAAGCTAATGAAACTATGCCCTTTCATGAGGAAGAAATCCCAGAAGAACCTCCTATAGAAGCTACAGAGGAAATGTCCACTGGCAGGAGGAAATGTAAGAATCCTCCATGTTCTTCTACAACCCCCATAAGAAGAAGTGCATGACTTTCTATAAATAACAGGGATGTTGAGTTTCCCATTCCAACTGTTAACCTAGAATCCTCTGAATCCTTGGAGAAATCCTCTTCTGAGGAAATGTTTCAAGAAAATATAGTCAGTGATACTGAGTTCAACAACCAGAATCTAGAAGTAGAAGTTAACCCTAGAGTTGACTATATACTCATTGATAGTGATGAAGATTTAGAGGAGGCCAAGGAGTTTGTTGATGACTCTACTAGGCTAGATATTCCTGATGACTCAGAAGGTTCTCCTTTTGAAGAATACCCTAAATTTGGTAAATATATTGTTGAAGAAGTGTCAGAACAACTCAATCTAGATGGATTAGATACACTGGCTAGGGCAGTAGCTGAATCTAGTGAGAAGGGAAATGTAGTAACAACCCTTTTTGTGTGAAGAGGTGAATCCTCTACATTAGAAAACATAGTGAAAACCCCTTTCCTGGCATCTGGATGGACTGATATACTCAATCAGGAACCCTTGCCATCTCCTGACTTGTCTACATCTCTGACTACAAGGTTAAATTTATATCAACAGTTGTTGTGGGAAAGAGCACGATAGAAAATAGAAAAGGAAAAAGTGAAACGTACTATTGATGAGCAAGGCCATCAATTAGAGCATAAATCAGATCAGATTAAGGTTTTGAAGAGTAGGGTTGATCAAATAATAGAGCTAATTCCAGAACTCATGGCATGTAGATCACCGTCTCCGGTGTATGCTCTGTTCCTTAAGGAATAGTTCATTAATTTTAAATTGTGGAAGGGCTAAATCCCTCTATCTCAACACCTCATGAGTTTTATGATGCATTTCAATCAGCTCCAATGTCCCTAAAGAACTTATTGTGTGAATTGTATTTACATAACTTGGTTGTGCCAGATGATAGGGATTGGAATTCACTCCTTTATGTAGGAGATGTGCAATTAAGAGAAGTTATGTCCTGGATGTAGAATGAGATAAGAAGGGAGCACCAAGCTTCACCTTATAGGAATAATGAGGTGACAACTCCCTTGCTCATGAGACCTGAGGTTCAACATTCCAGGCAAACATTTATTGATTGGCTTTCTGTTATAGTAAACCCAAGTGGAGCCAATAAAGTGTACCCAGTAAGAGAACAAACTTATGTAGATCAGGATCAACATTTAGTTCATGATATTGCATCAATAATCAGTGCTTCTAGGAAGAGATGGATCAGAATGTCACATGATCTGAAGGTTAGGGAACCCCACTCTTCGTAGAATCTAACCCTTGCTACTAGAAGAGTCCCATGGTATATCATGTTGGGTAGGACTTTGCTTAATTACTGGTTTCCATTAAGGTTTCAACCTCTTGTACTCCTACAACCACTATTGGCAATGAATGACAACATTGCAGATCATGATATGGCTACAAAAGTTCACCGATGGGAAAGGCTCAGGGCGAATCATGGGTATTTTAATTATGTTGAAGATGAGCCTAGGGAGAAGATAACCAATGATTTAAGACTGCAAGCTAGAATCCAGAACTTCATGGTTGATGGGGACTAGCAATAGAGAAGTTGTGGGGAATGATGGGCCTCTAAAAAGGCCATCTTTCTAAGTTCTTTTTAAGTAGTTTATTTTCAAGTAGACATGAACTTATGGTTTTTATATATATGTTTTATATATGTGAAAACATAAAGTAGAATTGTGGATGGTTTAAAGACATGATATATTTTCTTGAATTAATGGACATGAATGGTATAATGCAGTAGTTATATATGCTAATGAATGTTCCCTTTCCTATGCTATACTTTTGGGTAGTTTCCGTCTTGTAGCCCTAGGTCTTGCAAGAGTATTAATTAAGAACTTTACACTTTCTTCCTAATATTAATGATGAGGATATATATGTATGAAAGTTTGCGTCTACATTAATTATTTTGTAGGTATTTATCACGAGAATTCAAGGATTAGCATTGTGGTGCTGGAATAGTCAAAGCCAACCATTGTTGCAAGATCTTCACAAGTCAGGCAAGTCAAATACCGTTTCCTATTGCATGCAATGCATGGATTTAGTACCCTCAACGTGCTATATTCCAGGAAGATTTATTCCTGATTAATTCTATTTCTCTTCTAAAACTTTATGAATCTGTAATGATCCTCATTTATGGAGTGATCTTAGATTTAGGAGGTCGTTGTAGTTTTCCTTCAAATAAAAGACTGTTGTAACTCTTTGGAGTTAGTCAAATTTCTGAATAGAACTATTGTCACAGTGATACTATTTTACTTTCAATCAAGAGTAATCATTTTCCATGAATGAATAGAATGCACAGTTTTGAGTTTTAATCTTTTATCTTGATTGTGTTTTCCATTCACTCATCCAAGGGGGCCCACTTGGTGAGTGAATGTCTCTGTTAGAGTAGAATTCATTTTCATGTTTGTTTAGAAATGAAGTAGAACTCAATTGTTCCTATAGCCACTGGTAACATAACTAGTAGACTGTTCCTACAACATAGGCAGTTAGAGTAATTCCTACTTGTGATTACTTGTTTTGCTAGAGTAACTCATTTACTAGTTTTAGCATAGTTTTTTTGAAGCTCAAAGCACTTGAATTTTAAGAGTAGTCATAAGATTGAGAGAGTTTGAAGCATATACTTTGCGAATGCCATTCCAAGTTTACGTCCCTGGTCGATAATTAAATGAGATTGAATAATCCACTTAGCAATCATTTAGGGTGTCCAATCCTGAAATAGGTAGTCCACTGCCATGGGTTTCTAATACCATTATTTGGCCAAACACCATTTTCATTGCAGAAGATAGTAAATTCATTAGAGACAAATTAACCTCCTCTATCTGATCTTAAACATTTCAGCTACTTTCTTGTTTTCTTTTCAACTCTTAACTTATACGATTTGAACATTTGAAATGCATTAGAATTTTCTTTTAGAAACATTATCAACATCATTCTTGATTAGTCATCAACAAACAAATGAAATACCGATCACCATAATAACTTTGTAATCTCATAGGGCCATAGAGATTAGTATGAGCTAATTCCAAAATACCATTAGATGAGTAAGACTTGCTTGAGAAACTTGATTATTTCATCTTACCAATCTGACATTCCTTACACATCACTTTATCAGGATTTCTTAATTTTGGTAGACCTCTGACTCTATTCTTTTTTCTCACCTTAATCATGCTATCAAAATTAACATGACAAAGTCTTTTGTGTCATAGCCACACATCCTCAACTTTAACAAACAAGAAAATTTTTGTAGCAATATAAAGGTAGAATAAGTTACCTTTAGATTGTTCACCAGTTCCAATCAAATCTCCATCAACACCATACATTCTCACTTTTCTATTTTGAAACTTTAGTCAGTGACCAATGTTGTTCAATTGTGCAACACTCAACAAGTTGTAGTCTAGTCCTTAAACCCAATAAGCATCATCACATTTGATCTTTTCATTCAGTATAATGGATCATTTTCCTTTTACGTAACATGAAGCATCATTTCCAAATCTAACAAATCCGCCATCATACTCTTCTAGGTTCTCAAACTTATCAATGTCACCAATCATATGATGTGGGAAGCCACTATCAATAATTCATGGGTCATTTTTTCTAACATGAAAAATAAGGGATTTTTCATCTTCATACCTCTCTTCTTCTAAATCATCCTTCATAGAAACATAGACAACTTCCACACTTTCTTTTTGTAATCAAATTCATCATCGGTTATTCCTTCCTTGACTAGGTAGCATGATTTATTTCCTTTCTCCTTGTAGTTTCTAAACCTTTGGTATCTATTTTCCTTCTTGTCACTTTTATCATTCTTGTCATTATCAGGACATCTAGATGCAATGTGACCAATCATGTTGCATTTAAAACATTTCAGAGGTAGATTACCTTTATACTTTCCTTTTCCTCTCGATAGCCTCTTAGCCAATAGTGCTTCCAACCCTTCTTGTTCTTTCTCTTCAGTTAGTATATTGTCATAATCACTTCCACATGAACTTTTTTAATTCTATCTTTCTCTTCTTGAACTACCAATGGTTAGAGATGAATTAAAAGTTGTTTCAATAGTTGGTAATCTATTATCATGGTTACTAAGTTCAAATACAGTCAGCTTACCGATCAAAGCATAAAGTGTAACACTATTATTCGGTATGGATCTCAGTTCTTGAATAGAAGAGACTTGAATAGAATATTTGGATGAAAGAGTTCTTAGAATTTTACTTACCACTTCTTCACCAGTTAATGTTCCACCAACACCTCTAATGACACTAACAACTTCCTTATATCTGAAACTATTTTAAGCAGTGTTCTCTTCATCTTTCATTCTCATCTCATCAAATTTTCCTCTGAGGCTATCAACCTTAGATTTGTGTACATACAGATCACCTCTATAAACAAGTGAAAAATTATCCCACATCTCTTTCACAATGATACAATTCTTAATATCATTGAACTCAACATTAGTCAGGGAAGAGGCAATTTCAATTGTTATCAAGTTGTGTTCCTACTTTTCTCTCTTCTGATCAACTATCATAGGTCTAGGAGGTGGTGGAATGTAGTCATTATCCAAAAGATTAAGTGTAGAATCTCCAATCCCAGATAGGTATAACCTCATCCTTCTTTGTAATGTAGATAAACTCTTCTTATTCAACTTAGGTACTTCTCTCCTATATAATCTTCAGATCTTTTACTCAAGTCTTTCAAACTTATACCTTTAGAGTACTTAGCTCTAACACCAATTGTTGGATTACAAAGAGGGGGATGAGTCGGTAATCCTTGATTCTCTATACCTTAAAAAATTTCTCAGACCAAACTCGATGTCAACTCGGTCAAACACACTTCAACTTTTACCGACAACATTAAATTAACTTTATCAATCAACAATAACAATCACAATAATCATTCAACACATATACCACTAGTATTTAATGTGGAAACCCAATTTGGAAAAAACCATTGTGGGAATCGTCACCCACTAAATAAATACTCTTCTGAAGTATGCTTGGTTAAAAGCCAATTTGGTTAAAGATTACAATACACACTGTTAAATGTGACCCGGATAGCGATTTTTCTCAGATCTGTTAGGATCTTCACCCTGCTAGGAGTGGCCTAGTTAAAGGTTTCAAACACTCTTTTGGAATGCTACCTCTTGCAAGGATTTACAATAAGAATGTTAAGTCCACTCGGTTGAGAGATTTTTCTATTAAAGATGTTAGTAAGCAATAGTGAATGAATTGACCTATAAATCTACAACTATCTTTTGCATAATCTGATCCTTTGTGTGCTCTTTGACTTCACTTCAATCCTTCACTTTCCACTAGCTTCAATACCTCATCAAATTCTTCTTTCTGAATCAGAATTCAACATTTTCCTTCCTTACTACATCAGTCGATGACTCAATAACCCTTCAACTTACTAGCCTTTTGTTCATATAAATTCATCCTTTATACAAGCTTTGTTTTGCTACTTAATCTCCTTTATTATGTTTTCTTTTGATTAATTTAATGAATTTAGTGCTCGGTTAAACATTTTATCATCACCTTGGAACTTGAACTTTCTTGGAACTTGTAGCTTCTCTTTTTTTCCACTTAGATCTGTGCCATAGATCATCATCTCAAATTTTTCTAATCATATATTTCTCTAACTAACTCTTCCTCATCATTAGAATCTTCCATCTCATCATAGATCATAATTAAATGTCATTTTGATCCTTGTACTTAATTTTTTTTCCTTGCTCAGTGACTAACTTCTTTTCTTCAACTGAATTTCAGTTAAATTTTCTCAGTGACTGAAACCTTTTGCTTGGTGTCTTGACTTCCTTTCTCTTTACCAAAACTTACTTTCCTTTTATCAAATGAATTTTTCTTCTCGATAGCCAAATTATTTTTCTTACTGACTTGATATAATTAAATTTTAGGTAGAAAACAACTATATCAACATAACCTTAACATTGTCTGATCTGTATCTGTTTCTCAATTAAGTTCTTCATCTTCACAACATTTCACTCCTTCTTAACTCATTCAAACTTATATCATACTCCAAATGATATGGCAACTCAATGTAAATCAAAAATTAATTGCTTGACATTAATGACAAGATAATAACTGATCTAATCTTTCTACTATCTTGTATACCTCTAATCTTAGTTGATCTTCATCATCATCACCATTAGTTATAGTAACAGACTATGTTAAAGGAAGAAAGTTTACCGGATATTTACTAGATAGAAGTAGTACATACTCTTGTGTACACACTTGTGTGTGTGAATTTTGTACCTGATCTGTAGACACAACACTTCAGTAAAACATTAGAGGTTAGCTATAATGAAAATCATGCAAAATTGAAATCTACTCTAACCAAGCGATTTACTGCCTTCTAGTAGGTGCGAGATTGATGTTCTCAGATTGTAATCGAGATCAATGACCTAGACGACACCTAAATGAAGGATTTGAATGCAATTGATCTAGATATGAGATTGAATGCAATTAAGCTATTTTTTAAAAATATTTTCTATGCAATAAGAATGATAAAAACTGATATGAATCTATGCTAATATGAAAATTGATATGCAATGCTAATCTAGAAATGATATGATATGAGAATGAAGATTCTAACAATAATATGAAAGCTATGAATTTGAAATTGATTTCACAAAGCTTCGAATCCTCAAATTTATCTTTCAAGCTCCAATTGTGCAAATTCTCCAAATCTGATATGCTATGATTCCTGTAGAGTAAGTTTGCAATTTGCGAGATGATTTGGGATGAGCTGAAGCCTTAATTTATAGAAATCTAGGGCTTTGGAGGTGCATGGGAAAACAAGCCATAAATCACTCAAATAACTCAGGTTGATTTTTGAGTTATTTTTAAATAAAGGATAATTAACTCATAAAAACATGCAAAAGCTAAGTTTTAACTCAAAATAGAGTTTAGCTTTAATTGATAATTGATAGTTGTCTACTTTTATGATTGTGCATATTTTATTTATGAATTAATTTAATAATAAAGTGATTTATGCTCAACTTAACTGATTTTAAAAATAAAACAATTGATTTATGGGTTAATCAATTATTTAATCAAACTTTTATTAAAAATTATATTCTTAAATAATGACAACTTGCTTTAATTAATTAAATAAGAATTTAATCAATTATTCATAGGATATTGGATTTATTGTCAAAATTAAATAATACAATTAATAATAGATAGAATTAAATTTAATTACATAATTAAGTGGCAAATATTAAATCTAATTAATTAAATATGAAAATATTCAATTAATCAAACTTAGGATAAATGTGATTTATCACCAAATAATCATTAAATTAAAGATAATTAAGATAATTAGGAATATTGCTAGGAATATTTCCCGATGCAGAATTTAAGATAATCAATTATGATTCGATGATGTTTAGATGTGCCTTAGATTAGGACTTTGATGTCGATTTCGTTCAATTTGTAGATGTAGGAGATTAATGAACTTATAGCCCATTTTTGGGGTATTATATTTTGCCCCTCTTTGAATTACTGTGCAAAGCGCAGTGGTTCAAAGATAGTCTGTGTTTGATAGAGATATAAAACTGATGTTTGAAATTGAGACAGAAGCTAATTGATATTGATTTGATATGGAGATAATAGGTCCTGAATGACCAAAGATAATGTTTACTATAATAGCAAATGAACCTATGATTGCGAAAAAGTGTCAAAACGCCTGATTCCAAACCTTAGGATTGCAAAGAAGTGAGTGACCCGTTCTAGACTCGATTGTCTTAGTAGAACTAGCAGGTATCACATCCAAATCCTTTAGTTGCTGAAGAACCAAGGAAAGAACACTATGATCTGATGGTTGCAAAAATTGATACAGTTTACAAGATTAGGAGAATACCAGATTGATATGGATCTTGATGAATCTGATATGCCCCAAGTGATGATAGATTTGCCCCGAGCGATGAGGACTTTTGATGAATCACCGACTAGACGTGATTGTTGTCTTGATCACTGATGAAAGATATTGATAGATTTGATCGATAGAATTTGATTTACAGACTTTGAATTGATGTGCAATACCATGCCCCCTTCGGGATTAAAATTGAAATCTGACAAGAAAAGTCAGCGTTAATAGTTTAGAAGCATGTTAATTGATTTGAGAAGTGGTTAAACACGTCCGAGAACGCATTCTACATCGTTGGAAGGTCCCAAAAGACCAAGTTTGACTAGGTTTGACCATGAGTTGACCATGGTTGACCAAGTTGAATTTTTGATAGTTTGATGTAAGCTAATCAGTTAAGTTGAATACTGGATTTCTGTGAAGATTGAAGGTCGATTATGCAAGTAGTTAATAATATGAATGATCTCAGATTTGAATTTTGATCCCGAAAATAGATTCTACTTGCTGTTTCATTGGAGGAACCTTCATGTGGGATTCAACTCTTGTTAGATTGGAAGAGGTGATTGAAGAATTGTTTAAGCTTTGAAGTTCATTTAGCCATTGTGAGATCATGCAAAATGCAAAGAGACATGCAAAATGAAATGCAACCTAAGACCTAGGACCTAGTCACTGATCATATGTTGATTTGTTATCATTATTGAACTTTTAGGTAACCGGATAAATCAATACAATGCCCACTAGCTATGAAACCATAGACATATGAATATCGATTTGTATGCGCAAGAATCAATACAACACCCACTGGTCAACAACCATGGATATATGAATATTGATTTTATTTTCGGAATGTCAGAGTAGATATAAGCACCAAGGCACAAACACCAGGATGACCTAAATATCATGTCCATTTTGATATAGCAATTTGTACAAGCATCAAAACATAAACGTTGTGATGACCTGAGTACGCCTTGCGTTTAACATACACATCAAACAATCAAAAGATCATTCTAAATCCAATGTGAATTACCCGTAGTGACCCTTTATCGTTCACCTCCTTAGGCAAGATCACGTTTCACAGTAGGAGAAAGAATTTACTTAAAAAGACAATAGTTAGATCAAACTTCCTTGAATTGTCTGGGTATCAATGGTCGAGGTACGCATGGCCATCCAATTTGAGATAGAGGCTCTTATGGTCGGACACCATTTCAATCCAAAATTTCCAAAGTTATTAGATTTCACATACAAGCAAAAAACCAAGAAAAGATTATGCCCCCAGTCATCACTTTCTAAATCCTGTAAAGGACATCATTGAGGAGCTCGAAGGGACACAATATGCAAAAATCTCAATGCGAATCAGTAAGCATACAAGGAGATAAAAGTATGTAAAAAGCATAGATTATTTTCAGTTGAGTTTTGATGTTTGATTGCGTTGTTGTAGATGCAAAATCCTTTCTGGAGATAAGACTGACTGACTGACTCACATGAAGCTTCAAAAGACTCTGACTAGATATGATCCATCTAAGATACATGGGAGACCATAGGATATGACATTGATTGCCCCCAAGTGTTAAACATTGATAGGATATAGATGCTTGAGCTGATTGGTGTACAGACTGACTTATTAAAAACTGGAAATGCAAAAACAAATCGGGAGATATGTACAAACTAAAGCAAGACCGAAAGCTGGGAAAGACCAAGATTGTGCTGATAGATGGAGCGTTTGGAACAAGTGGCACCTGTTTGCTAGATTTTCACCATCTTGGTAGAGATTCTATTTTTGCTACCAAGGCGCTTGTTTCCAGGTTTTCACCAAGGCACTATTTTTTTTTTTTTGTATTTTTCATTTTTCAATTTTTTTTTTTTTTTTTGTATTTTTCATTTTTTCAATTTTTTTGTGAATCATCAAGGCGCCTATTGCTAGGTTTTCACCAAGATGATCATTTTTTCAAGACTTTTTCTGATTTTTAAGATTTTTTCAAGACATTTACCAAGCACTGAATGCCTTAGGCATAGAATTTCTTTAGATGGAGAACGTTGATTGGTTCTTGGAGCTGTTCTCCTTCAGTTGTTGAGAGTTGATAGGCACCAGAGCCAAAAGTAGCAGTGATGACAAAGGGACCCAGCCAATTGGGTTCGAACTTCCCCTTGCGTTCTTCATGTGATTGATTTTTAGGATTTTCTCTCAACATAGATCACCAACCTGAAATTCTCTGTGTCTAACTTTCTTGTTGTAGCCTCTAGACATTCTCTTCTGATATACTCTAAGATGATCATATGCTGCTTGTCTGCGCTCATCTAGTAGTTCCAGTTCTTGTAACCTAGACACTCTGTAGTCATCATCAGTTACTAGATCATGCATTCTGATTCTGAGTGATGGGATTTCAACCTCAATAGGTAGTACCGCTTCAGACCCATAAACTAAAGCGAAAGGTGTAGCCCCAGTAGGTGTTCTGATACTTGTTCTGTAGGCCCATTCTGATACTTGTTCTGATACTAGTTTTGATACTGGTTCCGATAGTGATTCTGATACTAATTCTGATAATTGTTCTGATACTGGTTCTGATACTGATTCTGATACTGATTCTGATAATTGTTCTGATACTGGTTCTAATATTGATTCTGATACTGATTCTGATAATTATTCTGATACTGGTTCCGATGCTTGTTTTGATAATTTTTTCTGATACTGGTTCTAATATTGGTTCTGATATGTGTTCTGATACGTGTTCTGATACGTGTTCTGATACTAGTTCTGATACTGGTTCTGATACTTGGTATACTTGATAGCATCTTTTTCCATTGCAAACTCCCAAGCAAGATCATATCGTGTAGTCCCAATGTCTAGCAAGGTGGAGAACAAGAGGGATTGGCAAGCTGGTTGAAGAGATGGAAGACAAGAGAATGAAGGAGAATGAAGGGAAGAAATCCTCAAGGGAAAACTCCTCAAGAATACCCAAGCTAGGAAAAAATTGTCCTATAAAGCGCATTTGGACAAGCAATGAAAGGTCAGTATAGGATAAGTCACAAAAGCGTAATGCCAAAGAAGGACAGGATGTAGTCCAAAGAAGTAGACATGTCAAGAGGCTTCATAGCACCATGTTTTACTCTTTTTTTTTAATCTTTTTTTTACATTAGATCAAGACCAAAGGGGAAAAGGATAGCGATAGATGAAAATGAATGGAGGAAGATAGATATGAAGGCTAAACATCAAAGGAATGAAAGCAAGATCATCATAAGATAGCTCACAAGATAGCCAAATGTTCGCGTATAGATCAACATTGTCAAGATCAAAGAGAGAAGATGGAGTGGATGAAATATGTATCTAAGAACTACGCATGATGCCTGATTGCCAAGTTTTCATCATGGTACTTATCCAAGGTGCCACAAGGGAGTGGTTTTCACCATAGGATGAATTTACTTCTCTTTACTTTTGCTACCAAGGCGCCTGTTTTTAGGTTTCCACCAAGGCACATTTTCAATTTATTTTATTTTTCATTTCTTTTTTGGAAGAAGGCAAGCTTTTTAGATAATGCTCCTTGAAAGGATAAACCATGATATGCCAAGGATTCAAAATGACACACTCAAAGATGCTGATAGGGAAAGGGAGATGAAAGAGAAAAATGGAGGATAAAGTTTTATGTAAAGCAAGTGAGGTTGGAAGATAGGAGGAATAGGCAAGTGAGGAAAAAGGATAGAAGGTAGAAGGATAATGCATGGAAGGATTGTGAAAGGGTAGATGGAAAGGAAGGCAAGTTCAACATCAACACATACCTTGAAGGGTGGTGAGAGAATGGAGGAATCGTGAATGAAGGAATACGTGAAGGAATGTGGCGAATAGATAGTAGAGGTTGTGGTTTAGGCACATGAAATGGAAGAATATTTTTGGAGGGAGATGAAGTGGAAGCCTTTGGAAGCTTGAATGTCAATTTCACTTTTTTTTCAACACCAGACTCTTTCAAGAGAGACTTTGGAATCCATATAGCCGTAGGATTTTTATTTCTTTTTGATGATCTAGAGAGAATATCTTCAATGATGGATTTTGGAACCCATACTTGTCTTGTAGTTTTTTTCTTAGATATCTCTTTTGACTTTATGCCTCTGTGTCCATTAGATGAGACATGGTGATCTTCTTTTTTTGATGGATTCTTGCATTGCTTCTTTTTCTTGTATTGAACATTCAAGTTACTTCCAAAAGACTTGAGATTTGTGGAAGAGGGAGGATATGACTGGTTTAGATGGGTGGGTGGATGAAAAGGATTCAAGGGTATGCATCTATGTTGATCTTGAGGAAAGATGGGAGATGGAGGTATGTAAGGACCCAAGATGGATGGCGAATCAGGAGAGTTAGGAGGGGAAAGTGAAGGGACATAAGGACCCAAGATGGAAGGAAGGCATGAAGCCCTTAGTAGTGGTGGAAGAGTTCCAAGGATGGAAGTGGAAGATGCAAAAGGATAATCAATAAGTTCATCAGCATCTATATGACAACCAAGGATATCAGCATCTTTAGAGTGAGCATTAGAATTTTCAATAGAATCAAGTACATCTTGAATATGAGCACCTTCTTTGATAGGATTGTTCAAAGTTTGCAAAGACTTAGGAATAGTAGAAAGTGGAAGTGAACATGGAGTGGTAGAACAAGAAGATGAAAGACTTTGATCTTGACAAGGATCTTCGAATAGCATAAGCGCATAATTTTTCTCTTGTTTTTCAATAGGCTTAACATTGGAAGGAACACCATTTTTACCAACTTTAATGGAAGTATCATCTTTGGAAAGCGCAAGTGTAGTAAGGTTATTTTGATTGTCAATAAGCTCAACAGTGTAAGTAGTAGCTTGATCTTGCTTAGGCGAAGACTTAAGACATGGTGGAATGCATGAAAAAGGGGGTACAGGATCAAAAGAACCCTAAGGTGGATAAGAGACATCGTGAAAAGGAGTGGATGACATGGAGGGTTCTTGATCTTGATCTTTCTTTATGTTCTTTTCTTCATCTTTTTTAGAGTCCTCTTGACATGGAGCCACTTCTAAGGACAAGGAAGCATGTTGGGATTGTATGGATGACTTTGGAAGAGATGGTGGAGGACTAGCTGAAGTAGGGATTATAGCATATGAAGGCTTAGGCTCTTTAGGTTTATCATTATTAAAAGTCTTTGCAGCCAAGTGAAGGTTAGCTTGAGTTTCTTTAAGAGGTAGCCCTAGAGGATAACTATAGGGAACTGCATGAAAAGTATCAAGGCTTGTGTCGGATGAAGGTTCTGTGAAAGATTTGAAAGACTCGGAAGCTTTAAGAAATGTACAGGTATTGGAGGAGTAGGGGATGGAAGGGAACCATCACTAGACAAAGGTTCAACATTAACATGATCTTTCTTGAGAGTGTAATCTTTATTTTCAGCCTGAGAGTTCTTAGAGGAGAGATCCTTATAGTATTGACGTTTCAAGCTAGCACGATGTATTTTATAGTCCTCAGTAGTAGTAGATGGATCATCATCAAGGTATTGTCCACAAATGCCATCAAAATCTCTTTCAAAATCAGAATCATATGGATCACCATCACGATCTATCCAATGTGACAGTCCATTTGTAGTAAGCAGGAACGAACGATGAGGAGGACTCTTAGGAACAGAGGTGTCATAGGTATCATTACATTGTCTATCATCATAGTCATCATAGTCTCCAAAGCTTGATGTGTCACTCTCTGTGGAAGAGGTATCATAAGGGTTGTCACGTTGCTCACATTTTGTCTGGGGGCATGGTGACATGTACAAGTCTTTATCAAATGGAAAAGAGTATAGAGATTTCATGGAGAACTCTTTGGGTTCCTTTTCTTTCTCAAGTTTGTCAAGCTGGACTTGCATAGCTTACAGCTGCTTCATCATAGCGGTGATTAGAGCTTCTTCCTCTTGTGTACTGATTCTTTGAGACATGTGTACTGATTCTCAATAGCTATTGATTTGTTCTTGACACAATGATATTTTTGACAGATTCTGGAACTAGGATGGAAACATTGGATATCTTGCAATTTGACAATTTCTGACACCTCTCTCAAATTTTTCCAAACAACACTCTGCAGACTCGTACGACATTGGGTAGTCTATGAAACGACAATTGCTAAACTCGTACCACAGTTGGGTAGCAATGAAACGATAGTTGACAAAACTCATACGACAGTTGCTAACAGGGTTTTGACTTTCTTGAATTTGCTAGTTTGAAAACTCGTATGACACTGGGTTCTCAATCGTACGACAGATGGGCAATACTGAAATGACACTTGACAAAACTCGTACGACTTTTGACTTCTTGAAATGACTTTTGACTCCAGAAAGATTTTACATCAATTTTTGCAAAATTTAAGGTCTTCAGTTTTGAATTGTTTGCAAATTGTACTATCCAGATTTTGAAGGTTATACCAGATTTGATCATTTTTAATAGCCAAGTAGATAAACAAGCACGTAGAATAGCAAGCAAGTGATTCCAAGCATGTCTGAAAATAATGAACAACGGCAAAAGCAACCTTGCACATGAACAATCAAGTGACCAAATTGTGCTAATCCCTGAGAGTACTAATTGTGTATGTTCTGAAAAGTTTTGCAATAACACACATATACCTGAAAGTAAAAAATTCGCCTCTCTAGGGTTTTTAGTAATGGTTTGACTTTGCAACTTTTATGATTCAAAGGGGTGAACTCCAATCCTGGCGCACCAGGGTTTTGACACAGTCTGAGAACTTAATCTTCAAGAGCTGCTAGGGAGATCTGACAACCCAACAATGAACCATACCTGTGGAGATTTCTTCCACAAGGACATTTATATAGCGGCTGTCACTACCATGGCGAAAATGGCTATTACCGCTTGAGGTTCCGTCAACGCAGTTTGCCCTGTGAAGGGATTGTCCGCTACGGTTAACCCTCTCTGAAGATGACTCACAATAGTATACCACAAGGGGACTTGGCTCCAGATCCAAGGTTTTTGACACCTTTTCACTTTTAACCCAAACAAAGCAAGCAGATTAATTCGACACGCTAAGACAAAGTTTTGCTTCACCAAAGTCTATGATGCCAACTCCACGTGATCTATCAACCTCTCCGGGGAGAGAATGTATCAATCAATAAGAGAAGACACACTAACCAATTTTGATTCACCAAAGCTCGTGATGTCAACCCCACGTGATCTATCAACCTCTCCGGAGAGAGAATGTATCGATCAATAAGAGAAGACACACTAACCAAGTTGAATGTGAAACACACTAAGTATCCTCCCTACCTACAAAGATTGTGTCATCAAGAAAGATTTCGCTAGGAACCCAATCTCTCAAGAATCACGAATAGTGTTCATAAGGCCTAATTACTATGTGAGCACAGATATATTCCCGAAAGCAAATCTACCAAAAGTACCCAAAAAGCAAAAAAAGGAACACTTAATGCTTAATGAGAATATGAGATGAGTCCACAAGGTGGAACACTTAACACCTCACACAAGCTGAAAATGAGTCCCCAACTTAGAAAACAAGTGAGTTCCTAAAAGCACAAAAGGGTTGCCAAGTGGAACACTTAACGCTTCTGTCCTGTTGACCCCTCCCCTTTATGGCACTGAGATTGCAACCACGGGGCGGAAATGAGGGGCCGGCGGATTAGTGAGTCTAATAACCCAAGATAGTAATCAAGATCAATCACATGTATTCTAAGACTACTTAATGAATCCTTAAAGGATCACAACCTAGTATCAAATTATGCAAGTGTGTAGAAATAGATCAAAAGCATGAAAAGATGCACACAAGCTTGACACATAAGAGATTTATTTTAAGTCCCAAATCAAAATGTTATTAGATGAAGGACAATACCTGGGATCCTTGCAACGCGCTTAGTAGATTTTACCTGATTTTTAGCAATTTTTGTTGAGCTTTACTATGCAAGCAAGCTACGAACTCTCCAACAAGCAAACAAGCAAACAAGATATGCAAGGTATATTCAACTTATGAAAACCCTAGGGTTAGATCTAAAAATCAATTGTTATAAGCAATAATAACCAGAAATTAATTGAAATCACAACTAATATCATGCATTGAATCATATGAAAAATAAGTGCATACCCATCACAAAATTTTAATTTTTTTGCACTGCATTTGGCCTAGTCAACAAGATCTAATTTTTTTCATATGATTTTGGTCACAAAAATAGAAATTCAGAATAGAGACCCCTACTAAAAAATAGAGAGCTTTCCAAAAATGCAAAAATTTTAGAAAAATCTCTTCATTTGTGCCCTAGAGACCCATTTTATCAAAATAGATCAGTTTTTGTAAATTGACTATTTGAGCTACTAAATTGCATCCAAATTTAAAATACAAAGAATAGACCCCTTGTAGAATTTGAAGAGCTTTCCAAAAATGTAAAAATTTCCAAAAAATATTCTGATTTGCACTGAAAATTAATTTTTTATGAAAAATTAAAAAAAATTTATTAAAAATTCAAAACATTTTAGAAAATTCTGAATTTTTTATCGAAGCTTCCTTGATATGTCACCAATTTGAAAAAACAATTTCAGACCAAAATCCAATCTGTTTGGGAGATAAAATTAAATCTTTGAAACTTTGGGGTTTTAGCTCCCCCAAAAAAATCAAAACCAGCATGCAAAGGTGGGTTGGCCCCACGGTGGGTGCCAAAAATGTGTGTGTGAATTTTGTACCTGATCTATAGATACAAAACTTCAGTAAAACATTAGAGGTTAGCTATAATCAAAATCGTGCAAAATTGAAATCTACTCTAACCAAGCGATTTACTGCCTTCTAGTAGGTGCGAGATTGATGTTCTCAGATTGTAATCGAGATCAGTGACCTAGACGACACCTAAATGAAAGATTTGAATGCAATTGATCTAGATATGAGATTGAATGCAATTAAGCTATTTTTTAAAAATATTTTCTATGCAATAAGAATGATAAAAACTGATATGAATCTATGCTAATATGAAAATTGATATGCAATGCTAATCTAGAAATGATATGATATAAGAATGAAGATTCTAACAATAATATGAAAGGTATGAATTTGAAATTGATTTCACAAAGCTTCGAATCCTCAAATTTATCTTTCAAGCTCCAATTGTGCAAATTCTCCAAATCTGATATGCTATGATTCCTGTAGAGTAAGTTTGCAATTTGTGAGATGATTTGGGATGAGCTGAAGCCTTAATTTATAGAAATCTAGGGCTTTGGAGATGCATGGGAAAAAAAGCCATAAATCACTCAAATAACTTAGGTTGATTTTTGAGTTATTTTTAAATAAAGGATAATTAACTCACAAAAATATGCAAAAGCTAAGTTTTAACTCAAAATAGAGTTTAGCTTTAATTGATAATTGATAGTTGTCTACTTTTATGATTGTGCATATTTTATTTATTAATTAATTTAATAATAAAGTGATTTATGCTCAACTTAACTGATTTTAAAAATAAAACAATTGATTTATGGGTTAATCAATTATTTAATCAAACTTTTATTAAAAACTATATTATTAAATAATGACAACTTGCTTTAATTAATTAAATAAGAATTTAATCAATTATTCATAGGATATTGGATTTATTGTGAAAATTAAATAATACAATTAATAATAGATAGACTTAAATTTAATTACACAATTAAGTGGCAAATATTAAATCTAATTAATTAAATATGAAAATATTCAATTAATCAAACTTAGGATAAATGTGATTTATCACCAAATAATCATTAAATTAAAGATAATTAAGATAATTAGGAATATTGCTAGGAATATTTCCCGATGCAGAATTTAAGATAATCAATTATGATTCGATGATGTTTAGATGTGCCTTAGATTACGACTTTGATGTCGATTTCATTCAATTTGTAGATGTAGGAGATTAATGAACTTATAGCCCATTTTTGGGGTATTACAACACTAAACAGAGTTTTTTACTGAAGAAAATATGGCAAGACTCATATGATTTATGGCATGGAAGAGCACCTACAGTCAAATATTTCAAAATCTTTGAAATCAAATGTTACATTCAAAAAGATGAAGATAATCTTGGAAAATTTGACAGTAGAGTTGATGAAGGCATATTTATGGGATATTCTACAAAGAGAAAATCATATTGGTGTTACAACAAAAGATTAAATAAGATTGCATGGAAAGTGCAAATGTGAAGGTTGATGAATATTTTTAGAAGACTCCTGAGAGACATATTGAGTATGAATCTGATACAAAGGTCATAGGAAAATAGGATAAGAAATAAGATGAAGAGACTCAACTGACACTGACATCTACAACTAAGAAACCAAGGTATGTATAGAAAAATCATTCCAAGAATCAGATTATTGGTGATAAGAATAGAGGAGTTGTTACTAGAAGTAGAGCAACAAAAGTATCATGCTTTGTTGTGTTTACTTTCAGAGATTGAGCCTAACTTTGTAGAACAAGCATGTAATGATAAGAATTGGGTTGAAGCAGTGAAGGAAGAACTTGATCAGATTGAGAAGAATTAGACCTAGGAACTTGTGCCAAGACCGAAAGATGAAAATGTGATTGGTACAAAATGGGTTTACCAAAACAAGTTGGATGAGAATGGTAAAGTAATAGGGAATAATGAAATATTAGTATGCAAGGGTTACACTTAGATTAAAGGAATTGAATTTTATGATACTTATGCCCTTGTTTCCTAGATGGAGGAAATCCAAGTATTTTTGGCTTTTGCAGCATAAAAAGATTTTAAGTTTTATCAGATGGATGCCAAGTCAACAGTCTTGAATGGAGAACTAAAGGAAGAAGTGTATATTGAAAAACCAAAAGGATTCGTATCAAAAGAAGAACCAAAAATAATATGTAGATTTAAGAAGACATTGTATGGTTTGAAGTAGGCACCGAGAGCCTAGTATGTCAGATTAGATAGATATTTGATTGGACATAAGTTTTAGAAAGGTTCTCAGATAGTAACTTGAATTATAAGATATATTCAGATCAGATCTTGATTGTTGTTGTGTATGCTAATGATATTATTTTTGGAGGTAAGGATGATTTGTGCAAGAGATTTTTAGAGGAGATGTAGATGGAGTTTGAGATATCTATGATTGGTGACTTGAATTTATTTCTCGGATTGAAAGTAATTCAAAGTAGTAAAGGCTTTTTCATTTCCCAGTCTAGGTATGTCAAGGAATTATTCAAGAAGTTTGGATTGAAGAATTCTAAGTTGGTATGTACTCCAACTATTATTGGTTGTAATTTGACCTAAGGAGGATAAGTCGCTAGAAGAAGATGCAAGTGGGTATAGATCAATGATTGGTAGATTAATTGTACTTGATTACTACTAGACTAGATATCATGTATGCAATATGTTTGGTAGCCAGATTTTAGCAAGACTCAAAAGAATCACATGTTATGGTAGTAAAGAGAATTTTTAGATATCTTAAAGAAACATAAGAGTTTTCATTTGTGATATCCAAAAGGATCAGATTTCAAACTATCAAATTAAATAGATGTAGATTGGGTAGGATGTTTGGATAACTAAAGAATTACCAATGGTGGAGCTTACTTTCTTGGCTCTTGATTAGTTGCTTGGTCAAGAAAGAAGCGGGATTTTGTAACTTTATCAACTATTGAATTAGAATACATTATGGCATCCTCATTTTGTACTCAAGTATTATGGATGAAATAGGCCTTGAAGCATATATGTGTTACTTTTGATGAGACAATTTCAATTATGTGTGATAATACGAGTGCTATATGTATGTCCAAGAATCTAGTGCAGCACTGCAAACCAAAGAATATATCTATCAAGTATCATTTTATCAAAGAGAAGGTGTCAGAAGGTGAACTCAAGCTTGATTATGTGCCTAAAAAAGAGAATATAGAAGACATATTCACAAAAAAATTGTGCAAGGATGCTTTTGAGTATCTTAAGGAGAAGCTGGGCATTCTGCCTCTTCCTAGTATTCACTAGATACACCGGTGTGTACATTGGTCTAGTATTTTGCATGCTTATTCTTTTCTGGATCAGTGCTTGGTGGCTTCCTATTAGGGGGAGCAGAGTGAGTTAGTAAGGGGGAGTATTTGGCCCTTTGTCATGTTGTCAAAGAGGGAGAAAGGTGGAAGAACTTTGATGTTGATATCCTTTGGAGTTGTTTGCTTTATTATTAATGAATATTTCCATCAATAACAAAGAGGGATATTGTTAGAATGTGAATTTGATGTTATTTATATTGTTGTCATTAATGGTTTTCATTGATGTCAACATATCCAATGCATATTCATGTTGTGGTTGTATCAGTTGATGTGTATTGATATCCTTGGTGTATTGGTAGAAGTGTTCACTGAAGGATGTGTTTTAGATGTCTATCATTTTCCTTTTGGTGGTGGTCCTATTATGTGTGCAACATATGGTAGATTGATTATTTGGGGTCAGTCCTATTTGGAGCGTGCTCATTTATGTGTTGGTCCCAACAGTTATCGTGTAACATGTTCATCCTATCCATTGGTACCAAAAGCTTTGGAGATGGTGTAGTGTGTTGATATACGCAAGGCATGTTCTATTGATTGAGGTGGTCCATATTTTATTCTTTACCATCGTTTGAATGTTTTGGTGTGACCGATTTTAAATTATTTTGGTCGACATGGTTAGTGGCATCAAGAAGTATAATAAGAGTGATGATTTCAGTTGTTCAAGTGGCGTATGTGTTTCTTGTATGTGAAGTGATTGTAAATATGTTTACAAGAGATCTATGTGTTGATGATCATGTGCATGGATGCAATTAGTAGTAGACTAATATATCATTTATATGTTGCAGAGTGTTGGTGATAGTGATCTCAATGGTGGATTAAATATCTTTTCATATATTCTAATACTAAGCCTATTTATCTGTCAATGAGCCTATTTGTATTTGTAGCTAGCCATATTCATTTCTAAGGGTAGTTATCCCAATTGATAGTGAGCCAACTGATAATGAGCCAATCTACAGTGAGCCCAACTAGAAATGAGCCTTTGTAAAAATCACATTAGCCAATGTTACCTTAACTCATGTTTCATTTCATGAGAATTAGTTTCTTTTTGGTTTTTCTCAGTTTGGATTTCCACGTAAATCTTGGTGTTCTTTTGTTGGTGTTTCTGTGCTTTCATGTTTACATCTATTATGAATGTTTGATGTGGTTAACCGATAGATCAAAAGTTGTATTGTTGTTTATAAGTTTGCCAACAAAGTAAAAGTTTTATTAAGTGGGATTAACTGATTCACCCCCCTCCCCCTCTTAGTTATTGGATCTGTTCAAGGATCCCTCCTCCCCCAATATCTATTGTTGTTGATAGACATAGATATGTCTATGCTACCAAATATGCTACTATTATTCCTCCAAAGGTAAAAACTTGATGCAGGAGCATCTTGGGTCCTTGGCAATCCCATGTCACCAAAAACATTTTGGAGTTTGTCTGTGTTGCTTGGTTCCTGCATTGACTGAGTTGGTCGGTATTTGGTCTATTTCCTTTGGTTACCAAGTGTGGTCAGTTATCTCCTGGGCAGTCAATTATTTCTTTGGCACTCGGCATTGCTTGTCTACTGCTTGGTTATCTTTGCTCACCGACGGGTTTAGTTTTAGTTTTTGTTATGGCTGACTTGTGCATTTATTTTGGGTCATGGATTTAATGTTGTAATCTATCATTGGAAGGTGTGTGGTTCTAGATTTGACCATTTCTTCTGTTGATTGTGGATCTGAAGGCCAACTCAATTCAGTAGCTTCTTGTATATATATAGTTGTTGGTTTAGAGTTTAGGAAGGCAGTAATTGGATGGAGATAGAAGATAGTAAGAATTAGAGATTTTGATAGATCCTCACATGTTTGAGGACTTCTCTAAATAATTGTAATATCTAGCCCTAACCAGGAAGGCCTTACAGCCCGACATGTATAATTATATTTGATGAAAATATATGAAAGCTTCTGCATTCTCTCCCTCACTATTGTGTTTATTTGCTTCCGCATGTGTTGAGTAGGCTTGGATCATTAGGGTGTGCCATTTTTTGGCCCCTCTTGGCCCCTACCTTGCATCAAGTGGTATCAGAGCGAGGTGAGATCTTGATCTAGGTCTGTAGATCTAGGTTTGCAGGTTCCTCTTGAGAAGCCCTAGTTGATTGTTGTGGGGTAGCAGATTGTGATCTGACATGCAATTACAGAGGGTTGTCAAGATGGTTCGTGGGAGGCAAGATGTAGATCCAGGATTGGAGGATATGCTAAGGTAGATTGGTGCTAAATTAGAAGCTGTTGAAATAGCCTAGAGAAGAGGCAAACATCTTGAAGATGTTAGTGAAGATGAAATTGAAGAAGAATAGGCGAATGCAGAACCTGCACCTATTATGGATCAAGGTGAAGAAAGATTTTTGAAGGCTTTGACAAGTCTAAAGTCAACACCACATTTCAATCCTCCTGAGTATGGTGGAAAGCTAGATTTTGATGAATTGGTGGATTGGATCACTGAGATGGAAAAGTATTTTGAATATGAAAACATTCCTGAAGACAAGAAGGTGAAGATTGCAAGCACAAAGTTGAAAATCCATGCATCCTTGTGGTGGGAGCATATACAATTGGACAGGAAGAGGAAAGGCAAAGAAAAAATCAAGGTATGGAATAAAATGGTGAATAAATTGAAAGGAAAGTTCTTACCTTGTGATTATCAGATTAACCTAGTTTGACGAATGCAAAGTTTGAGGTAGAAAGATAGCTTGGTAAAAGAGTATACTAAGGAATTCTATAGATTAGATATCAGATCTAGACATGATGAAGATGATGTGTAAAGAATTGGTAGATACCTGAATGGTTTGAGAGTTTCCATCCAAGAGGAAATTAGTATGGTCAAGTTGGAGAACATTGAAGAGGCTTATCCATTTGCGTTGAAGGCCGAGGAGAAATTGATGAAGAGACATGAGCAAAGACAAAGAGGTTGAGGTGGTAGATTCCCTAGAGGAAGAGGTAGATCTAATGGTGAAAATGGTAGATCTGAACCAGAAAAGATAAATCTAGACAAAGGCAAGACCAAGTGGAAAGGTAAAAGTTCATCTAGAGGTAGAGGTAGCAACTACCAAGGTGGTTATAGTAGAGGAAGTTTCCAAGGAACTTGTTACAATTGTGGAGAAGAAGGACATAGATCTTTTGAGTGTACACATGCTAGTAAGAAGGCTGGTAGTAGTAGAAATGCTTTGGTGTAAGAAGAGTCACCGAATGAACCTGAGAAAGAAAATAACTTGATGGTAAGGAGAGCATTGTGGAATGAAAGCAAAAAGGAAGATTTGGTAAGGAAAAGTCTGTTCAAGACCAGATGTAGAGTTTCTGATAAAGTTTGGAAGGTAATCATTGATAGTGGTAGCTTGGAGAATCTAGCATATGAGGAGATGGTCACAAAATTGTAGTTGGAAATGTTGTGCATCCGAAACCCTATCAAATTTCATGGATCAAAGATGAGCACACACTCCTGGTAAGTGAACAATGTTATGTGAATTTGAAGATTGGAAAGTAATATGATAAGGTGTTGTGTGATATCATGCCTATGGATTGTTATCATATTTTGTTGGGTAAACATTTCCAATATGATAGACATGCTATATATGATGGGAGATTTCATAAGTATACTATTGTGGCTGATGGAAAGAAATAAATCTTGTTACCTTTATGGAAGAACCTGTTAGTAATGTTTGCACATAAGTGAAAATTTTCTTTGATGGAGGGAAGAAAGTTAGTTAACTCTTTGAAGAAGAATGATGTATGTTTTGCTGTGATTCCTAACAAATCGAGTAAGAAAATAGAGGATAATGTCCCTCAGGAGATTGATAAGTTACTCACCAAGTACAGTGATATCATTTTTGATAATGTACCTGATGGTTTTCCACTGAAAAGAAGCATTGATCATTGTATGGATCTAATCCCTAGAGCTAGTTTATCGAATAAGGCACCTCATTGGTTGACAACTACCAAGAATCAGGAATTGAACTGACAGATTCAAGATTTGCTGGAGAAAGGTTTGATTAGAGAAAGTTTGAGTCATTGTGCAGTACCTGCTGTATTGGCACCTAAAAAGAATGGAGAATGGAAAATGTGTACTGATTCTAGAGCAATCAATAAGATAATAGTGAAGTATAGGTTTCCTATACCGAGAATGGATGATATAATGGACAATTTGACTGGAGCAAAGTATTACAAAGATTGATTTGAAAAGTGGGTATCATCAGATCAGAATCAGAGAAGGTGATGAATGGAAGACTGCTTTCAAGACAAAAGAAGGTTTGTATGAGTAGTTGGTTATGCCCTTTGGTTTATTTAATGCACCGAGTACTTTTATGAGGCCGATGAATGAAGTTTTGAAGAAATTCTTGGGTAAGTTTGTGATTGTATATCTTGATGACATTCTGATATTAAGTAAGACCAGAGAAGAACATTTGTTGCATGTTAGACAAGTTTTGTAGAGATTGAAAGAAGAAAAGTTGCTGATAAATCTGAAAAAGTGTTCATTCATGAAAGAGGAGATTGTGTATTTGGGATTTGTTATTTCAGCTGATGGTTTGAAGATGGATCCTGAAAAGGTTGAAGATATTTTGAATTGACCTACACCCGTGAATGCTAGTGAGGTAAGATCATTTCATGGTTTGGCAAGTTTTTACCGAAAATTCATAAGGAATTTAAGTTCAATTTCTAATGCTATAACTAAGACTATGAGAGGAGACAAAAGGGAATTCAAGTGGACACATGGTGCTGACAAAATTTTTGAGACTCTGAATCAAAAGGTTGTTGAATTACTTGTTTTGGCATTACCTGATTTCAGTAAGGTATTTCAAGTAGAATGTGATGCAAGTGGAAGTGCAATTGGAGTTTTGTTGAGTCAAGAAGGTAAACTTGTTGCTTTCTTTAGTGAAAATTTGAATGATGCTAGAAGGAAATATTCTGTGTACGATCAAGAATTCTATGCTATTGTTCAAGCACTGAAGAAATGGAGACATTATTTGATACCGAGTGAATTTGTGTTGTATACTGATCATAAGGCTTTACAATATTTGGGTAGTTAGAATAAGTTGAATCAGAGACATATGAAATGGGTTGAGTATTTGCAGAATTATACATTTGTGATAAAGCATAAGAGTGGAGTCACTAACCGAGTTGTTGATGCATTGAGTAGAAGAAGATCTTTGATGACTGAGATGAAAATTGAAGTTCTTGGTTTTGATGAGATGAAAGATTCCTACGAGTTTGACCCTGATTTTTTTGAGCCATGGAGAAAGTACATAGAACCTATTCAAGATCAACAAGATACTAAATGGGATGAATATTTTATTCGGGAAGGTATGTTGTTTAAAGGTATTCAGTTGTGTATACTGATAGGAATTATGAGAACTAATTTGATAAAGGAGAAACATAGTAGTGGTTTGGCTGGACATTTTGGTATTGATAAAACATGAATTTTCTTAAGGAGAAGTACTTTTGGCTGCAGTTGTATAAAGATGTTCAAAAATTTGTCAAAAGTTGAGTTTGTCAAGTTGCAAAAGGAGTAAGTCAGAATATTGTATTGTATGTACCGATTGTTGTTCCTAAGAAACTTGGATTGACATCAGTATGGACTTTGTTCTTGGCTTACCGAAGACAATAAGAGGTAATGATTCTATATTTGTTGTTGTGGATAGATTTTCTAAGATGACACATTTTATACCTTGTAGAAAGACATCAGATGCAATACATGTAGCAGATCTTTTCTTTAAGGAAATTGTCAGATTGCATGGATTACTGAGGAGTATTATCTCTGACCGAGACAGTAAATTTGTTGGATACTTTTGGAAGACCCTTTGGAAGAAATTTGGCACTGAGTTGAAATATAGTTCTACATTTCACCCACAAACTGATGGACAGACTGAAGTTGTGAACATAAGTTTGGGAAATCTTTTGAGATGTTTAGTTCGAGACACACCGAGTAATTGGGATTCTGTATTGGCACAAGAAGAGTTTGCATACAATAATTCAATGAATAGGAGTACTGGAAAGACACCATTTGAGATTGTGAATGGCACACAACTAAGAGATATATCTGATTTGAGAGACATTGCTGATGAAAATAAGAGAAGTGCTGAAGGATTAAAATTTGATGAGTACATGAAGACATTGCATGAAGATGTAAAGCTAAAGTTGGAAGATAGGAATCAGAAATACAAAGACAGAGCTGATAGATCAAGGAGACATAAAATTTTTGATGTTGGTGATGAAGTGATGGTTCATTTAAAGAAAGTTCGATTTCCTGTTGGAACATATGGGAAACTAAAGATGAAGAAGTTTGGACCTTGCAAGATTTTGAAGAAATTTGATAGTGGAAATGGATATGAAGTTGAGTTACCTAATGACATGGACATATCACCTATTTTCAACATTGTTGATTTGTATGAGTATCATAAACCTGATGAATAAGTGATAGTACCGACAGAATATCCTAAGAAGCAGAATGAAGAAATTGAACAAATTTTGAAGGAAAGAGTTGGCAAGAGTACAAGAGGAAAAAAGTATATGGAATATATGGTAAAGTTGAAGAATAGACTGATGGAAGATAGTTCATGGATTTCACAGTTTGAGTTGGATGTAGCTTGGATCATACCTACCAAATGATTCAGAGAATCATTTCAAAATAACCCTAGGTGTCTGATGCAGGAGCATCTCAGGTCCTTGGCAATCTTGTGTCACCAAAAACATTTTGGAGTTTGTCTGTGTTGCTCGGTTCCTACTTTGACCGTGTTGGTCGGTAGTTGGTAGGTTTCCTTTGGTTACCGAGTGTGGTCGATTATCTCTTGGGTGGTCAGTTGTTTCTTTGGTGCTCGGCGTTGCTTGTTTGTTGCTTGGTTATCTTTGCTCACCGATGGGTTTAGTTTTAGTTTCTGTTATCGCTGACTTGTGCATTTATTTTGGGTCACAGATTTAATGTTGAAATCCATCATTGGAAGGTGTGTGGTTCCAGATCTGACCGTTTCTTCTGTTGATTGTGGATCTGAAGGCCGACTTAGTTCGGTAGCTTCTTGTATATATGTAAGTGTTGGTTTAGAGTTTAGGAAGGCAGTAATTGGATGGAGATAGAAGATAGTATGAATTAGAGATTTTGACAGATCCTCGCATGTTTGAGGATTTCTCTGAATCATTGTAATATTTGGCCCTAACCGGGAAGGCCTTACAACGCGACATGTATCATTCTATTTGATGAAAATATATGAAAGCTTTTGCATTCTCTCCCTCACTGTTGTGTTTATTTGCTTCCGCATGTGTTGAGCAGGCTTGGATCATTAGGGTGTGCCATTGTTTGGCCCCTCTTGGCCCCTGCCTTGTGTCAAAACTTGACCCATTGCTTATGCTAAGACCTCCCATTTGGTGGTGTGTGGCATGGATGTGGTGGATAATGTGGTTTTTACCAATGTTACAGGTTAGTCTGTAGATTCAATATTCTATGACCTTATTTACTAGATTTGCATCGCTGGGTAACAAGTTATTGGCAATCCTTAGTCTTTGGTAACATTGAAATTTTCCCTTGTGCAAAGGGATTTTTTATTGTTGTATTTTCTTCCTCTAAAGATGTGATTTGGTGTTTAGCAAGTTACAGATTTGGGAAAAACACTCTCTTTTAGCCAAACCCTAGACAGTCTCATTCAACCTCCCTATTGAACCACTCAATGTGTGCCCTTTGTGGGTTCATCTCCCCAATCTTCCACTCCATTTTTGAGATATTTCTTTCTTTGAGGCCATTGAAAACTCTATTGGCCACTTCTTGAAGGTGGATGAGGCTACGACTTCACTGGACCGCTCCACTTTTGCTCACATTTTGGTTGACATGGATGTCTCCACATCACTCCTAGGGGATGTTTTTCTCATGGTTGAGGAAAGACATTGGACTCAATTGTTTGATTATGAGGGCCTCCCCTTTCGGTATCGATGATGCTTCTCTACTGGCCATCTGGCTACAGACTGTGCTCTTTTGCATCACAAAGGTACTACTACTTGGTGGAAGGATGTAAATGATGATCATTTGACCATCCAAAATCTGGATTCTCTCTTTGAGGACTCCTCATGGGCTAACAATGAGGATGGAGTTCCTACTACAAATCTAGATTATCCTCTTGTTGTAAATATGAGTGATACTCTTACTGTAATTATGGGTGATTCCCCCACTGATACCACTCTGGCTCCTACAAGTGTGGCCCATCAGGCCATGTGGACCTTTCTTTGCCTTCTGCTCCTATTCTTCTCCAAGCTTTAGATAACAATGTACAAGTTTCTCAACACCTTGGCCATTGTGGTGACAGTTGTCCAAATGGAGTTTCATTAGCTGCTCCCCCTTATGACAAGGAGCCTAAGGACAACATCATCTAAAAATTGTCCAATGGCTCTAGAAAAATAGTTCCTCAAAGTCACATTCATATCCACATGTGGTGAGTGAGTTTCCCTCCCACTCTTGAGGGGGGATACTAGCCTTGATGCTAGTGTGTTGTTTATTTGTTGTATTTTATTTTTGACAACACCTCTGGTCACATGTTGTTGATAAGTCGTTAATAGCCTCTACTTATAAATGCCAACACCCCTATTTATGTGCTCCTTTTCTATTTGATGCCTTTAGGTTGTGGTTGTATAAGGGTCAGGGCCCTTGTTAAACTGTTATTTTTTAATAAAAAATAATTAAAATAAATTAAATTGTAAATATTTATTGACAATCAAATTAGATATGTACATCAATAGATAAATTGATGCTACTCAAAATCAACCCAAAACTACTCTATTTATGAATAGTATATACTAATTTTATTATGTTTTTAAAACATTAAAAATGTACCAAAACCATCATTTTATAAATACCAATAAGTTAATCATAATAATCTTCAACTTTCATATTGTATCTGCATTAAAAACTAATTATACTTTCTCCCCATTTAATTATTACATTTAGATCACTTCAATTACCAACTTCCATCTCGGTAAATTATATAAGCAACATATGCCACATGGTTTTCAAAGCACACTATAAAATGGATGGATAGTTATAAAAAGTAAACAATAAGAAATTTTATTTTCAAGAATGCATTAGAAAACTAAATATAATGGGAGTATCAATTATTGGTTGATTTATATTCCTTGTACCCTATTTTATATTGCTTTCATTTAACCCATCATTTCATTTTATCATGTACCATTTATTCACTAACACCAACCAATTTATTTATTAAGGCCCAAATGGGACAATTATGGGGCCTTAAAAAAGTCATCAGCCACTAGTGAAAAATGACATACTAGGGCCATTCAATATCCACCGTACCCATTTTCAAGATTTGGAAATTAAGTGTATCTACAATTGTGATCATACACAATTTAAAATCTTATAAAAAGTCATTTCTTCTTTAAAAAACCTCCATTTAATCATAAAAGGGTAGTAAAAATAAGGGTTTTTTAATTAGTATAGGGATAGTTAATATTAAAAAAATAGGTATGAAGGATAGAGTAATTACAACATATTCCTATGTATTATGTAATTATGAAGGATATTTATTTGGAATTAAGGGATTAGAAAAAAAATTAAAAAAATGTATACAAATATAAATTTATCTTTTTTACTTTAAATTTTGATAAAATTATGAAGATAATTTGATTATGTTATTTATGGAGAAATTACATACAAAATTATTTGTTCATGTGGAAAAATCATAAGGTAGTTCTATGTCATATAAGATATAAAACTTTGATTTAAAAGAACATATTTTGTTCAAGTACACTTTGTATGTCAATATATTAAAAAAAATGTAGTGTAATATACTAAAAAATAGTATCATTAGAGAATGATAATGTTTTTTAAAATCTTGTAAAGCTATTTTTAAAATACTTTCTTTGTAAAGAAATTAATAAATGCTTTATTAAAATATCTCAATTTGACTAACACTAATGAGGATTTTTGAATTTGAATAAGTTGGTACTAGATAGGAGAACAATTATATTAATATTTTTTCATGATTTAAACATTAAAAAATTAATTTAAGGATGACCACATATTTACATCAAATTATTATTCATAATTTTAATTAGAAATCAATGTTCTTGATATTAAAAGTAGCAAAACTAGGGTGTTGTCCCTTTAGTACAAAATCCCAATGGACAACAGTTAGCAGATTAGCAATCACAACACATTAACAACACACTAACCAAATATAAAAAAATAGTCAAACTAACTTCAAAATAGCTTCAAGACAAACATGAGAGGAATAACTAGTTGTGACAAAGAAGAATGACTTTTCAAACTTATATCCCCATTAATTTTGCAAATCATGGCCAAAATACTACATAAAAGGCTGCACAAGAACAATTTGATGACTTCCATAGAGAATAAAAAAAAATTCTTCCTTCTTAGAAGGGACTTTGTGTTAGAAGGAAAACAACAGTCCCCCCTCCAACAATGTAACCCATCAATAACCAACCCCATGAAAACCATATAATCAACAACCACATTACCTTCTCTAAAGATACATTGTAAACTCTTCAAACCCTATCAGGAGGACCCTAACATCTTCAAGGAATCCTTGCACGGTCCAACTAGTTGTCATGACACCTTTAGCCACTTCAATTATCAGTTTAGAATCAACTTCAAATTCCATGGCATTAATACCAATTGACATTACTATTCTAAGATCCCAAAGCAAGACCATGCCCTCTACCTAGTTTCTACCAGGTAATATTTTAAGCTTCCAATAGTATCTTATTATTCCACCAACAATTTTACCTTGTCTATCCACACTATCAAATTTAGTTTGTACCAAGTGGGTGAGGAGGTTTCCATTTAGTGTTGCTTCTAGCAAGCTTCTTAGTATTATCAAACTTATAAAAAACCTCTCGGAGTTGGCCATTTTTTAGCAAGCATACAATCCCAGTTAGTTGGGGGGCAACTGAGAGTTTTCAAATTACTGAAAATGGTGTTTTCCAACAGGAGTTTGTTTAAAACCATGAGCACATTTTCAATAGTGTTTTCAGTGTCCCTGAAGATCTAGTTATTCCTCTCTTTCCAAATACACCAAAGGACATGGGGGGAATTTCTCGCCAAAACTATATGATGAGGGGGTGTTTTCATGGACATCTCCAGTCGAAGATAAATTGTTGAATATTCATGTTGAGCACCCAATAAAGACCAAACTTCTGAAAGATACTCTACTAGACATGTGAAGAAAATTAGAAGTATATGAAGAGATGTTGAATTGTTTCCTCCTCCTACTTAGAAAGAATATATAGGGAACTAGAAACCTCTATTAACAAGATTATCTTGGGTTAATATTTTTCCATGTAGGGAGGCCCACCAAAAGAAATTGATTTTTGGTACAAGTTATGAATTCCAAACCTTCACCCAATAGTCAGGGTCTCTATTATACTTCAACAATATATTGTAATAAGACTTGACTGAAAAGGCCCCCTTTTTGTTTCTCATCCAGACAAATTTATCTTCCTTGGGGAAGAGAGGGAGTCTTGCTTCATTAATCAGAGACTTAAGGTCAACAACTTTGGGGAGGAGATTAGGCCTGTACATAAAACTTTGTGCCAGGATTTTCCATTTCCTTAGAGGAGTGATATAGTTAGCAATATGACTCCCAAAAGAGGTCTTCGCTCTTTCCATAAGAAATTTATATGGAATTTCAACAAGATTTGTATCTCCATTCCATCATTCTACTCTATCAAGAGCTAGGTTCCAACCAATTTTTTCAATTAAATCTTTATTCAAATTAATCAGTTTCCTAATCCCAAGTCCTCCCTGATTTTTGGGTCTGTAAACAATATCCCAGTTGACAAGAGCTAATACCTTTTTGTCTTCTACACAAGTTCATAGGAAATTTCTTTGAATTCTTTCAAGATTCTTTTCCATAGTGCTTGAAATTTTGAAGAGGGACAAAAAGTTGACTTGGATACCTTAGAGGGAGGCATGAATCACTTGGAGTTTACTTGCGCTACTTAGGAGCTTATCCTCAGAACCTGCTAACTTCTTTTGGATTCTCTCTAGGATAGGATTCCAAAAGGTAGGGGTGACCTCTTTAATAGTAAGAGAGAGACCCAAATAGGTGCCCAAAAGGGTGAAACATTGATAGCCAATGATATCATTGTCTTAATATGCAAATCCATCATAGTATTAAAGAAATTTAAACTAATTTTTCATAGTCAAGAAGGAGACATTTTAACTCACTTGCTTTCACCACTGAATATTTTCCAAAAAGAAAAGTATCATCAACAAATTTTTGAAGAAATGAGGGGGGGGAGGGGGGGGGAGAGTGGAGGCATCTTTAACTCCCTAAATTTTTCTAGATGGGCATAGATTTAGAAAGTTCTTTCCTAGCACGTCTGCAACCATAATAAAGAGGTAGAGTGAAAGGCGATCACCCTACCTAATTCCCTTTCCAGCTTTGAAAAACCCCCCAAGGAACACCATTCAATAAGATAAAGTAGTGGATAGTCTCCACACATTCTCAAACAATCCCAATCAATCTTTCACTGAATCCTTGTTTGCTCAAAACTTTATACAAAAAGTGTCATTTAACTCTATCATAAGCCTTAGAGATATCTAGTTTAAAGGCCATACCTAGGATCTAGATTTTGTCCATTTAGTGAATAATCTCATGAATGGAAATGAAAGCATCAAGGATTTATCTACCCAAGATAGATCCTTTTTGGTTTCTACTAATGACTTTATCCAATAAGGGCTTCAATCGATTAACTAGCACCTTAGAGAATATCTTGTAGATGATATTGCACAAACTTATAAGCATGAAACTAGACATTCTCTTTGGGCTCTAAACTTTAGGGACCAAGACAATGAAAGTGTTATTCAACATTTTCAACAACTTTCTTGTCCTTAGGAAGTCTCTATTAGCCATGGTAACATCATAGTTGACTATATCCCAAAACTCTTGGAAAAAAAGTAGGAGGGAACTTGCCAAGGCTAGGGGCCTTTTACGTACCCATTGAAAACACAAAATCTTTGAATTCACCTTTAGACACAAGAGTGAAACAATTTGTTTATTATCCTCCTCCCCAATGGAAATTGGGAGGTGACTTAAGAGTTTGTCATGTAAATCCCTAGAGTGGTTTCTAGTATTGTCTGAGTACATTTGGATAAAGTAATGAGAGGCCACCTCTCCAATTTTTTCATCATTGGTAACTTCCTGATTAAACTCAATCATTAGGCATTTAATAGTGTTCCTTTTTTGTGCCTACTTTCAATCCCGTAGAAAAAGGTTGAATTCTAATCCCCCTCCTTCATCTATTGGATTCTTGACCTTTGATTCTAGTATATTCATTCCTTCCTATGATTGTCCTTCCATTTTCTTCTCCAACCTTCCTCCTCTTCATGCATGGACTGAGATAAGTTACCAAAAACAATCATATTATGGATGAAATCCAATTTAGAACCTATCTCCTTTTTTGATTGGAAATGTCATCAAAGATTGACTTATTCCATCCTTTAACTTCTTTTTTGATAAGGTCCAACTTTTGAGACATCATGTACATAGAAGATCTCTAAACAAGGGAATTCCACCATTTTTTAATACAACCTTTAAAGTCAAGATGAGGGGCCCACATAATTTCATATCTGAATGGTAGGGGTCCATACGAGGGTTTGTCTACCCAATGAAGGAGAATAGGGCTATAATCTAAAATAGTTCTAGGGAGATCTTTGAGGGAAGCATTGTATCCCAAGTCCCAACAAGTTGAATCTATCCAATTTAAATTGAATCAAATGTGAACTCTTCCAACTATTGGACCAAGTGAAGGGGTAACCCATCATATCCAAATCCAATAGGCATGTTCTATTAATGAAGTCAGACAAGTCATTCATACTGTCATTATAATCCACCAATCCTCCAAAATTCTTTGAGGGGAACTTAGGATAATTTAAATCTCCCACCACCATAGAAAAAGAACTCATGTCCTCAAGGATAAGAGAAGAAACTTCCTCCCACACCATTTTTCTGCTAGCCCAGGTATTAACATCATAGATATTAAAAAGATGTCAAGTGCAGTTGCCAATTTTGAAGGTCACCAAAAGGTAATTATGAGAGAACACATAGGCCTCTCCTTCCACCTTGTTAGGATTACACATAGTTTTCACCCCCTTGAAGCACCATTGAGCTTCACTGATATAGAAAGAGGAACTTGGCCAAATTCATCTAGCCACCAAATAAAAAATTTGGTTGGACATCTTTACCTCCTACACTAAAAGGACATCAATTTTAAAATCCATAATATATTGTCAAGTAGAGAAAACTACTTTTGGGGACTACTCAATCTCCTCATGTTCCATGAAAGGAACTTCATTTCTTATTCTAGTTATTAGTGTCTAGAGTCAATTGCCTTCAATTTGAGATTTCCCTAGCCATGACTTTGTGCCTTAACACTCTTTCTAAAGGTTTGCCAATGCCAACTTTTTTTCATCCCCACATCAACTTTTTTAGATCTGGTTTTCTTCTTTTGGGTTTGTAAATCATCTTTTTTAGTGCAATCAGGGGATGCAACTAAAGAGGAAGGTTTAGTCTTTGGGGTGAGGATAAAAAAATTTAGTGACTTCACAAGAATAATAATCCATGAAAGAGGGTAGCTGGGAGGTTGTGATTGAGATAGCATATATTTTTTATATCTGTCAGTGGTCACTTTCCCTACTTCCTTTAGCTACTAGACAAAACTAGTAGCCTCATTCAAAGTAACTATAGAGGGAAATTTTTTGGCTATAGAGTTACTTGCTATGTCATAATTATTAGCTGAAGCTAATAGATTGGAGGTGGTTATTTCTTCTTTCAAAGTCTTATCTTCCAAAACAATTTGATCACTTGAGGGTGGTATACAATTACTCTCAGGGAGAGGGATTTCTCCTTCCTCTAGGGAACCTTGGGTATTAATACTTTCATTTACCTTCATATTTTCTTATACCATGGGGCATGGTGATTTCATTATCTCAAGGAGACCATTAGTGAAGTGGTAACCATCAAGATCATTGGACGTTTGGTTCTTCTACACTTTCTCCCCAAAGCTTGAGGGAGAAGAACACTTTTCCTTCAAATTGGGTTCTTTTGGTGCTAGCACTTTACAATTCACAATAACATGACCTGTCTTGGCACAACTCTTGCAGTATAGGTTAGCATTTTCATAGACTAAGACTTGGGTCCATTTTTACCATTTATAGTTTAAGGTGATGAAATTAGGGAGGGACTTATTAAGAGCCACATTCATGCAGAAATGAGAAAACACTAACCTAGATTTCACTAGTGTGACAACATCCTCCATAACATATTGGCCAAAGGAGTTACCAACCTAACAAAATCTCTGCTCATCTTGAAATTCCAATAGGAGGTCGAGCATACGGACCCAAAGCGAAGCCAACCTATTAAGTTCAGTTGATGGATCAAACCCTAGTTTTCATTTAGATAGGGCTAAAAAATGTTTTTCATAAGTCCACGAACTAGATAGGACAAAATAAGATCCTCCTCAACCATAAAATTTAATAAAAATAGTCCCCTTAGAATAGCATAAATGGAGACACTACCCTTTAGCTTCCAGTGAGTTGCAACCCACCTATGGACTGTGTGAATCATTGGTCGGAAGGAAAAAAGATTCCTAGCCAGTGCAAAGTGCATTGAGGACACAATCATGTTCACGATAACATCTGAAAGGAAGATTTCCATCCCTTCGTCAGAGTGGAAATATTTGGGAGGACAAAACCCAAAGAATTATCGTGTGTCCCATTAACCAGGGAACCCTTCCAATCCAATTTTGAAGCTCCTCCATCATTCCTCTCACCATTGTTATTGCTTGCAGAAACCCTAGACAAAGTTTTTGACGTATCCGAAGAGTCACTAGAATCTTTGTGCATAGAAGTAGACCTAGAGAGCACCATAGTCTTTTTTGTATCGGGGGAGGGTTAGGCTGTGGGGGGTAGACCCTGACTCAGAATTTGCAACCATGTGCAAGGAAATTTTGAAAAGTTTTGAGCATGAAATCACAGGTCAAGTGAGCGAGGAGTTCTTACAATCTCTATTTTGTTATGTACTAGGTAAAATATATTAGAAATTAATGTTCGATTAATATAATATAAAATATTTTTCAATATATCTTATGTTTATAATATTTTATCAATTTTAATAAATAAAAATTTGATAAAACCTATAATATGCATAAGAATATCATTAAAAAAATAAAAATATTATGTGAAATATATGTATGTATGCATGTATATATACATGTGTGTGTGAGAGAGACTTACTATGATCAAATTCTTCTTGTGATTACCACTTCTTTTTCTCCTTTCTCTCATTTAGGGGTTACTCTATTTTACCATTCTTGAACATATCTAGTTCAATATCCAAGGTCAATTTTGACCAATAAAAAATGATCAAATATTTATAAATTTTTGTTATCAATAAAAATATAAAAAATAATATTTAGATAAAAGCGTTCACTTTAATTTTTGTACAATAATTTTATCCAATTGATTCATATCCTGCACTTATGATATTTTTCATTTTCTAAAGCTTGTGTCAACCATGCTCCATTTCATTATCTCCTTATACTTTTGTCCCACCATCCCACTCATGCACACCTCATTATGTTGGCCATTGATGATGATTTTGATAGCAATTTGATTGAATCATCCATGAATATTGGGCATAAGCTTCTCAATATTCATATATTTATAAGACTAATCATATATTTATATCAAATAATTAGTCTTAATTTTTCAATTACAATTGTAATTAGAAATTAATATCTAATTTATTATTATATAAATTATTGTAAATATATATATATATATATATATATTTTTATAACATTATATTAAAATTCATTTAATATTATGTAAAATAAAATCGATCAAAAATAAAAAAATGTATTAAAAATACTAGAAAAAATTAAAATATTAATAATTTTATTTAAAATTAAATGTGTTTCTCTCAAAATCATATTGACAACTTATTAAATTCTTCTCTTGTGATTTTCATTTCTTCCCTTCTTTCTTAGTATAGAATATATTCTATTTGAATACTCTTTAGATCATCGTCCATGATCAATTTTGATCATATATTTATAGCTTTATGACATGAATAAAAGTAAATCTATTGCCTCTTTTATTTTTTGATTTTGGAAATTCCTGTTGATGGACTGGTCCAAGCTTGAGCTTGGAGAGACCTTTTAGAGATGATCTCTTCCCATAGGCTATATTTATGGGGGCCATCATTCCTCACACTTCTTTTGTTCAATTTTGATTAGAAAAATTCATGTTTTTATCATTCCTAAACATAGATATACAGCTTATGGGGATCTTTTCCCACGAGGTCATTTGTAGAGGACTATCACTTTGCACACTTCAATTGTTCAAATCCACAAGCTCAACAATCCAACCAGAACTCAAGACCTCTAAACTTAGACACCAAATATTTCTATCACAATACTAAATGTACAACTATTACCTCTTTTATAATTAAATAAAAATATTCAATTTTAATTTTAAACAATATCACTATCTTTGATTTAATATCCTATTTCTATACTTAATGATATTTTTTTAATATCCTTAATCTCTTAGCCACCATGCTCCACTTTATTATCTCCTTATCCTTTTGTCCCACCATCCCACTCACACACCTATAATGGGCATTGTTGGTGATTTTGATAGCAAATCTGATCGAATCATCCACCAATATTTAACAGGAGCTACTCAAGCTTTATATTCCATGACAATTACAACTTTTCTAAAAGTTGATTCGGACATTAAATTATAATATATGACATTATCTTATATATAGCAAATGCACAAGATGACTGAGATCAATCAGATATATTATTATCCATCATTTCAATCTAGTGCACAACAGCTTCAAACTTATAACTTCTTTCAATTTCAGATTTTTTTTTAGTAATAAAAGATATTTTTAATTTTGAATAGCTAATTTATAAAATAGATCATAATATATTCTTTTTAATTTTAGATGGTTTTTTACTAATTGAAAATATTAGATTTTCAATTTTAATGATTTTTTACTAATTAAAGATATGAAATTTCTACAGATTATAATATACTCTTTATCAATTTTGGATGATTATTTATATTTTTTTTTAATTTTAAATAATTTTTTACTAATCAAAGACATAAAATTTTCAATTTTCAATAGTTTTGAACTAAGGCGTGAAACAGATCATAACATATTCTTTTTCAATTGAAATTTTCAATTTTGAATATTTTTTACTAATTGAAAACATGAAATTTCTACAATCATAAAACAGTCTTATAGTCTTCAAACATAAAAACAAACATAAAATTTCCAACTTTAAATGATTTTCTACTAATTAAAAAAATGAGATTTTGATGATTCATAATATAATAGTCTTACACTCTAAAGTCTTCATAGCCATCTTAATAGTTTTATCAAATAAATATTTCAATTTTAAATAGTATTTTATTAACTTATGATATAAAAAATATTGACATAAAATTTCTGCATATCATAAATTTTATGATAATGTTTTGTGGGTTTGGATAATTTATTTAACCTTAACCCTAATCATAACACTACTCTAACCATAACCATAAACCCAACCTTAATACTAAACTCTAATCAGGCTGTGGTCGCTACTAGCTAATATACACTTTATATTTTAAATACGCCCACACGCTGATGTCAAAAGAAAACCAAAAGTAATGTTTCCAACTTTGAATAGATTTCTACTAATTAAAAAGATGAAATTTCTGCAATTCATAATAATAAATATTATCTAACAATATTCATACAATCAAATCTTAAAATTTTATCTGCAAAATCATACAAACACTCTTAAAGTAATTGCATTTCTCTGATAAAAACTTACAGACAAGAAAGTTTGAGGCAACTTCAAGGGGCATAATTTGAAGCACTGATCAAGCGCCCCAGTTTTTGCCCTCCTCAAACTCTGATATTCCCTTTGAACGAGGGGAGAAAAAGCTGTGATATTACCAATATAGAATTATAATTGAAAACTCTTTCTCTGTGTCACAGAGACAATCTTTCTCTGAGTTACAGAGAATACAGATGTAATTGTCCACAATCTCACATGAAATTCAAAAGAAAATGGCCAAGGGAGAAATGATATTTGCCCAGTTCTTGACTAGGGCATTCCAATCTCAAGCCCAGATCATTCAAGATGAAAACGGAGGACCCATGATCGAATCCCGGAGCAGAACCAAATGTTCAGTTCCCCTGTTCTTCTGATCCCCTGTTCTTCACAGACATTTTTTGAAATAATTTTTTTGTTTTTCTTGTTCTGTTGCATTCTGATGATAGATCATGCAGTATGATCTGAAATGTTGATGGTAAAAAACTTTACACAATCGAATTCAGAAACTGTTTTAGCATACGTATGAATTGTAGAAATCTAATAGATTTGATTCTCCCCATATGTTAAGTATTCTCAGACTAAGTTTGGCAATCCATTGGGCGAGGGCAAGCAATGAATTTGGCCAGATTGTCTCCAGGCATCACCACTGCCAAAGCTCCTTCCTGTTGTTACACAACTTCATTTTTCAGATCATAGAACAGATTGCAGAAAAACCCACTTAAAGAAAAGGGGGAAACGCACAAGAATCTGAAGAAAATGCACAAGAATTGATCACCTGTTGAGTCCCAGGATTGTCAGAGGGTGTTGCAGAGCCGCCATGGCCAACAGGATCGGAAGAACTATCACGGAAATTGAAACTTGTATGGCGAATATACAGAGTCTTGATCTTTTCCCAGTGGTAGCACCATGAAAGCAATCCACTGATGCCCAAAACAATTAACAGAAATAAGACAGTTCCTAAGGGAAATCCAAGGTCTGATTTTTTTGCTTCTCCGTCAAGCAGTCGCCTTTGAACATACCAAGATCCTGCCTTTATCTCATCCATTAGTATGCCCTGCTATGACACATTCAGTGAAGGAATTTTGCAGAGCAGAGGTTTTTGGCTCCTTTTCTGTGGGTGCTGAACAACCATGGAACCTGCAGGTTAAGTTATAAGTGACATGGATCATGATGATTGTATTACAAAAATTTTCATGCCATGAGATAAGCCCCAGTACAGTACAGTCTTAGTGGCATCATGCTTCATCTGACCTGGCAATGGCGTCCCCATTGGTCTGTTTAGTATACTCCGCTGAAGATTTTTTGAGGATCTTATTTACATGTAAACCAAAAGCATCCAATTTGATTTCATTTTGCCTTTTTTATGGTTAAAATTAAGTACTCATCCCTTTTCTTCTTCTTTCTTTTCTTTTTTTTCTTGGTTTACTTTGATTAGATTGTGGTGAAGGATCTTATTTGATTAGATTGTGGTTAAGGATCTTATTTACATGTTAATTAAAAGAATCTGATTTGATTTGAATTTCATTTAACGTTTTTAATGGTTCAAATTGTATATTCCTTCTTTTTTTCTTTGTCTTGGTTTGTCCACTTTGATTAGAATGTGGTTCATGATTTTATTTACATGTCAATCAAAATAATCGAAAATAATTTCACTGATTTTGTAGTGGTTGAAGTTGTATGTCCTTGTCATTTTTCCTTGTCTTGGTCCACCTTTATTAAAAAGTGGTCAAGGATCATATTTATGTGTCAATCAAAAGAATCAAATGTATTTTCACCTTGATTGTATAATGGTTAAGATTGTACACTATGGCATTTTTTTCTTGTGTTTTGGTCCACTTTGATTAAAATGTGGTGAATGTAATAATAAGTGGCATGATTGCATATAAGTAGTTATAACATCTTTTTATTATTGATTGTAGATTTGTCTAATAGGTATTTAATTTATTATTTCGTATTTGGGATTAGATTTGTAGTTGTAGATTCCATTTGGGTCATTTTTGTCAATATGGTTGTAAGTTGTGTGCTTTCAAAATTTTAGGTATAAATTATCTTCTTCCTGATTGAATTACTAACTCGTGTGTGATGATTTAGTGCATATTAGGTTGACTTATATGTTTTGTGGTTGTATTTAAAGGCGTGGATTGAATCATTCAAAATCATGTTGGAATAATCAAGGACTGTCCTCTAGGAGCTACTAAGGAGCATGCTAGAGTTTATTGATAGAACATTTTGTAGAGTATTTTAGAAAATATTCATTAGATAATTATAATCCACATCATCATAGGTCTCACATTTACTGATCCTTTTGCTTATAGTTGTAAAGTCGATCTTTTAGAGGTCTTCCTAAGGAGAGATTGACCCTTTAAATTCAACAAATTCTTTTAAGGTGTTCTTAAATAGTCCTTATTAACATCAAAACTCAAGACAAACAAACTCCAAGAATACATAGACTACTAAACCAAACTTGCTAATTTTAGATTTTGTATGTATTTAGGTTCATGCACATAGTCACATTGATCAAGTCTATAATTGTGGAGGTTAACTAGGCTAAAGAGTATTAGTAGGATAATGATAGAACTTGTATAGACTACACAAATCATACCACGATTAGTCGCAAGGAGAATGTGAAGTTTCTAATTGAAGAGACATCATCTAAATTGGTAGTAGTGTATATGGGATATGTCTCATTAGATAGATATTTGTATAAGAAAATATAGAATTGTTGGTTCATTATTTTGCAACTGTCAGTTTTTCAACCAATTGCAAAATAGTAGCTTCAACTATATAGTATACATTGAGACATTGTCTCTCCTATTTGTAAGGGAAGGCTCCCCTTGTTTATTGCTACTAAACCAACTAACACTTAATTGGGAACTAAGATTATGTACACAAAAAGTTAATCAAAGGGATGTTACCTTCACCATATTTTCTATTTTCAGAATTGATGATCCTTCTTTATAACAATCGCTTAAGTGCAATCTACCAAATTTAATAACCAAGAAGCTCGCAAAAGCTCAAAGACTTTCCATGACTTATAAAGCTTCAAGAACAATGATAAAATATGTGGAGCTCAAAGACTTCAACATACACTTTACTTTAAATGCACAAACATAGAATTTAAAAACAACACAAAGACTACAAGTTATCTCTTAACTTGAATGTGTAACATTAGCTTTACACATGATCAATAGCTTAAAGACCACAAGATCAAGTTTGACAACGTAACATTAATTCCAAACACAATAAGAAACTCAAAGCCAATAATATTGGGTTTAAATATCTTTTAGATAACACCACAGTACTCATAATCAACTCTTGATAATGTTGTCACATTACAACTTTTTCCAATGCAAAGATTGAAAGCAACTTGTCTCTTTTATTGATTGCAATTTGATTTACATCTAAAATTGAAGTTTTAGAGTGCTTCCCAAACCAATAGAGTTTTGATGCATTGTCAAAAAATGATTGTTTACAATGACCTCCCTCATATATAAAGGTGAGGGGCTATGAGGAAAAGATGGGAGAGTCCTAGCTAACTTTTTACTTATTCAACATTATAGTCCTAAAGTATTTTAATTTTAATGTGATTACATGTAATTACATATTCCCATTTACATGTAATGTGTCAAAATTGAATTACATAATGCATGATAGAAAGAAAAATAAGTGTATGAATATACAACTTCATTAACATCATCCTTTATCTAAAAGGTCTTCATGTTGCTTCAAAGGTGTCCCGTTCTTGGAGTCTTCAAGTCTCAATGTGTGGCTAAGAGCATCTGAATTAAAATTGTAGTGATGGATTCATAACATTTATAAAGTTGGACTAGAACTAGACACAAACTACAAGAGGAGGAAGAAAAACCTCAAAAAGACAACAAAAAGGCTAAAAAATGCACAAACAACAAACCAAGTTGCAATTTGGGTCTCAAGACCCATATTGCATGTGAAAAGGGAGTGCATAAATGTCACATGTAATTGGGTCCCAAAGACCCAATTGCATTTTAGCAAACACTGTCAATTACATTAGGGTCTTAAAGACCTTGCAAGTGCATAGGGCATACAACACATAATTGGGTCTCTAAGACCTATTACAAGTGTTGGTTGTTGGTTTTAACATGTAGTTGGATCTTAGAGACTCGACTACAATTGTGTAATGAGAAAGACTTGTCATTAGGCCTTAGAAACTTGATGACATGCAAGGTGGGCTAACACATGCAGGTTGAGTCTTAAGACCAAATCAACACTTATATTTGCAGAGGGGTGACTTGTAGTCAAGTCTTAGAGATTTGATTGCTTCGAAGACCTGTAATGTGACTTGTCATTAGATCCCGAGGACCCCGATGATATATAAGGATGCAAAGGGAGCTTGAAGTTGGGTCTTAGGGACCCAATGACATATGAAGGAGACATAGACATGTAGGTTAGGTCTTAAGACCCGACCCACATCATATGGTTGCAATGAAATTGTAATCGAATCTTATAGACCTGATTACACTTAGTGAAGATCAAGGCATGGGAAAATTTGCAATTGGGTCTCAGAAACCCAATTTCATTTTTTTAATGCATGATTATGACTTGTAATTGGGGTTTAGAACCTTGATTTCATCTGAATGCTAAGAAAAAAATACTCATATATTGAGATTTGAAACTTGACCTATATGCTACTAACTATAAAGATAAAGAAAGGGCTTCTAAATACCTTGAAAAAGTGTTCTTCGAAGACGCAAGCCACAAAACATACAAGTTTTGTATGGTTGTCCCTTCATTTTAGCCAAGAAAAATTGGGGACAACAAGAATATAACTATAGACATAGGAAAACAAGTATGAAGAAGGCATCGATAATGAATCTATATTATATAAGGAGATTAAAAAATAGCACTACTTTCATGTACATTAATGATCGAGGATAATATGTGTGCGCTTTTGGAGCTATATATATGATGTGTTATATGAAGTTGAGTAATCTATTTTTTTGTATTCTACTAATTAACTAAGGTACAATGTGGATCAACTCCTTAATCCTTATGTATGACTAATTCTAGGGTATAAATACAACATATAGAGATTACTTGGGGCAAAGTATGTTGATTTGTGTTCCCTCATTTTTTTGTTAATATAGGTTTCATTGTCTACACCTTGGTTAGGTTATATGAATGAAAGTAAGGGAAGATTCAAAATTTAAATCTAAACTAGATAGAAGGATCAAAAGAAGGGATGATTTTTTTTTGATAAATTTAAGAACTATCTCCTTAGTGTTTGTCTTGTGAGAGGCGATTAGCCACTAAGGGGATGCAAAATAGAGAGGATATGATCTTCATAACAAGTCACTAAAATGATATGGCCTATAGAAATAAGTTAGAAAGTAAAGTTCTAACATGGTTAAAAAATAAATAAATGAGCAATTCAATCCCAAATCAAACACACCCATGGCTAAAGGAGATAATAAAAAATCAATAAAAACTAGAGAGAGCATTACATTTACAAAGAAAGGTAACATGGCAATTCCAAAAGGTGAGGAAAAGGGATAGAGAATATTGAGAGGAAAGAAAGACAAGATTAGAGAATGTGGAGTGAAGAATGATTTGTACCAATAAGGATGCTAATAAGTGCACCAAGGTGAGTGCTACCAAGGGAAAGAAAGAAGAGGAAACCAAAAAGGAATAATGAAATACTTTAAAAAACATGAATTCATGTTTGAAAAAAGTAGGAGAAATCTTAACAAGTTTGGAGAAGAGAATCAATGAATATGAAAAATCTAATAAGTTGTTGATAAGAGACCGTAGTAGCATGAAGGCTCCATCCTTATTGGAAATATGTAAAATTTTGACAACCAATATAGATCTACCAAACATAATGATTAAGTTAGATGATAGATTCCTTTAATTCTAAATAAATTAGATAAAATTTTATCTATCCAAGAAGAATATTTCAAAGAGTTAGTTAAAAAAAGTATAAAAAAATATGGAGAAAAGGAATAGAGAAAGAAAACAAATCCATGTTTACCTTAGGAGAATAAATATTTCCACTCACTAATTAGATGCCATCAACTAATAAGAAAATGAAAATGTCCTACAAAGAGTCACAACCTCTAGACCAAGATCCATCCCCTATGCCATATAAAATTAGGAGGATGTCATTTGAAGATGCTGAGCTTGTGTATTTGGTTATCATTGATGCCAATTCTAGTGATTCAATTAGATCACAGTATACAATAATAGTTAGATGTGAATGACAAGTGTTTGGTGAGAGGAATTGATCCTCACAATTGTTGAGTTTTTGATGTGTTCCAGGATCTTCCAAATGTGTGTGCAATGATGATGATAATGATTATAAACCATAGGATTACTGTGCTCTACACTTTCAAGTGGATAGTCAAGTCATAACCTTGACACAAATGAAGAATACTTTTTGACAAGTGGTCTAGAAGTGTATAAGGTTGAAACAACTTCTTTTGTTGATCTGGTTGATGGTTTATGCTTTGAAATAAGTATTCCAATGATACTTGTAGTAATGTTTGCATCTGAAAGAGGTTCAAAATTATTTGTTGTTCCAAATAGGATGTTGATAGTTTGATTTAATGCTATTCATTTGATATTCAAATTAGGAATGCATTGATATGGTTTGAAGGCATGGTTCCAAATTGTGTCATCTTTTTCAGCTCTGGTGATTCTAGTGTTTTGATAATGTGTAGTCCATTTTAGATTCTTTCTCTCCGCAAGAATGTTTTGTTTGGACCTATTTCAAATTATGGTCCTTATTGATGGCTGACTTTGATTTTCTCTAGGGATCGTGGCATTTGATTGGAAATATTTTGACATATTATTTTTTTGATGACTTAGTATAGACATTGGATGTGTGTGTGTGTGTGTGTGTACGAAGATATAGTGATGGAATTTCAGAAAAGGTGTACATAGGGAATGTGCAGGAAGTGGTATGGACAGTTTGGTATAGGTAGAGTGGAAGATTATTGCAGAGGTTCTTAACTAGAGTTTTTGCAAGTAGTTTTGTTGAGATCGGAGCTTAATTAGAACTTAATTCATGCATATGTAGATGCCACATTCTCATTTCATATTTTTCTTCTCTTGGCAGTGAGCCAAGTGTTTGTTCTATCTTTTTTATTACAATGGGGAATTTTATTTTCTCTCAAGGCAATGAGACCACCTGAAGTGAGTCTTCTAGAAGTGAGCCATAATTTGTAAAAATAACCTTAAATGATGTTTTTTATTCTTGATAATTAGCTTCTCTGTGGTTTTTCCCATCCTGGGTTTTCCACATAAAATTTTAGCATTCATCTTGTACGGTTCATGAATGTTCTCATTCATATTTATATATGATTTGGCTAAATTATCAAGGATTTAAATTATCGAATCCAGATCTGTAAATTCTCTAAAATTTATATTCTATAACTGATTCACCCCCATCCCTCCCTCTTATTTATCTGGGACATTCAACAATTGGTATCAGAGCCTGGTCCCTTGTCATTAGCTTAACTGCTTGAGAGAGATCTTGGACATTTGATTATCTATGACATGAGAGTACCACTGAGATGAAGATTTGAAGACTACTCTTAAGGATCTGCAATATGTGGAATAAAAAAATGAAGAATTGAAAGAAAATATCCAAGAAGAAAATAAATGTGTTGAGGAACTAAGAAGTCGGATCTGGAAATTCAAGATGAAGTACAAGGAAGTCAGAAAAGAGTTGAAAGAAGAAAAAGCTACTATTGAATATTAGAAGCTAAAGATTGAAGAAAGCAAGAAAACAAAAGAAAATCTAAAAATTATCTTACATTATAAATTAGAAGAATTCGAGAAACTGAAACAAAAAATTGTGGATCTAAAATATGAGAAAAAGATCAACAAAATCAGTATGACACTGAGTGAGCTACTAGAACCATCAGTGAACAAGAAGAATGGATTAGGATTAGATAAATAAGGGGAAGACAAGACAAAAATAGAAGTGAGATCTAAAGATTTGAACCAGGTTCAGAATCAAAAGCCTCCTATAAGAAGGCCCCTAGTTCAACAACCCAATGCTCAAAGGTACCCATCATTTAATGGTTATTATTTTCATTTCAATAAATATTATAATAAGGCAATAGAATATAGACAAAAAATAAGTCAATAAATCAGTACTTTAATTGTAAGAACATTGGTCACAAGGCGAGTCACTATAGAATGAATAAAATGTTTAGAGGAATGAATGGATCATTTATAGGTAAATTATTTCCTGGATATTATCACCTATGCTATGATTTTGGTCATAAATCTAATCAATGCATATCTAGGATAATTTCAACAAAATTTGATCCAAAGAACATCAAGTGCTATAATTTCAAAGGGTGTGAACATTTCTCTAGCAGTTACAAGAATATTATTTCTCTGATAAAAGAAGATGAACCTAAGAAGAAGTAGTTAATGGTTTGGAAGAAAAAGGAAATAGATGTGTTGATTGTATCAGATTCGTATACAAGTGTCTCTTCCTTTGATTCGATAGCTCAGGATTAGGGGTGGCTTCACATAACATCTTTTTCCCCCTTCACCTAAGTGATTGTATGTCATAACTGTGACATGGAAAGTACAGATATATTATGACTAATTACATATGCTTTTTACAGATTATTGACAAGATAGTTTTGGTGATAAAACCTTTATTGTGTCAAGAAAGTTATATATCAAGATTATGTGATCATTTTTGCATTGCAAGCTAAAGGTAAGCTAAAGAGCTAAAAGAAGAAACCAAGTATAATTGCTTAAGATGAAATTAAAAGTGATGATCAAAGGTGAATCGAGTGGTAATAGTATTTTTGGTAAGGTGCAATTGGGTGAGTTTAATCACATAAAAATCATGTTTCTCAAAAATGGTTTCACAACAAAAGAACCTTAGAGAATCATAAAATTAGGGCACTTTGGTCTAGATATCTGGAGTGAGTTCCCATGGTTTGCAAATGAATATTCTATTAAATTCATTTTAATTTGTATCTAGGGTGATTGCATGATGTTGAAAAAACCCTATTAGATCACAAAAGAAGTTATATCAGATATTACAACTCTGTGTGGTGTTGGACATGTTCCAGTAAAGAAGTAAGTTAAAAAAAAAGGGTTTAAATTTCTAACTAATGTTACAAGAGATTAGAGAGCATTACAAATTGATACCATTTATGATCCTATAATAAATTAAGTTTCTTATGGAACTACTTACGAGATTTATTTCAAAAACAAAGAAGGTGCAACTTTGGCTATTGTAGTATTGACAACACATAAAATGGTGATGAAAAAAAAAATGACCTATGTGGAATATTGAGAGTACAATTAATAGAAAATATTACTCTGATAAATGAAATTGGATATCCTTTTCATTTTGGTTCCCTAATTGTGTATTTGATGTTTTATTTCTTGAAATCTCTACCGATGAAAGAAAATTGAATGGAAGTTTGATGCTCCTCTTGGAAAAATCATCTACTAGTACTTATGTTGCTTAATAGATAAAGACAAAGCTTGTAAAGATTCCTTTATGAATATTGTGAACGTGTGGAGTTCTAGCTCAGTTTCTGACAATGTGAGTGCTTCTAGGGAGAGTTCCTCCTCTGGAAAAAGAAAACTAGAATTGGTTGACTTTGGTTCTCCTCCAGAATCAAAGAAGTTGGAAATGATTGTTGAACAAGAAGAATTAATTTAGGTTGATGATCCAAAATTAAATGATGATGATAAAGAAAATTCCACCTCATTAGACTCTAAGGAGAAAGAACTTTTACTAGTAGCAATGACGGAAACATATGGTAGAGAATGAAATAGATTATCAAAAAAAATAAAGAAAATGAGAAATTGTGTTAATGGTGTGATGATAAGTGTGTATGGGTACTCCCCTCGGTGGCCAACCTCTATGAAATATTATATAGCTAAGATTGACTCTATTGAATCTAAACTGAATATCTTGGAAATACATATAACATTTTTAGCGACATAGATGGATCGCAAAGAAAAATGTTACAATCCTTACAGGAAGAGCTAGCTAGTATCTATAATAGAGTGATAATGTGATAAATATATTCTAGAAGGTCAAGGAGATAATTAAATCCAAACTAGAACATCTTTTCGGTCTCCTTGAAGAAGAATAAAAGCATGAGAAAAATCCTATTATTTTGAGCAATATGACTAATGCAATTGATTAACTGACCATATGCTTCAGTATGTGTTGGAATCTATGGTCGGGACTGCAATCCTGGAAGGACTTTCTTTTGAAACTCAAAAAGAGATATAAAAAATATTTCTAGGTCAGTGAATTTAAGTGACTTTTTTTTATGCACAATTTTGTTTTTGAGGCACCCTTTATCTTTGATGTCAAAGGGGGAATAGTATAGAAATAAAACAAAGTAGTTCACATTGGACGAGATAGAGAAGTACATATGTATAGTGTTACCATAACTGATAATAATGTATCTGTTGATGAAGACCAACCAAGATAATAGGACTATATGATGATAGTTGAATGGTTATATTAGTTATTGTCTTATCATTGATGTCAAGTAATTAATTTCTTATTTATATTATGTTGCCATATCATTTGGTAATTATATAAGTTGAAAGAGTCAAGGAGAAAAATAAAAGAGATGTTATGAAGTTGAAGAATATAAATGGGAAACTGATACAGACCAAACAATGTTAAGAGAATTTTGATATAGTTGTTTTTTACCTAACATATGATTATGTCAAGTCGGTAAAGCATGGTAATGAAGATTTGACAACTCGATAAGATAAATTGTTTTGGTTACCAAGCAGGTAAAGTCACTCGGTAAGGTAAAGAGAAAAAGGTATGGTCACTCGGTAAAAGGGAAGGAACTCAAGACACCTAACAACAAGAAAGGTTTTAGGCACCAAGAGCAGTTAACCAAAATTCTAAGGAAGAACACCAAGAAAGGAAAGGCTATTAAATATGGATGGAATCGACATTTAATGATTAGCTATGATGAGATGGATGATCATGATGATGAGGAAAGTTAGTTAAAAAGATCCACGGTTATGAAAATTCAAAAAGAAGATCTGAGGTGAGATCTAAGCAGCAAAAAGAGATGGAACAAGTTACAAGAAAAGTTCAAGTTCCTAGGTGAAAAGGAAACGTGTTATCGAGATCTGATTTCAAGGTTTAATGAAATGAATGGTCAAGATTGACTATAGGAAAATATAATAAATAAGATTATGAGGCAAAACTTGTCTATAGAAAGGATGATCTTGTATGGACAAATAGCTGGCAAATTGAATAGTTGAAGGGTTACTGACTATTGTAGAGGAGAAGGAACAACAAGATTCTGAGTGTGAAAATAGTGATTTGATGAAGTGTTGGTGCCAGTGGATGATGAAGAATTGAAGATAAGATTGAAGAGCGAACATAGGATATGATATGAAAAGATAGTTGCAAATCTACAAGTCATTTTTACTACTGTTGCTTACTAGCATTTGTAACAGAAAAATCTTTTAATAGAGTGGACTTAACAGTCTTATTGTAAATCCTTTAACAAGGTGACATTCCAAAAGAGTGTTTTAAGACCTCTAACAAGGTCACTCCTAACAGGGTGAAGATCCTAACAGATCTAAGGTAAATCCCTTAATTGGGTCACACCTAATAGTGTGCATTGTAATTTTTAACCAGATTGGCTCTTAATCGGGTGTACTTCAGAAGAGTATTTTTCTTAGTGGGTGACAATTCCCATAGTGGTTTTTCCCAAAGTTGGGTTTCCATGTTAAATACTGGTGAACTGTAGTGAATGATTTGTATGAATGTTTTAATGATTACTATAGTTTATTTACTATTGTCGATAAATAGTGAATTGTGTTATTATCGAGATGCTACCGACTTAATTAGTGAAAAGTATTTTAAGGTCTTTTGGATTAGGGATTACTAATTCACCCCCCCCCCCTCCCCTCTCTCCTTAATCCAACAGTATAGAGGGTAAATATCATAGGGGGAGTAGAGTATATATGTATATATGTTTTTCCATTAATGACAAAAGGGAAGATTTTTAAACTTGTGTGTTTGGTTGTCATTGATGTCAAATTTGGTGATCTAGTTAGATCATAGTATATATTTGTATAATGGGAAATGGGAAGAAATGCAATGATTTTATTATATTCTAGATACTACATACATTGGAATACAAAACCACCACAAAGTGAGTCTGATTAGCACAACCAAAAGGAGGATGAGTGCCAATGCAAGATCTATGCTTATTGGGGCTTTTAATATTCCTTAATAGATCTGATATGATAAAGTAAGTACAAGGTAAAAGAAGAGAGACTGAATGCACTTGGAAATAAGATGGAGAAGAGTGTACTTTGAATCTAGGCTTCTCGACCATCAGAGTCAAAGAATCAACTATAACTGCAAATCTGGCAAATATAAATGTTAATTTCCTACTCCTAAAATTTCATTGAAAAATACTAGGGACAAGTTGAATTTTTGGGTACAAGTCAACTTTTTGGGGACAAGTTGGCAATGGTGACATGTGCTAGGAAAAATTTTGATAAAACTTTCCCAGATCCTAGAATTGCACCTGTACTGCCCAAATCTAGAATTGCAGCTCTACAACTTGTTCCTACACACAAAAATGGGGGAAGAGGGTTGGAAACAAGTTCGCCTTAGTCAAACCCCTTTTTAGAAATCAACCTTGGAATGAAATGAAATAAAGGAAAAGTGTGTTGTCATGTAGCAGAGGCCTAGATCTACAAAATGAAGTATATCATACCTTGTAGGTGTGATTACTTTTGTTAAATGTGATCAAGTATGTTGATGCAATAGCTTTGAATAAACACAACCTAAAAAGAAATCATGCAAGATAAAACCTCATGGAATAGATGTTATAATTCACCACAATGTTTGATTATAGAAGAGAGAGAATAATTAAGCTTGATGGATGAATATGGATCTCCTTCCTTGATAGAAAACTCTTTTTATTGGCATCCATTGGGGGAAAGAAGCTAGATCTACAGAAGGAAACACCTTGATTGCATGAGAGGAATGAAGACTTGGATGCTTGATGGCTCTTGATTGCTTCCTTTCTCTTGAATGTTTGTTATGAGATAGCTTGCACTTGATTCATGGATATTAAATGAGGGGAGATGATTTCCTTTGATACTTACCTCCCTCCATTTGGGATTCAAACTTGATCATCAGGCTTCAAAATCTCATAAGAAAACTCCATCATCAGGCTTCGGGCAAAATTTGGGCCCAAAAACCTAGGGAAAAGTCACCATTGGCAATTTGTCCCAAGTAAACTAGGCTGAAATTTCATGAGGATGTTGGGGATGGTGAAAAGTAGTAGGGAGAGAAAATATAGGTTGTTGAAAGGTCGAAGAATATTCTAAAAGCTGAAAATAAAGGAATAGGTCCTAGGTGAGTAAATGAATTATGGGATTGGATGGAAAATGAGAAATCATGCCTTGAAACAAGGGCTAGCATCAAGTTAAAGAAATATTGAAGGAGGTGGAGGACCCATATTTGACTTTGAGTACCTTTTAAGTGCTATATGAGGTCCTACCATAGAAAACACACTAAAGTAGGCACAAAAGGGTCCTAAAATTGAGCACAAGCTAAGTGCTTAATTTTTTGGACTATACAATAGTAATAATTTGATGTGAATTACAAGTTTTGTCAAGACACAAAAATATAAGTAACAAATGGTTGAGTTACAAAATTGTAAATATACCTTTTTTGGTGTAAGGAATTGATCCTCTTGATTGTTTTCTTTTGGTGTGTTTTAATTATTTTGAATGTTTTTGTAGTGATGTTAATGATGGTTATAGACCAGAGGATTATTTTTCTCTTCACTTTCAAGTGGACAGTTAAGTCACAACCTTGACATAAATGAAGAATATTTTATGGAAAATGGTTTGAAAGTGTATACAGTTCAAATAATTTCTTTTGTGTATCTAATTAATGGTTGGTGCTCTAGATTAAGTGTTCCAGTGATACTATTCATTTTATATTCAGACCAAGAATGTGTTAATATGGTCTGGAGCATGGTTTCAAATTGTGTCATCTTTTTGGGCTTTGATGATTATGGTTTTTTGATAATATTTGGTACATTTTACATTCCTTCTCTTTGTTGGAATTGTTTGTCTAGAAATATTTCAAATTGTGGTTCTTTTTGATGGTCAACTTTGGTTTTCTCTAGGGATTGTGGTGTGTGATTGGAAATGTGTTAACATTCTTGTTTTGAGGTTGACTTGGTATATACACTAGATATATACATGCATATGTGTGTGTGTGTGTGTGTGAAGTTATATTGATGGTATTTTAGAAAAGAAGAACATGTCTACATAGAGAATGTGCGGGCAGTTGTACAGATAGTTTGGTATGGGAAAAATAGAAGACTATTGTAGAGTTTCTTAATTGGATCTACTACAAGAAGTTATGTTGAGATTAGAGCTTAACTATAACTAGATTCATGCATATGTAGATGCAGTATTCTCAGTTCATAGTTTGCTTCTCTTGGAAATGAGCCAAGGGTTTCTTCTATCTGTTGTATTACATTGGGGGATTTTATTTTCTCTCTTTTCTCTCAAGGCAATGAGACCTTCTAGGTAGTGATCCCACTTTCACTAAGCATTCTGGTAGTGATCCACCATTTTTAAAAACCACCTTAACCGAGGTCACCTTAATCAATGTTTTTATTCATGAGAATTAGCTTCTTTCTAGTTTTTCCCATCATTGGTTTTCCACGTATAAATTTGGTGTTCATTGTGTATGGTTCATGAATGTTATTGTTCATATTATATTTTATTTGGCTAAGTAATCAAGGATTTTAGTTATCAGATCTAGGTTTGTGAATTTGTTAAAAGTTTTATTCTATAATTGATTCACAATAGGATAGTAGATTGGGGAGAGATTTTAGGAATAGATTAATTTGAGATAAATTTAGCAAGAGATAAGGGAAAAGAACATAGGCCCATCATAATTATAATTGTAAAGAAAGAGATAATGTTCAAACACTTCACCACTCTTCAAGCCCAAATAAAAAAACAAGAAGCCTAAAATATATTCATCCATCAAGATTTCAATATTTGGCAAGAATATTATATAAGCTACAAATCATGTCTTCCTCTTGGAATCAATTTGGAAATGGAAGGACATCAAAGTGGTTAAGATCAAATTGCTATAATTTGTAACATCCCTACAAAAGGAGACCTTAGACTAGTACAATAATACAATTTGGTATAAAAAATCCATTTGATATAACTATACCAGATGGACCTAGAATGGAGACATTAGGGACTAGTGAGAATGTATAAATGAGCATATAGGGACTAAAACAACTAGTAGGTTTTCAAGCAGTAGAGATGAAAGAACCGTATATAACACACTTAGGGCATTGCTAGGTCTGAAATGGTTGGTAAATACCAATGACATTGTGAACTCATGAAAATAATAAATTTTATTTACAGATAAAAATAAGGTGATCCACAACCCTCTAGGTGATAATGAGGATAGAGATTACATGGATGATGTTGCTCAAGGAAAAACTAAAGAAGATAATTCAAGGTCAATATACTCAATTTTAAAATTACCTATTGCAAATGAAGAAAAAGATCCTAACAATACCAAATAAATTGAGTTGGATAGTGATAATATAGGGATGGAAAATGATAAAGTCTTAGGATCCTTGATGCAAGATGAACACGAATTATCTAACTAAAAGGTGTGTGGGTTCTAGAGGGTGTATATGATACAAAACACTATAAGATCCTTTTGTGAGTCACCACAAAAAAAGTAAGGAGGTCCCATGAAAAATCAAATATAGTAGAAAATCTCCAATAGTTTCATCCTTTACAAGAGCTAGACAAACAAATCAGATTTTCACATGATACCCCTATAGTTTAACAGCCAGGAATATTCTCGGTGAAATTTTATTTACACAAAATGAGGGAACACTAAAAAATGAGTTATGTAAAACTAGTACATTCAAGAGACAAAAATAATTTAGAAATGAAGTTATATTGATAATTAGGTCTAATTTTGAATTTATTTTTTCTCAACCTAACCAAACCCTAAAGACATCACATTCAACATTGAAAAAATATTTTTTTGCTAAAACTATGAGATAACTTGTGGTATTATAATGACATATTTGTATCATAGTGTATAATAATTGTATAATACCATATTATCACTCACTAGAATAGAACAATATAAAAGTCAATGGGTAGATAAACATGAGAAGATGAAAAAGTGGGTACAACATTAAGGTATTCCCCAAAATTGATATCTATAAATATAATAAGTCTCCTTCACAACAACACACTCTTCTCTCACACATTACTTTGCTAAACCCATGCTTTTATATACTCTTTATTTAGAACCAAACTATCTCCTCTCACATATAAATGGAAACTCTTGGATCCTTGATGATATTTTTTAGAGACCAAAAACCAGATATAAAACATTTACATACAAATCTACAAAGATAAACCTACCTAGAGCATTTCCCAAAGTACCCATCATTGTTTCCTACACATAGGACATCTAGAAATACATACTTGTACCACTAATGGAAATAGATCATACATAATTTAAAATGCTAATGCTAACTTTCCTACATCCTGCAATACAATAACTAGTACATGTGCCACAATATAGCCACATCATAGAGAAGAGACTATATGTATGGAAAGAGCTCCCTGACTTCACGATGAAAGAGCAGTGGTCAAAATTATATTAGGTGTCATTCATGATGAAAAAATGTATCTAGACTTGCTATATAGAATAAAGACAGATTTCATCCAAGAAGTCACAAGCCTATATACATAAGGGGAGGTATCATTGAAGAAACCCATAAAAAAAAGAAGTAACTAAGTTTATCAAAGTAACATATTATAGTCAAGGCCTTTTACTACCAAGATTAGAAACCTTGTAATGAAGTAGTCCACCATAAAATCACCTAGAAAGTATAATATACAAACAAATAAGATTCTCCCACCACAAATTCCATTCATGAGGTGTATCAAATGGTGGTAGAAAGAAAATGAATAAATTTGTGTGAGGTATTGTACCAATATTTTCTAGAGATTTTGAAGCATACTAAATAATCACATTATCAATACCTTATCATTTATTTAGTATTTTACTTCATGAATGAAATATTGTCATTTATCAGAAAGGTTTAGGACAACAATAAGGTTAATCAATGAACAAATTCAATAACACCTGAAATATTTTCAAGATTTTACCTCCTGCATAACCACATACTAGGGATTATTTAAATCCCTCCAAAAATGGTCTTAGAGTAGGCATGAATCTCTTACAACATGGTCTAGAAATATGAGAATTTAATTATCTTCCAAGCCAAAAAGGATTTCACACTAATAGAATAAATTGAGATATGAACCTTTTAGATACCTATGTTTCCCTAAGAAATAATGTAGAGTAGATATATCTTATGTGGAAATGATTCTTACACTCCCTAAATATCCATGGGTAGAAAGGTTCATGGTCTACTAGAATATTTTGGACAATGAAGCAAAGAATAAATTGAAGGATCATATAGAGAGAAAAAGAGAGAAACTAGTAATTTTGATGAAGGTATTAGAGGAACAAAGAATTACCACTTCAAAGATGTATAAATGATTATCTGTAGAAGATTCACCTATAAAATTCACTCAATGTGAATTTAGCACACAAATATAAAAAAAGGAAACTTCCCACTACACCAGTACAATGAGAACCATCAATAGAAGAGGCCCTTGAAGAACTACTACAAATGAGTGTGTAAAAGAAAAAGAAGAAGAAGAAGAGAAAGAATGAAAATAACCATAAAGAAGTATCACCAGAGGGATAAACGAGCCAATAAGAGGACATTTTGACCAAGGATCAAGTAGATCCCATGGTAGATGAAGATCAAGTCTACATTAGACTCTTTTGTAAAGGAATTATTTATATAACCTTAGATATTTGGAAGGATAGATACGGTAGTATCTAGTAAGATGACTAGATAAAAACCATTGATATAATATATAGTGGCCTCCGCCACCAGATTAAATGGTTTGATGGAATACCTTACAGATCAAATAGCTACCAGTTTAAAACATAGAAGGGAACAATATACATTAGAAGAGAATAAGGCAAAACAAATAGTCATTATGGAGATGGTTTTTACTTATACTCCTACTTAGAAATAAAATCTCATAGAAGGAAATATGATCAAAGAAAAGATTGGACAAACTAATGATTCGTAAGCTAGACATCACTAGATAAGCTCAAATAGAAATTAAGGAAGTTGCAACTAAGGCCCATTGAGAAATTTGAGGGGAAGAAGAAAAATATGAGAAAGTTACTTCTTTTGAATCAGAGCCTATGAACCATGAGTCCCCTCATCCCCTGCACATCTTTGACACAAAATCATCTTTTTTCAACCTTACCATTGCAATCTATCAAAGGCATTTTAGTATCCACCACTTCTCCATAGCTATTTCAACTACCAATGATAGGTTCTCGAGTTAATCTTAACATACCTATCCACTCCATTGATTTCAACTGTAAGACCTATTACACTACACAACAAGGGAAGATATTTTGAAGCACTGGATGAATAGTATAGAATAATTGAAGAAAATTGTAAAGGATATTTTAAAAAAATCCTCAAATACTTGAGTGGATTCCTCTCAACCCTTTAAAAAACAACTCATAATATTGGTAGGAGTCCTAAAAGACATACAATTATAGCACACAATAATGCAACAACCAATACTTGTAGAAATAAAAAAATAAAGATTTATGATGAAATAAATAAGTGCACCATTATATACTCAAATTTAGAGTCCCATATCAACACATTGAAGAATTTATTGAGGGTGGAATTAATGCCCTCTATTAGTTTTGTTTACAGTGGCCTGCTATTACATCCCCTATTAAAGTTCAAATGGATAAGATCAAGGTGCATATAAAATGAGTTTTTTCTTCTGATGATTCTTTACAAAATGGAAATGGACAAACCCAATTAGAGATGGAAACTTTATATGTATAATTTCAACAATTGCAAGATCAACAAGATAAAAAAAGTAATAAAATCCAATAGATAAGGGAAGTAGTTAGCTTGTAGTTGGATTGTATTATAAAAACACTTCAAGAAGGTAAAAAATTGGCCCAATAGATCCAAATTAATAATACTCTATTATAGGTTGAACATATATTGATCTAGATTTAGGTACATAACCAAAAATTGTAGCAGGCTAATCTATAGTGGGATAACATGTTTCTAATCTCAAGGAAATCTATAACCTAGAAAGTTTTTGCATAATACAAGTTTTTAAGTGAGGGATGATGCTAGCCAAATAATGGTAGAGATTGTAAAAATAATGTAAGTTGTATTTCAAATCACTACAAGGAGGTTTTGGAGCCTATAATAAAAGAGACAACATCTAAATTGGTAATAGTGTATATGGGACATGTCCTATTAGATAGGTATTTGTATAAGAAAAGATAGAATATAATAGTAGAGATATGAGAATAAGTAATAAGAAGGTACAAATATGGAATTAATGATGTATAAGGAGATAAAAGGATATATAAAAAGGTAAATCCCTACTTATATATACATTTATGATCAAGGATTGTATATGTGTGAGTGTAGTTCTAATATGATGTGTTATGGTTCATGAGTACATTATTTAAATGTATTCTACTAAATAATTAAGGCACTATTCTTGTTTAACTTCTTAGTCCCTTTGTATGATAGAGTTTGATGTATAAATAACATATATAGAAATTAGTAGGATCTTAGCACTTCAATTTGCATTCCCCCATTTTCTTGCTAAGAAAGAGAGTTTGTTTTCCACCATCAAAGATCATCATCTGAGTTGGTCCCTAAACCTAAAACATCAATAATTTGATTCCTAAACTCTCACACATTACTTTTATATCATTAATTATTAAAATAAGTATGAATTTTAGCTTAGCATTTATTGTAGTAAAAATCCTAAATTATTACCCTAGGATAGGTGTTCTTATCATCGCACTTTAATTAATTATCCTACATGGTAATTTATTGTATAGTATGAAATGATGATTAAGGGGGATCAATCCAATCTCCTATTGAACATTAGAAACATAAAACCTCCTCAAGGCACATATGATTTACAATCCCTGTATGGAAGAGATTCCAGTGCAATATCTTATATGCTCTCAAGGTTCTAGTTCCTTTTGTTACTTGGAATAGAGGAAGAGAGATAAACATATAATGTAAAATGTCTAATTATAAAATTGTTGAATCTAGAAACAAGATGAAGATGGAGACCTAGAAGATTATTTTTATGCACCCAAAAATGAAATAGGAATTATGCTGGTATAGATTTGAATTTTCAATAACCGTAATCCCAAAAATACCTATAATTATTTAGCTATGATCCTGAGGCTGTAACATATCTCCAAAATGAATTTGAGCCTATTATGGGAGGTATATAATGTTTCAAAAATTATGTATCTAGGAGAAAAACATTTCAAATTCTCTATTTTAGGTACTTTTGACTAGAATTTTCAGGGTCTCTTTGGTAACTTGTGATCTTCTTGAAAAAGTTTCGACAACTCTATAGCTTGTTCCTGCACACATAAAAATAGGGAATAAGGTTGTGGAAAGGGATTTTTCTTGGTTAGACCCTTTTTTAGGAATCAAACTTTAAAATATAATGAAATTTTATAAAGGAAAGATGAAATAGAACTAGATCTAAATTGTGAATTACCTCCTTCCTTGATTATGTAATGCCAGTTTTGATGCAATCACAAGTATTAATGCAATAGCTTGAACTCCACAGAAACTCAAAAGGAAATCATGAAAGATAAGAATTGTGTAATAGATGGTGTAGTTTATCATAATTCTTGTTGAAGAAGAAGAATGTTTTGAAGACTTGAAGACTTGGATGCTTGAAGACCTTGAGAATGCTTGGATGAAACATTTTAGAAGAGAGCTTGAATTCCAATTACTTGCTTGGATCTTTATCATGTTGCTTGTCAAAATGAGGAGAGATAGGGTGTTTATATACCTCATCCTACATTTTGGGACTAAAAAATAAGCCAGGACGACCATGGGATCTAATTTCCCACTAAAACCCTGACATAGGGCTCTAGGCCAAATTTGGGCCAAAATGTGTAGGAACAAAATGCTTGAAATGTTTCGTACCTAGGAAAGTCATCCCAAATTTTAACTAGTTGTTGGGATGTTAGTGTAGATGCCAAATTAGGAGGTAAAACTAATTTCAAGATTGATTTAAGGTAAAAAGGCCACAAATGGTAACATAGTGCCCATTTAAGCTAACAAATTATTAAAGAAGAGACAGAATAGAGGAGCACACTTAGAAATAAGGATTACCTTGAGGTTTGAAGAAATTGAATTGGCATAGGACTTATAATATTAATTTAAATGTCCAATGATCATCAGGAGAGCGTAAAATAGATGTGGGGACCCATACATACTCAAATGAAGCTAAAATGACCATCTAATTATAGATGTTAACTTTTTAGTATGGTACATTTAGCACCCACTTTAGTGGAAGTATTATTCCACCTCATGCTCACTGTAAAGAAGAAGAAAGAGAGAGAAAGATATGAAGATGCAATCATGGGAAAACTACAAAGAAATAAGATATCTCTAAGTTTAAGGACACAAGCCTCCAAACCAAGGATCTTAAATTTTACAACCATGTGCAAGGACACATAAAATAAAAACAAAAGCATAAAACTCACTAATGTACCAAGTCAACTAGTTGAAGAGACCTCAGTAAAGAAAATGTCTCCACCACTAGCATCACACAAGAGAAAGCTATTGCCAAAGAACAAGTGGTAACATGAAAAGAGAAAGAGCACACATAAAAGATAAGACAAGACTTTGTGATCCAATCTACTAGAAAAGTGTGTTATGCTATGGAATCATGGAAGATAGAAAAAGATAACCATGGATGAAATAGGCTAGTCAATTGTTTTGTGCTAGGTGATCCATGAGAGAGAGAAGAAAGAGAGAGGATGGGGAAATGGTCTAGAAAATTTTATTATGCTAGTTCCAACCATCAAAAAAAATGTAAAGAGGGAGTTGATGGTCTAGTGCATGCTAGTAAACTCATAAAAATATATGCAAATGAGAGGTTTAATGGTCTAGAAAATTGTGTTATGTTGATCAACCCATGAAAATTGTAGGTCAAATGGTCTAGTGAATTTTGTTAATCTAGTCAACCTATATTGAAAATTTATTCAAAGGAAAGGTCAAATGGGATAGTAATTTGTATTATGTTAGTTCAACCAATCCTTGAGATAACCAAGGAAATCATTGTATCCAAGAAAATATGTTAAAAGTGTATAAAGGAGAGTGATATAGCCCTAGAAAGTTGTATTATGGTAGTGTACTCTACTTTACATACTTGAAATAATCAAACAAATCTCAATAAGGAGGTCATATGTCCCCCCCCCCGCTTAAGATGGAAAAAGAAGACTATTTTGACATCTTAATGAAAATAATAAGAAGAGTAAAGAACCTTTAACACTAGGGAGGTTTACCACAAGCAACACCCAGTCAAATCCAAAAAGGTCACAATGCCTATGAGGTCAAGGAAGGGATAAATGAAAAGAGATACCATGCAACAAGTGTAAAGGGATCCTTTTAAGTGATGTTGAAAAAAGGATAAATAAATCATGAAAATCATCATTGATCCATGGAAGGGAAGAATTCAAGCCTTCCATATTTCTAGGTAAAGAGATTCTTAAGGAAGTTTGGCACACTTTTAGCTCCCTAGTAAGGGATTTATTTACCATGGATACCCAATTGTGAACAAAGAAGAGGTTATGATCAAGCATATTTACCTCAAGCATAAGAGAAAATTTCTAATGTAAACAAATAATTCTATATAAGAGTGGATATCACAAGATACACAAATGCTACTTAAACAAGGGAAAAGTGGATCCTTAAGAGAAGGATGAGAGATTGACATAATACCCTTTCCCCCAAAATGTAGAGGCAAGAATGAGAATAAGGACGACTATTATGTTGCTCACAAAATATGACCACACTTGAAATTGTACCACCATGAATGAAAATGAACCCCTAATGGAGAGGCTAACATTGTCACATAGTGTGGAGGAGTATTGTAGGAACTTAAATATTATTTATAGTGATCATAAATAAAAAAAACTAACTCATTACGACAAGTTATGTAAATGACATCATAATCAATAACTTTTTAAATTTGTAACACAAAGCTTGACATTCATTAGTAGGGTGGTCATGATATTGATGATACATGTAAAATGGAAGATTCACAAGGTTTTGACTACGATTCTTTTATCATAGTTTCTTCATGAGGGAAAGAATAATCAACATCATTGTCTAGTGGTTCAGCCCAAATAACGAAACTATCAAGGGTAGGAATATCTCTATGAATAAAGAAATAGGAGATAAATAATCATGACTTACTAAATCTTCATCCCTAAAGGGGAAGGGATTGGAATGAAAGTAAGGTAGAATATCTCCAAAATATCATCACAAGGGAGATACATTTTAGTGGAAGTATCAACATCATCCTTCAAGATCTGATCCTTAGGAGGGAGATTATTTGAAGAAATATTAATAAGCTCTTCTTGTGTTAAAATATTCCCATGGGTGGGATTAACCTTGGGGGGAGGGAATATTATGACTATGAATGAAATGAAGAACTAAGCTATCATCATATGCATGAAAGGAAACATCCTGAAATTCATGAGAGAAAATTGAAATTGATTAGAAAATGAAGATAACAATTTTGTTCAAAGAATGTAAATTCAAATACATACAATAATGCGTGGAATGAAATATTTTTTTATTTTTTTTATCTTTTGAAACATGCAAGAATGAAAAGGAAATGCAATAATGAAATAGATCTATGAGAGAAGTTCAAATTTTTATGTCTTTTTCTATTAATGAATGCATCTAATTTAGATTTAAATGGATAAAATGAAACAATGTAATGCATGTAAAGAAAATCTAATCACCAAATTAAAAGTGGAAATATTATGAGTCACGTAGACCAAAATATACAATAGGTGAACCTAGCTATCTAAAGATATAATAAAAAGGAGATCTAAACACTGAATCAAAATGGAAATGTCATGCATTAGGTTCACCAAAATGTACAATATGAAATGATGATCAAGGGGGATCAATCCAATCTCCTATTGAATATTAGGATTACAAAACCTCCTCAAGACAAATATGATTGACAATCCCTTTCTGGAAGAGATGCTAATGCAATATATATGCTCTTAGGGTTTTGGCCTTTTTCTACTTGGAATGAAGGGAGGGAGATAAAGATACAATGACAGATGTCTAATTATGAAATTTTTGAAGATATAAACAAGATCAAGATAGAGGTAGAAGAGGATTTTTGTGTACTTGGGAATAAAATAGGAATTATGCTGCTACAAATCTAAATTTCTAGTAGTTGGGATACCAAAACAACTATAATTTCTAATTTGATATCCTAAGGTTGTAAATTGTGTCCAAAATGAATTTGAGCCTATTCATGGAGGTATAGAACATTTCAAACATTTTGTACCTAGGAATAAAACATTTCAAATGTTCTATTTTGATCGAGTACTTTTGACTGGAACGTTAAGGGTCTCTTTGGAAGCTCCCAATCTTCCCAAAAAAGTTTTGATAGCTGCATAGCCTATTCTTGCACAAAAAAATGGGGAAGAAGGTTTTGGAAAGGGGTTTTCCTTGGTCAAACCCCTTTTTATGCATCAACCTTGAGAATGTAACATGAAATTACATAAAGGAAAGATGAAATAAAAGCGAGATCTGAATCATGAACTACCTCATGATGTGATGATGCAATGCCTCTTTCTATGTAATGATGAGTGTTAATGTAATAGCTTGAACTCCACAAAATCCCAAAGAGAAATCATGAAAGATAAGCCTTGGGTACTAGATGTAGTTTTCTACAATGCTTGATGAAGAAGAAGAATGCTTTGAAGACTTGAAGACTTGGATGTTTGAAAACCTTGAGAATGTTTGGATGCAAAATTGTAGAGAGCTTGAATTCCAATTGCTTGATTGATTATTTATCATGTTGGTTGTAAAAATAAGGAGAGATAGGGTGTTTATATACCCCATCCTTCATTTTGGGATTCAAAAATAAGCCAGGCCGACCACGAGATCTAATTTACTACTAAAACCCCAACATAGGGGTATGAGCCAAATTTTGACCAAAATATGAGGGAACAAAACATTTGAAATTTATTGTACCTAGGAAACTCAACCCAAATTTGAATTGGGTGTTGAGATGATGGGGTAGATTCTATATTAGGAGGCACAACTAATTTTGAGATAGATTTAAAGTACAAAGATGACAAATGGTAACATAGGGCCCATGTAAGCCAATAAATGATTGAAGAAGAGAAATAATAAAGGAGCACACTTAGAAATAATGGCTCACCTCAAGTTTTGAAGAAATTGAATCAACGCGGGACTTATAATATTAATTTAAAGGTCCAATGAATGTCAAAAGAGCGTGAAATCAATGTGGGAACCCATACATACTAAAATAGGGCTAAAATGATAATCTAATTATAGATGCTAACTTTTTTAGGATGGTACATTTATGTATAGTGAAATACATGTTATTTCATTGAAATATCATAATAATAGATCTTATTAGTGAAAAATGATTTTGTAATTTTGAAATTTCATACGAATGCTAGTTCTTACTTAATTTTGAGTTTCTTTTGATAGAATGCTTGAATATAATGACATAGTGGTAAGTGACATGATTTATGTTCAATTTTCACTCCTATTTCCCTATCTATCCTAAGCCCCAAAAGGAAAAATTTCATGATTCTAGAAATAATTCAATTTGGGGCACTAAAAGTAGTTATACTTTGTAGAAGAAATATATATACATTTAATATCAGCATATGCGAGCGTGACATATTCAATATTCTTCCACATCTATAAAGTTGGTCTAATCAACGAGTCACTTAAGAGAATATGGCCATTGTAATCTAATCATCCCACCAAGGTTTTTTTTAATACCAATAATTAATACACATCTTACACATAAATACACAACAAAGTTCAGAGAAAAGTAATTAGCTTGCCAAAGAAATAAACTCAATCCTACATTTAATTGGAATTAGGATATCTAACATAGACATAACTTATTTCTTTCTTTCTTGACATAGTCTTCACTAGTCCATGACTACCTAGATCAATCCTAGTGAATACAAAATAGTTTCATTTTTATAGATTATTTATATAAAAAAATCAAACATGACAGATTCCACATTAATGAATTCCTATAATTGTTACAATCTTGAGAAAAGTAAAATAAATTGAGAGCACCTATTTTTTTGACATTGTGATAACTAGATTTTACAAAACATCAAATTATTCTTGATACCTTTTTAGAGAGATAAAGAGTCTATTTCTTATTGAATTTAATTTCTAATAATTTATTCCACATTTTTAATTAATAATAATATTATTAATTCATCTAGTTTAACTCATGGTTCATTTTTATACATTAATTTAATTATCTCAAAATAATATTATAAATTTTATTTTCTTTTAGTTTTTTGACCTGGAAAAATCTCTGCCCATACCATTTAGGTTTTGACCACATGTCTACAACTTCTCTTATAGAGTTCACATCATCTAGTGTAGTTAGAATTTAATCATTCACTTTTATATTTCCAAGCATTTATATTTACCTATGTTTCTCTTCTTTTGATTACAATTTAGTTATACATAATGATTGTATATTTTTAATTTTACCTCGTCAACCCCAAATAACCTATTATTATGGATTTTATAGTTCAATCTACTTGGATAATATACACGTGTATATCTTCTCAATTTTGATGTGTTTTATCTTTTGTAACAGATCATCCAAGGTTTCATCCTTGACACTTATGAATTTTATGTTATGGATAAGGATGTATCTCAATAAAAATAATTTTTACTAAATATTTTTTCCACCCTGATTTATTTCTTTAGTTGTCATCCTTTCTTGAAAACACTTGGATTCACTTGTCAATAAGTTTCATATTAATAATATTTCATTCATTGCTTGTGATATTAATGAACATATATCTAGTGAGGATTTATCATTTGTTAGTTCCATGCATATAACATTATGGTTATTGATGATGCATCCATCTTCACCTACCATGATGGTATTCCTCTTACATGTCATGATAATCCTATGGTTGATATGTCTCATGATTCTTCATCTATTATGACCGATGGTTATTTATTTAATGCCTCACTTCCTTTGAGCCCAATATTATCCCTACTTTGCATGCCTTTGTTATACTATAAAATTATTCTACATTGAAACATAAAAAAATCATGTATAAGAACATGTTCAAAACAACTATATATGCCACATAAAAGTTCTCTTTGGAAATTGATGTATTCCTCCGATACATATAGAAAATATTAAAGGAGGTCATAACACACATAATTATTCTATATGAAATTAGTCGAAGTGACTTCTACTCTAAGATCATTTAAAAAAAAATAAATTTCACTCCACAAGTTATATACTCCTACAGTGATTAAAATAGTATGTATCATAATGTATTGTTGATAGGTATGGATATATTAAAGTTAAATGAGTAATAGTAGATAATATTACTTACCTAAAGATTTGTAGTAAGTTCTTTTTTATTTGGTCTAAGTTGAATAATCTAATCTCTATAAATCTAATGTATATTAAAGGATGTGACAATATTGATAATACTAAAATCCTTTGGTTCTATCATTTTTCTTATTAATTCAGGAATGCTACACTTCCCACATTCTTCCATATGATTCTTAGTCACTTAGTGTTCAACATTATTTTAGAGTGCATTTTGATTCATACTATGAATATGGTTTCCACATGATTCCTCTTCTCTTGGTGTCCAACATTATTTTAGAGTGCATTTCATTTCAGATTATGAATACAATTCCATCTACAGTTTGTGATAATCTAAAGTTTATCCATAATTTAGTAAAAGATATGTAGGTGCAACCAATTATAACTCAAGTTATCAATGTTACCATATTTCAAAATGATGAAACCTTAACATCTCAAAGTTGATTCATCACGATTTTAAAATCCTGAATAAAGAAGGAGAAATATTTTTTGGCTCTGCTAGGGTTTCATGTGTACGGTTCTCTGTCTGTGCCTTCTTTTTGAGTTTTCCACTTGTCACACCGCATTTACTATGGGATTTTTGCACTAGGGTTATTTTATAATGGCTCCAGCCAACTTCGGCTCAATAGTTGATGCCGGTGCTCGAGTTAAAGCTTTGAAAATCCATGGTGCATCCTCTGAACAAATGACCGCGCAAGTTCATCCCGAAGGTCTTCCATGAGGTAACCCTGATATTGTTCTTAACATGCAAGAATTTGATGTTGCTTGTGAATGGCTAGAAAAGCATACCTTGATAGGATATTTTGTTGGTTGCACTCCTCCTGAAAGTATTCTCAAAGAGTGGGTTAACAAGAGCTGGACCCCTCATGGAGTTTGCCTTGAAGGCGTTCAAAACCTTACCAAAGGTTTTTCTCTGTTTCGATTTGCTAACCCTTCCCAAATGGAGGTTGTTTTTAGCTGTGGTCCTTGGACGGTTAGGTCCTCTTTGCTTGTGTTTTAGAGGTGGTCTTGAGACTTCATTGTCTCAAATGATAAGAAACTTAGGGTTCCCATCTGGGTCAAGTTTCCTGGTCTCACACTGCCATGCTGGCTATTCATTGAGTCTATTGCCAAAACCCTTGGCAAAGTTATTGTCATGGAACGTGACAAGTTTTTCAATTCCCATCCTCAGAAATGTCTTTGTGTCAAGGTTGACCTTTCTAGGGACCTCAAAGAGTATGTGGAGATACAGGTTGGTTCCCTCACCTTCTCTCAAAAGGTGCATTATTTGAACCTGTCGAACACTTGCTATAGGTGTCAATCGACAGAGCATAAGATCAAGGATTTCCCTTTGGCTACCCCTCGGGTCAAGCCACCACCAAAGGATGTGCCTATTAAACATCCAGAGGTAGAGAAAAAGGAGGAATGGACCATGATATCACGTAAAGGAAGGAATGCCTCAGTTTCCAAGTAGGCTCAAGCCACTTCCATAGCTACTTCACCAGAGGCTGCTCCTCCAGTGGAAGAGATCTCTCCAGCTGCTCGAGTGTTGTCGGTTGCTCTGCCTATTTCAAACCTTGTTCCGCAAGGGATAGCTCCAGCTGCATGGTCTTCCACCCCTAAGGTGGTGCTCTCTCCACAAGCTGTTTCATTTGTCTCCTCTCAAACTTTGCATTGGTCTCGCAGCCCTGATGGTCATGTGGAAGACCCACAGGAAAAATGACGACTTATCTCTTTTGGAGATTTACTCACCATTTTTGGCACAATTCCAACCTTCTTGCAGAATAGTTTCTCCTCTCTGGAGGACGAGGAAAATATACAAGATTTTTCATGAATTTTTTATCCTAGAATGTGTGAGGTCTAACTGACCTCTCCAGAAAGTACTATGTTTGAGATACTTGCCATAGACTTCGTAGTCTGGATGTTTTATGTTTGTAGGAAGTTAAAATTTTTGGTTTTTTTCTTACTTCTACCTATCGTGTCATTTGGTCGGACGACATTGTTTTTTCTTCTCAGCACGAAGCTGGTAAGGGTGGTGTCATTACTATTATGTCACCTTGCCTTCATTTTGTTGTTATTGCGCATGGGTCTGACCCTATGCAACGTGTCACTTGGATCTTGATGTCTTTCCATTATCATTCCTTTGGCATTATTAATATTTATGCTCCCAATGATGTTGTGGAAAGATCTCAGCTTTGGTGTGGGTTGGCGAATAATTTGCCTCCTGCTACTTGGGTGATGTGTGGGGACTTTAATATGGTTGAGTTGGCCTCTGAAAAGGAAGGGATTTTGCCTTTTCGATAGATAGCTGGAGAGAGAGAAGCTTGGTACTATATGCGCAATAAATTGGGCCTTTTTTATCCCAATGCTAACCACCATCAACAGAGTGGGGTTTGGCACACTTGGTCTAATTTTAGAGCTAGTTCTAACTGTATATTCAAGATATTAGATTGTGTGATGATATCTGCTCAATCATTTTTCACCTTTTCTGAAGATTGGGATTTACTTGTCATGCCCTTACTAGATGTGACCTTGTCAGATCATTACTCTATCATTTTTACTATTACGTGGCATTCCTCTACCCGGTGGGCTACTTGTAGTCAATTTTTCTCAACACGTTTGTGTTGACGCATGCTTCCATCATTGCCCACATTCTTCATGTTTGGAATTTAGAGCCTCAGCCCCATAGTCACACTGGTTGGATCCAGTGGTGGAATGATGCCATCACCCGTACAACCAGATTTCTCTGCATTTATGGTCGTCACTTGGCTTGCTACAGGAAATGTTCCTATAAAGCCAACACCAAAGCTCTTCACAATGCTTCTAATGCCCTTTCTCTAAATCCCTTTGAAGCTGATCTTCAGGTTAAGCTTTCTCAGCTTCGCCATGAGAAGCAAATTGCAAATAATTATGCAGCTCGAGGAGCTCAAATCAAAGCTCACCTCCAGTGGCTGGAGGTGGGCAACAAAGCTTCTAAAGAGTTCTTCCATGCTCTCAGAGCCCGTCATACCAACTCTAGTATTCAAAAAATCAAGCAAAGTCATGAAACCCTTTCTGAGCTTCCTGACATTCTTCAAGCTTTTGTTCAACACTATGAACAAGTGTTTTCTTCTCAGGGAAATTCGGCTACTCAAGAGGATGCTCTCAAGGCATGTATTGATGTTACTCCAAACTGCCTAGCGGTCAAGCAATGTGCCTTCTGTGAGAAAATTCTCACTTTGAGTGACCTTAAAGAGGTTGTCTCTTCTATGGCAGATGACAAGTCCCCTGGGTGTGATGGCTTTCCCTGTGAATTCTACAAGCATTTGTGGGATGCTATAGGTCCTGACCTGCATAAATTTTATCTCGAAGCCTACCATAATAAAATTTTGGGAGCTATCATAAATAAAGGGAATATTAAGTTCATACCTAAAGTCGGTGACCTTGAAGATATATGCAATTGGAGGCCCATCACTTTGTTGAATGTCTCCTACAAGATCATTGCTAAGGCTTTAGCTCTCAAGATCAGACATCTCCTTCCGCTTATTGTCCGCCCAAAGAAAATTGGTTTCATCAAGTCTAGATATATCCTTGATAATATTATTGATGTCTGGGAAGGTATGGAATGGGCCCATCAATCCAAGCAGCCTATGTTGTTTCTTAAAATTGATTTTTCCAAAGCCTATGATCGCATTGAATGGCCCTTCACTCTTGCTATGCTGCAAGCCATTGGTTTTGGTCCCAATTTTTTGCATTCTATGGAAATGCTTTTTGGTGATGTCTCTTCTTGCATTACTATCAATGGAACCCAATCCAACACCTTTGGGCTTTTCAAGTCTATTCGCCAAGGTTGCCCATTGGCCCCTCCATTATATGTGCTTGCTGCCGAAGGCTTTGGGTAACTTCTTGCTGATTATGTCTCCTTTGGATTAGTTCATGGCATTTCCCTTCCTATTTCTCCTTCTTAGCTTGTTAATGGGCACTTTGCTGATGACTCCTTTCTCACTCTCCTTGAGGATGAGGATAATATTTTTAATGCCTTACATTTCTTGGATACTTTTTGTCAGGCCTCTGGGTTTGCTATTCAATGGCACAAGACCCTCTGCTATAGACAATCTTTCTTGCCTGCCCCTCCTTAGCTTGCTAAGTTTGATTGGAAATGGGTTCAGCATGGGGAAGTTTTTCACTTCCTGGGAATCCCCTTTGCCTTTCATGGCTCTTCTATGGATTTATGGAATGTTGTGATTGCTAAGATTGAAAATAAGCTACAGTATTGGATCTCTAAACCCCTCTCTCTTGCGGGGAAATTCTAGATTTATTGTAGGGTTCTAGCTGCTACCCATGTTTACTATTCTTCTTGTTGGGCTCCCTTTAAAGATTCATACCTGAAGTTGGAGCGCCTTCTCAGAGACTTCCTTTGGGCTTTAGGAGTCGATGGTCATGGGTTTCACAAAGTTGCTTGGGAGTATTTTTGTCTCCCCATAGATTCTGGTGGCCTTGGTCTTCTTGCCACTCAGAAACAAGGCCATGCCCTTTGTGCCAAGTGGATTATTCATGCTATCACTGGCAATGAGGCCTGTAAAATCCTTGTTAGGCATTGTATTTCTTTAGGCTACCCTATTTACAGGCTTGCCTAGAAGGGTATTGGCCTTCATACTCTTCTTATTATAAGGGAACCTGTTCAAATCTAGGGCACCTTCATCATTAAGAGCATATGGAAAGCCTAGGAAGCTATTAAGCCTTGGCTTTGGTGGGATGGTGATGGCTTTTGCAATGGTATTTCTTTCAATCAACAGAACCTCTGGTGGTCTCCTCTATTTTCCATTCAAGGTATTCCTCTGAATAAGACTCAAAGCCAGTGCTCTGCATTTTTTCAAACGTGGCATGCAGACTCCTAAGGACCTCTTCTTCAAGGTCACTATGAGCCTCCACTCTTGGGATGACATTCAGGTTCAGTATCGCCTAACGCGCCCAGATTGTCAGACTTTTGATCTATTGATTTCCGCCATTCCAAATCATTTGCTTCATAAGCTTGGTGTTCAGTCTGTTTGACCTTGGTGGAAGGATTGGAAGTGGTATCCTTCCACTCCCTTCAGTAATTAGAAGCCAAGGATGGGTTAATGATGTTTGTCTCCCCATCTTCTCATGGTGGACACCCTCAATTAGAGATGGCATTTGCACTCTTCTACGTCTCACTCGAGCTCTCATTTCCAGACCATTTGGTCTGCCATTACAGAGCCCAAGATAGCTCTCTTTGCTTGGTGTTTGCTCTTCCAAGGGCTTCTTGTGGGTCCTAGGCTCAAACACCTGGGCGTTCATGACCCTCGGTGTCCATTTTGTGGTCACCCTAAAACCTTTTTGCACATCTTCTGGTTCTATAAGAGAGCTCAATAGTATTGGCAGTGGATTCATGACTTTTTCAAACCTTTCAGGCCTAAGCCTTTTTCTTGGCATATGATTGTCCTGGGCGATTCTCTGAGGATTCCTTCCAAGTTAACCCAGATTTGGCATACTTTCAAGATGGAGATTTTGTTCACTTTGTGGAAAGATAGGAATGTTGTTCTCTTTTCCCACAACTTTCTTGATATTAATGTTACCTTGTATAATAAAGCTTGCATATGTAATAATGTAATGATGCATATTCAGGTTCAAGCTAATAAAAGGGCTCTAGAGGTGGCTCACCTTCAGGAGTTTCTCAAACATTTGGGCAATGCTCCTTGCACTGTTGCTCAGGTTCCTCCTGATTCAGTTTCTGTAGAAGGTACCCCGCCCAGGGGGTGTCGCCATGGGCATATCTCTTCAGCCCACCGCTCTTGTACTTCGCGGTCACAGGCTTCCCGCCACCACTTTTCTAGAGGTGGTGATGATGGTTGGTGGTGCCGCTTGGATTCTCTACCTCGCCGTACCTCTAGGTGGTCTCCGACTCCAGCTCATTCTGCCCCTCCTGATGCTCCTGTTGGCCGTCGTGGCTCTGATTGACCTCCTGCCACCTCCTCCAAGTTCCCCCTGGCTTTGGCTATTTCTTTGCCTCGGGCGAAAGAGAAGGATGAAGATGCTAAAGATGATGGTTGGTTGATTCCCGACCCTTCTGTCAATCCCAATGATGTTTGGGGTTCTGATGATAGAGATCATCCTCCTTCTATTGGCACTGCTCTTGCAACATGAAGGCTTTATGCTTTTTTTGATGAATAGTTTCTAGTTTCTATTTCTAGATCCGGCTTCTACCGTGTGGACTCTCACGGGGTGATTTTTATGTCCCCTGGCCCCCTTTTTGTGAATATGTAACTTTTATATTCAATTAATAGAAAAAGACACTATTCATAAAAAAAAGTTGATTCATCACATGACATAGTAAAGAACTTCTTCAAACCAATTATGCACGTCATTCAATGTTGAATTATAAAATACCACAATATTTTTGAGTTCTCATTTAGTTTATTGACAATATATTTTTTCTACAATTCAATTATGTTAAAGTTTTGATATTTGATTTCTTTTTCTAGCGTCTTTCTTTTCTTTTTGTCAAAAACCCATGTATAGCATTTTTTGTTTTATTTTTTATTTGTTCATAAATTTTTTGGAACAAGCGACATTTTTACAATCTAGATTCTATTCTATACACATTCAAAAAAATAGTTTTGAATAGTTTCCAAAAAGATTAAGAGGGAGGGGGGGCACACTAAATTTTTAATTTTTAGGATGTGTCTACTTTGAAAATTAGTAAAAAAATATAAATTCATTTAAAAATTAGTAAAAAAATTATTCATATGCTACATATTATTCGGTATTTTTTCATCCAAGTAATTTTTAAAATATTAAAAAAATTAAAATTTAGGAGAAATACACTAGATGCTATATTATATTTTTTGGCACAAACAAGATTACTTTGTGTTCTCCACCTATTTGAACCCCTTATTCTCCACCATTTTCTCAAAAAATAGTGGTTTAGAAAGTCGATTTAGAGAATTATAAATCTTGTTGTTGCGTCTTTAAAATTGAGCATAAATATCTTCAAATTCTCATCCAAGATTATTTTCTAATTAAAAAAAATGACCACTTAATACCCCTTTTTAGTCCCCCATTTGTATACATTTACCCATATTTAAGTAATTTCTAAAAGAGAAATCAAGCGTTGCACAAATTCAACATTCACAAATTCAAATGAGTAGAGTGAGGGCACCTATTTTTTACACCATGATGACTAGATTCTACATGACATCAAATTATTTTTAATCATTATTTCAAGAGAGAAGTGCCTAATTCTACCTAAATTTAATATTTAATCATTTATTCCACTTTTATCATTCCTAATAACTATATTAATTAATCTAATTTATCTTGAATTCATTTTTATAAAAAAAATTCAATTAGCTTAGATTAATATTAGAATTTTTATTTTTTTTTACCTTTTGGTGAAATCGCCTATTATGTCTATAGATTTTATCTCTATTATATTTTTCACATTCATCACTTTCAATTTACCAAGCATTTAAATTTATTTATATTTACATATGCTTACCTTATTCTTATTCCAATTATATATATATATATATATATATATATATATATATATATATATATATATATATATATATATATATATATATATATATATATATATATATATATATATTCAATTTCATCTTGTCACTCTTAGATAACTTATTGTGTGTGTATGCTTAACACCTTCATGAAATTAAGATCAAATTAGCAACAATTCTAAAGTAAATACAATGCAAATCTATTTAAAAATGAAACTAAGATCTATAGCATCTCATGGCTCTCTAGAAAGATGTGGTAAGTGAAACTCTCAGCTCAATCTTCACTAGTGACACTTCTAAAACGAGAATATATGCTGCTATAATGCTTCTACAATGCTTCTACAATGCTTCTATGATGATGATTCTAGCTCAAATTGACAAAAGTATAATGCAAATGCTCTAAATGCTCTTAAATGCTCTTAGAATGCTCTTCAATTGCCTATAGTAACAATGCTTTGCAAATGAATTTCTAAGATGTTAATTGCTCTCAAAATGCTTCATATTTATAGTAAATTCCCAAAGGTAGGGGGTGGAGTGAAGTAATCATGATTAACCCTTGGTTGAGTCAAATACTTTGCTTTGTTCATAAATGAGGAGACAATTTAAATATTTGTCTCAAAGCTTTGGACAAAAGGACAAAATTGAGTGGTTGAGATTGAGACTTTAAAATGAGTTATTGAGATTCATCATTTTTGAGTGATTTGTGTCTTTTTGTCCTCAATTTTCATTGGTTGCTCAACTTTGTTGAAAGATATTAGGAATTATTAAATTTAATTAATTAATTAAATTTAGTCATGTAAGAGTAATAGGTTCATTTTGATTTTTGATTTAAAACAGCTATACAACTAATTGATTAAAATCAATTATGTAGTGTTTTTCACCCTTTTAAGCTTTGATTTAATTATTTAACCTCATTATTTAATTTTTCCTTTGCTTTTAATTGTTTTTGTCCAATTTGATTTAATAATGTCCATTTTAAATGATTTGATTCATTTTTTATTGAATTAGTGCATTTTGATGATTTTAAGCCATTTTATTAATTTTTGCAATTTAAAAGCACTTTGTCCATTTTTGTGTGTCTACACTTATTATTATGGTTTTTCTTTGCCAATTTCCTTATGTCTTTTATCTTTTTGTAAAACATCATTGAAGATTCCATTCTTAATGCTTTCATGGAATTTTATGTTAGGGATGAGGATGTATTTCAATTTAAGAAAGTGTTTTTACCAAATATTCTATATCAATGTTCTAATAGTGATACTTGTATGCATCAAAAACTTCGAGTTCTCCAAGGGGAATATGTAAAGAGGGGACAAATTATAGCAGACAATGCAGCTACTATATATATATATATATATATATATATATATATATATATATATATATATATATATATATATATATATATATATATATATATATATATATATAGGTGGAAAAGTGACAATGTGATAAAACCACCAAAAGTGGAAATGTTCTTATGTGGTCTCTAAGTAAAACTTAAGTAATATGTGTGTCTAGGACCTAGGAGAATAACTTACTAGGTATAACAATTAAACACACTCACATCCATCTTAAATCTAACAAAATTGGAAAAGATAAATTTATGTTCTTTATTCACAAAATAGATAGATTCAAACATCTTTAAATAAGTATCATTCTCAAAAAGATGTTTCTTGTACATGGGACATGACTCTACATAGCTAACATATAAAATGTGATTAAGTATAATTTTTATATTTTAACAATCCTCACATTCTTAGATCATCCCCAATATAGACATGTAAAAAAAATGTTTGGAATTTGTTCTCTAAGAACATTGCTAGTATACTAAGTCCAAAAGGAAGAAAGAAAGAAGGTAAGCAAGTGGTAGTCAATTCACATAAACTTAGATATAAAATTGGAAGATGAATGATATCTAAAGAAGAGTGGGAAAATGGAAGATGTTATTACACTCAAGAAGTGATGGAGATGGAAACAAATTACATCATAGAGTGTTCGACTTACAAGAATATATAGATCAATGACATTGAGAGGCTGAATGTGAGCACCTTGAATATCCTATTTGAGGAAGAAAATATAAATAAAGTTGATTTCCTTATCAAGATAAAAGATCCAAGATAACACATGAAAAATAAATTTAGTACACACAGTGTTGCCAAACCTTTCTTTATGATTTTTTCATGTTTATCTACTTGTTGGCTATCCATGAGTCTCATGGACGTTATTAAAAGCATTTGTCTGTTCTTTCATTCACAATAGTGTACATTCACAATATAGTTAGAGTTGACCTATTGGTAGAGAATTTACATTCTCCAAAAAGAGGTCATAAGTTCAAATTCTAATGAGGTAACGTATGTATGCCTTATTAGTAGCACAATTGAATGCTTTGGAAGTACCAATCAATGCATAATGAAGGTCTAGGCTAGGGGAAATGACCCAATAACTGACAAAGGTCCAATATCCATGACTTTAAAATGACCACTTTTTTACCACTTGTGTTCGACGATTTCTACATAGAGATTGAATGCCCAAAAGCTAAAACTTTAGGGCCCGTTTGGTGCATGGAATATGAAATGCTGAATATAGTTAATTCTGGAATATGCTGCAATTTTGGAAGATACATATCCTCAAAATGATATCCGGAATATGTGCTAGACTGTTTGGTTCACCCGGAAGATGATTTTGCACTGCAATAGAATCCAAATCTTTCACTGTAACTGTGTTTCCCCTCCACTCGATGAGATTTGTAATGATGACGACCGTTGCAAGACTGTTTGGTTCACCCGGAAGATGATTTTGCACTGCAATAGAATCCAAATCTTTCATTGTAACTGTGTTTCCCCTCCACTCGATGAGATTTGTAATGATGACGACCGCTGCAAATATGAACAAATAAAAATAATTTACAACTCGTTGCAACTCAGGAGTCAAATCGGTGGGATTGATGGCCGGCGGCATGTGAAAGGAAGTGAGATTATGGAACGACATTTAGTAGATCTCTTTGCCATAATTTGAACCATGGATAAACTGGAAAAGTCTATGTTCACGACCTGATTTCCCCAAAAGATTACGAGCCAGAATGTTAAAGATTAATGGCTCAATACACAATGCCCTGCCCAGCTGCCATGAATCAGCTGTTGGTGTCTCCAAAATTAATTGCTAAATACAAAACACAGAGCAAATGCTGCAGAATAGCCTTGCGAGGGCGAACCGTGAAAACGGTGAAATAAAAATTTCGGACGTAAATTTTTTTTATTATGCAAGCGGACCCAATAGGCAACATAAAATTAGCATTTGAAAGTGGAATTAGAGCTTGAAATTTTAATTCCACCTTTTCAAATGGAAGATGAAATGCTCATTTTGTGGGCAAAATTGAAATTTCGATATTCCAGTTCCTGCTTGTTTGGATGGACACAAACATGAAATTCAATAATCCGAAAATCTAATTCCAAAATTAGAACTCATATTCCATGACCAAACGGGCCAGCTCTAAGCAATTAATTTGGGTGCCATTAACTTTACATATAGAAACCAAAAAAAACCATCGAAATCCACATACCGCTTACGATCTTACAGATGTACAAAGTTAAGGTGTACTGTACTGAGTCCTTCCTCCTAATCTAATATTAAAAAAATAAAACGACAGACATGTATCGATGTGAATCATGCTGTAAAGAAATCAACAAGTTAGGTAAGCAGTAGTTAAGGAAGAGACGTATTTTTATAATAAACGTCTTCCCCACAATACAGAATTGTCTGTAGATTTCCCCCACCTGTGTGGCTCAGGATTCCACTCCATTACAGACAAAGTTCTCATATTAAAATATCCATCTTTGTCATAATTAGAAGCTCTACTCCTGCCATTCCATTGTACAATGATTTTGTACAATGATTTTGACAGCTAAATATTCTGGCATCGTGGCGATTCTTCATACACAATTTCTGCTCCTTATCATGAAAAATATCTTGCACGATCCGGATTTGTTTTTTCTCAATTTTTTCTTTGCTTATTTATGAAATTTGGTACCCATCACTTTTTTCCGTCTCGCTAAAGACTTATCAACGACTTGACTGGTACTTCAGTTTCCTTTGTATCACGGCTACGTCATATATTCCCAAGCATGGATTCCTGAATTTGTGTTCTCTTCGATGCTGTCAAAGCTTGGATTGTCTCTTGTGATTTCAATGGAGACAAAATCTTCATTGGTGAAGTGTCTTAGAGAGGGGCATTTGATTGATCATGGTTTTTGTTTGGTTGATAGACAATTTGAAATGTGGACAATTTAATTGTTTTGTCTAAGAAGATAAGTACATTATGATTTTGTTATTAGGTTTCATAAGTTGATATTGTTATCACGATTCAACCATGTGGTTTTTGAGTCAAATTTATTGACTAATGTTTCATGGATAGTGTTTCGCAAGAACTCATATTTTGTAAGAATGAATGGTATACTTAACATTTTAGATGATGCTCACAGAAGTGAAGCATTGGGCCTTCTTCGAATTCTTCGAAGGTCATGATTATGATATTGTTATCAAGATCATAAGTCAATTATGATATTGTTATTAGGATTCATAAGTCGATTATGACATTTTTATCAGAATTCAACTGTGTAGTTTTTGAGTCAAATTCATTGACTTATCTTTCATGACTAGTTTTTCACAAGAACCCATCTCACTTGAGAATGAATGGTACATTTAACACTGATTGTATCTAGATGATACTCATAGAGGTGAAGCATTGGGCTTTACTGGGAGGTCACGATTAAGATATTGTTATTAGGATTCATATGTCGCTTATGATATTGTTATCACGATTCAAATGTGTAGTTCTTGAGTCAAACTCATTGACCCATGTTTCATGAATCGTGGCTCATAAGAACCCATCTCTCACGTGAACAAATGGTATACTTAGCAATCATTGTATCTAGGTGATGCTCACGGAGTTCAAGCATTGGGCCTTCTTGGGAGGTCACCCATCCCAATACTACTCCAACTCAAGTGCACTTAACCATGGATTTTCCCTGAAGGTTAAGCCCACTTAGCTTGCTATCCCATTAACAAAACCTCCAAAAAGTGTCGTGCCTTATGAACCATTTTTTTATTAAGATAAGTTGAAATAAAATTGTTATTTTTTTAATATTTAGCAGATTCCCTAATTTCAAACTGTGTGAAAATTTTATGGAATCTTTTCAAGAGTCTAATGTGTTGTCATGATGTATTTTGATTGTAACTCTTGCTTTCTATGCTTAGTGTATTAGCTTTACTACAACTCTTGGTCCTATAAATTAACCAATCTAGTGATTTAAGTATTTTATTTATTCATATATTAAAATAATTTTAAAATATCAAAATATTAAACATAATTGTTAACTTTTGTGTGTGTGTCTGTATGTATGTATGTATATATGTAAGCTATTATGATGATAATTAAATTGGTTGAGTATTTAAATTACTCTCAAACTCAGGTTCTTTATTCAATCATCTTATCATTATAAGTTCTCTTCAAAGTGTTTAATTAGATTTTATAATAAAAATACTTTTTCAAGAGAAGGCAATCCCGACTAGACCAACTAGTTGACTAGAAACTAACAACCATGACATAACACTAATTTGACTTTGCAACTCTAGGGTAACCAATCAAACCTTAAAAGGTTTGGTTATCTCAAGGGTTTTGGAAATGATGGCAATGTTGACCTCTATTGGTTGCCATTGCACCAAAAAATTGACTTGTTAATACTCGACACAACTACTTGACTTATAGAATCCACTGGAGGTAGTTAAGCCATGTCACAAAACCAAGCATTGTGTTGCATATCACAAGGAGACCAATGGCGCACACCTTGCAATAGTACCCCCAATGCAAGCATAGGGTTTGAACTTGTGACCAAAGATCTAATACCAATTATTGGTTTCCATTGCACCAAAATATTGACTTGTCAATGTTTGATACAACATTGATACAACCACTTGACTTATAGAATCCACAAGAGGCGGTTAAGTCATGTTGCAAACCCAAGTGTCTCTCTACACATCACAAGGAGATCAAGGGTGCACACCTTGCAACAACCTCTTCCCATGTTTGTGCTCCTCTCCCTGATGACACTCTCCCTCCCTTTTCCAAGGGTGATCAAATCTCCTCCATCCACCTAGACACACAAAGGTAGTTAGACATAATCTTCTTACCATACTAGGTATCTATATATAAAACCATTAGTTTCCATAATGTACATCATTAATTCCATTAATCAATCAACATTTTAAATAAATTCAAACAACATCATCACATTTGTAGTTATGTAATTTAAGTAATTATATAAAAAGTTCATGAAGGAGGGATGTAACATATCCCCCCTTGTGAATCATTGTCTTGTATGATTAAGTGTCTATATAATTATTTATAAAGGTTTGTTGTAATTAACATCACATAAGGTCTTTAGCTATTAAAGTGAAACATTAAAAAAAAAGAGGAAAGTTTTGAAGGATTTCATAACAATCCTCCCATGTGGCATGGTCTTCTACATAGTGGTCCCACAGGATTTTGCATTGTGTGATCTCAAGGTTACGTAAGAAAAGCTTGTGTACCTTGAGCACCTTGAATGGCTTGATCGTGACCATACTTGGATCCTGCACTTGCAAGGAGTTCTAGTCAATCATGTGATTATATTACATTATATACTACATTAGATGAGAAACATGAAATACACTATGCAACGAGGACATAGATGATAATTTTGTAAGCTACTACGTTGACAACTTCGAGGACTTCAAATGGTCTCACATATCTAGGTGCCATCTTAGAAGATTTTTCGAGTTCAATTGAACTTTTCTGAGGTTTGACTCTTAAGAGTACTTTCACTCCTACTTCAAGTTGTCTTAGTGTTCTCTTTGCATCTACATCATTTTTTTATCGATTGTTAGCTTCTACAAACCTTTCCCTTATCAACTTGATGCATTCTTCCAATTCAAAGAGAATCTTAGGATTGAGGTTTATCCTATCTTCTAGCATATCCTAGCTAATAGGAGTTCTACACCTCCTTCAATAAAATGCCCCAAATGGTACCATCTTAATGGTTGACTAGTTGGAATTATCAAGTAAGAAAATCCCACTAATGGTAGATAGTCCTCTCACTTGTACTATTGGTCCATGCAATACATTCTTAAAATATCTTCTCAAACTTGGTTTACTCTTTCTGTTTAACCATCTATTTATATGGTTAAAACATTCCATAAAAACATTCCTTTAGATGATAGTTTAGCCTTGGCTAAGAGAATATTTTAGAGGCTTAAACATGATACCAAATTCAGATTTCATTTTCATCATTTTTCAAAAAATAAAAGATCATATAATGGTTAATTTCCTTGTCTTTTTGTATTTTTATACATTTTTTTCAAGATTTAGTAGATAGATGTATTATTTGTTTAATAACAAATCTTATACTTTTTTTGTTAGCATGAATGTTGAATATGTCCTATAGGGGAGTATTCTAGCATTACTGGAGAAGTTGCATGTTGCATTCATGACTGTGTTTGTCATTGATTTCAACGCACTAGTTATGAATTGGTGATTAGCAGAGAAGCAGTCAATATTTGAATTAGCACACATAATGAATTTCATATTAAGTCATTCAAAGTGGAGGACATGTTTCTTATGGTGTCCTGATATCATGGTTAAGAGTGCGTACACAAATTTGATTGCTTATGTCAGTTATGAATAATTTAGTGGAAACTGTATTTTGGCAGTGTTCCTAAGAAGCGGTTTTTAATAATCGGATTATATCTCCTTACAGGGATAGAATCTGGATATGCAAAGTTATACAGAGGTTGAAGACATTGAGGAAGTGACCTGGATGAGTCAGCATAGTCAAAGGTCACACGTGTGAAGATTTATTAAGTTTGAGAGCCGACAGTTTTATGTGATTATAGAAATATTATGTAACGTGTAATGTTTTGTATTTTGTAATTGGTTAAGCTTAATTGGCCAACTCAATTATGAAATATTGTGCATGGTATAAAATAAGGAATGTTTTCCTTAAATTGAGAGAGAAAAAGACAAAAAAATAATATGTGAATTGTGAAATATATGATGCGAAGTGAGCAGATCTGATAGTGAGATCTGGTGAAACATTTGGTGCGGTTTTGGCACAGACAGAGGAGAGAGTATAAGTTGCTGAGATCAGTAATTGTTGGTATTATATTGTTCGGATAATACATAGATCAGTTGGATAGTGTGTTCGGTGATCTTTCCCCTAAAGTTGTTTGGATAGTGGGTCCTTCTGCCTTTCTTAACTCCTAACATGGTTAGAATATTTTCATAGGGATTCAAAGTCTCCTAAAAGGGACTGATATGTACTAAATGTAATTCACAAAACTCCTTACAAATTCTATCCTCCCACAAGGAAATTTCATATTAGTACATCTTTTGTGGGTACCATCCCTACCGGGGTTTACTCTCTAATCAAGAGGTTCCCTAGTTAACATATATGGTGTCATTGTGTATTTTTTTCTTTCTATGGTTATTTTTTATATTGATTACATGCTTTAGATTCAATAAGGTTAATAAAAGTTATTTTTATCAGATAACTGATTCACCCCCCGCCCCCTCTCAGTTATCTTGGTGGACTTTACTTTCTAACAATTGGTATCAGAGCGACAGGTCCTTGAAGAAAAAGTTTAATAGCATAAGGAGATCTATGGAAAATCATTTCAGAAAAGAAAGTCCTAAGTTTGATGGAGTTAACTATGACAACTGGAAAGAAAAGATGAAAACACATCTACTATGTTTAGGACCAGGACATTGGTCGATTACAAAGAATGACAAGACTACCATTGAAGAAGACAAAATTGAATACTACACTGAGAAAGAAAGAGATCTATTTATGTGTAACATACTTGCTAGAGAATAACTTTTGTTAGCCCTTCTTGAGAATGAATATAGTCAGGTAAAAACTCTAAAAACATCTCATGAAATTTGGTTAGCTTTGGCATCTACTTTTGAAGGTGATAAACATGCTAAGAGAATCAAATTAAAAAATTGGATATGTTTATTTGAAGAAGCAAAGATGATGGAAGATGAATATGTTAGAAGTTATATTGGTAGAATAACATAGATTGTTGCAGGTATCAAGGCTTGTGAAGGAAACAAGACTGAAGATGAAATCATATGGAAGATCTTAAAAACTCTGACCCCAGTGTTTAAGCAAACAACACAAATGATTGAACAAGTCATACCTTGTACTAAGAAATTCACTAGAGAGACTCTTCTTGGAAGATTAGAAGCAACGGAGATAGGTTTGAGACAATCTGGAGATTTTCCTAGAATTGAAACTGCATTCAACGCACTTAGTGTTCGCCCTACTTTGTCAATAAGTGCAAGTGTCAGTGGAGATTATGCTAGTAGTAGTAGATCTAAGACTGAAGAAGAGAAAAAGATTGAAGAAGGAATTGCCTTTCTTTTTAAAAGAGAACTAGAAGATAAGAAAATCTTTAAATGTTGGACATGTCAAGAATATGGTCATTTTGCATCTAAGTGTCCTAAGAGAGTAAATAATTATAAGAAGAACTTTAAGCCTAGAAGACCTAAAGAATGTTATTATGCTAATGATGAAGAATTTGAAGCTAGCATTGAGAAATTCTTAAGTGAAAGCGATGACATAGGATTTATTGCAATAAAAGAAGAAAACTCTAAAACTAAAGTTAGAGAAGAAAAATCTTTAGTATCTCAAGTTGAAAAGAAAACTGATTGGATCATAGATAATAGTTGTTCACATCACATAACTGGTGATATGAAAAAGTTTATAAAGTTTAACAATTATGATGGAGGAATTGTTAGAGTTGGAAACAATGCACCTTGCCAAATAAAAGGAATAGGATCTATTACTCTTGATGGAAAGACTAACACAGATGATGTTTACTTTGTGGATGGATTGAAACATAATCTTTTAATTGTTGGACAATTAGTTGACAAGGGATATCAAGTTTGGTTTACTGAGAAGACTTGTGTGATCAAAGATAAGAATTGTAAGATGATTGGAACAGTAGTGAGAACCAGAGGTAATGTATTTTAGTTGAATCCTACTGAGATGACATGTTTGATTACTAAAATTGATGACAGTTGGTTATGGCACAAAAATTTTTGTCACATGAACTTAATAACATTGTGAAAGAAAGTACCACATTTGTAGTAAGAGATTTGCCTAAAATTATGAAACCTACTAACATGGTATGCAAAGAATGTGTTATGGAAAAGCAGAAAAGAAGCTCTTTTCCTAGTAAGAAGTTCACCACAACAGAAAAATTGGAGATTGTTCATACAGATCTGAGTGGTCCCACAAGGACTAGAGGATTCTATGGTGAAAGGTATTTTATGATTCTTGTTGATGATTTTACTAGAATGATGTGGGTGGCATTTCTTAAAGAAAAAATAGAAGCATTTGATAAGTTTAGATTGCTTAAGAACAAAGTTAAGAATGAATTAGGAATGAAGATTAAATGTTTAAGATCTGATAGAGGTGGAGAATTTACTTCAAAAAAATTTAATACTTTTTGTGAAGTGAATGGCATTAAGAGACAGCTTTCAGCCCCTAGAACACCTGAGAAAAATGGTATTGTTGAAAGAAGAAATAGATCAGTAACTGAGGCAGCAAGAGCTATGTTGTTTGATAATGATGTAGCAAAGACATTTTGGAGAGAACCAGTGAATACAACAGTGTATACAATGAACATAGTACATATTAGAGAAGATATAGACAAGACACCTTATGAATTATGGTTTGGACATGCACCATCAGTAAAATAATTTAGAATTTTTGGAAGTAAGTGTTATATTAAGAGAGATGATGACATTGGTAAGTTTGACCTGATAAGTGATGAAGGTATGTTTCTTAGTTATTCATTGAAAAATAAAGCTTATAGATGTTTTAATAAGAGAACTAAGATTATTGTTGAGAGCACAAATGTCAAAGTGGATGAAAAGTTCAGAATTCAGGAAAGAATACTTGATTATGATTCAGATGAAGAAGTCTACCCTAAAATTGATCAAGAAAATGTTGAGTTATTATATGAAACTGAAAATGATTTTCAGAATGAGATTCATGTTGAGGAATCAAGAGAAGAATCAAGATTAGAACCTAGAGTTGAAGCAAGAGTTGAAGCAAGAATTGAGACAGTAACACCTAATAAGAATTTGATAAGGAATCATCCTGTTGATTAGATTATTGGGAGCAAAGAAAAGGGAGTTATGACAAGAAATAAGGTACACGAAGAACTATGTTTGATTTCTCAAATTGACCCTAAGACTACTGATGAAGCTTGTAAATATAACAATTGGGTTCAAGCAATGAAGGAAGAACTAGATCAGAATGAAAAGAACAATACTTGGGAATTGGTCCCTAGACCTAAGGACAAAAATGTTATAGGAACTAAATGGGTTTTCAGAAACAAGATGAATGAACAAGGTGAAGTTGTAAGAAATAAAGCAAGATTGCTATGTAAAGGATACTCACAAAAAAAAGGTATTGATTATGAAGAAACATTTGCACCTGTTACAAGAATTGAAGCAGTAAGAATGTTTTTGGCTTATTCAACATATAAGAAATTCAAAGTGTATTAGATGGATGTGAAGTCAACATTTCTAAATGGAGAATTGGAAGAAGAAACTTCTACATTGAGCAGCCTCATGGTTTTCCTTCGACTCAAGAAGGAGACATGGTATGTAAATTGAACAAATCTTTATATGGACTAAAACAAGCACCTAGAACTTGGTATGCAAGATTGGACAAATATTTGGTAAAATTGGGATTTGCTAAAGGCACCGCTAACAATAATTTGTATTTGAAAGAAATAGAGAATGGTTTATTGATTGTAGTAATTTTTTTTATGACATTATCTTTGGAAGTGAAGATGAAGCGAGTGATAAATTTGCTGATGAAATAAAGACATAATTTGATATGAGCATGATTGGAGAAATGAAATTTTTTTTAGGATTACAAATTGCGCAAAATAGTGATGGTATTTTCTTATCTCATACCAAGTATTAAAAGACTTATTGCAAAGATTTGGTTTAGCAAATTGTAAGCATGTTGGAACACCTATGGTAATTGTCCATAAGTTATCTAGCACAAATGAGACTCTTGCAATTGAACAAAGGAAGTACCGATCTATGATTGGTAGTTTTCAATATTTAACTCATACAAGATTTGACATATCACATGCAGTTGGCATTGTTGCAAGATTTCAAGCTGATCCTAAAGAATCACACTATGCAGCAGTAAAAAGAATATTCAGATATTTGAAAGGTACAATTGATTATGGGTTGTGGTATGATAAGTCAAATGATTTTACCCTATGTGCATATACATATGCATATTGGGGAGGTAGTGTGGATGAAAAAAAGAGCACAAGTGGTGGAGTATTTTTTCTTGGAGGAAGATTGCTTCTTGGTTAAGTAAGAAACAAAATTGTATCTCACGGAGCACAACAGAAGCATAATATGTAGCAGCAACAAATAATTGTAATAAGATAATATGGATGAAACAAATGTTGAAGGATATTGGAATCAAGTTAAATGAGCCTATTATCATACACTGTGATAACACCAATATAGTAAGTATGTCTAAGAATCATGTGTTACATTCTAAAACAAAACATATAGAAATCAAGTATCATGTTGTAAGAGAGAAAGTTGCAGAGAAAGAAATTAGACTTGAGTATATTAGTACGAAGGAGTAGATTGAAGATAAATTTACAAAGCCCTTACCTAAAGATACATTTGATTATTTGAGAGGTATGCTTGGGGTTATGACCTAGCCTACTTTTGAGTAGTGATACAGAAAGTTGCATCAGTCCAGTGGTATTGAGCATTATCTTTCTGGACTGTATGTTGATGCTTCCTCTATGGGGGAGTATCTATATTTTTGAGCTGAGTCATGATGGACTCTTTGGTAAAAAGGTATCTTCAAACAATGTCTTTGGATATTCGAGCTTGTATTGAATTGACATAGTGATGTTTACTTTGTCATTGACGTCAATGGGGGAGAAGGATACATTAAAAACATTTGATGATTGATGAAGAGGATTTGAAAAGATAATACAGGACAACAAAGTTGCACTTTAGTATTCATGGAACTTGGATGTTTTTCATCTATGTTTCCATCAATGCCAATGGGAGAGATTGTTAGCATGAATTTTGAATATGTCCTATGGGCGAGTATTCTAGCATTACTGGATAAGTCACATGTTGCATTCATGAATGTGTTTTTCATTGATGTCAACACATTGGATATACTATAGATTAGCAGAGAAGCAGTCAGTATTTGAATTAGCGCACATAATGAATTTTATATTAAGTTATGTAGAGTGGAGGAAATTTTTCATATGGTGTCCCGATATCATGGTTAAGAGTGCGTACTGTAAATTCAATTATTTATGTCAGTTATGAATAATTTAGTGGAAATTGTATTCTACCAGTGTTCCTAAGAAGCGATTTTTGATAATCGGATTATATCTCCTAACAGGGATAAAATCTAGATATGTGAATTTATATAGAGGTTGAAGACATTGTGGAGGTGACCTGGATGAGTTAGCATATTCAGAGGTCACACGTGTGAAGATTTATTAAGATTGAGAGCCGACAATTTTATGTGATTATGGAAATATTATGTAACATGTAATGTTTTGTATTTTGTAATTGGTTAAGCTTAATTGGCTGACTCAATTATGAAATATTGTGCATGGTATAAAGGAAGGAATGTTTTCCTTAAATTGAGAGAGAAAAAGATAAAAAAATATATATGTGAATTGTGAAGTATATGATGCGAAGTGAGAAGATCTAATAGTGAGATCTGGTGAAGCATTTGGTGCGGTTTTGGCACAGACAGAGGAGAGAAGATAAGTTGTTGAGATTAGTAATTGTTGGTATTATTTTGTTTAGATAATACAAAGATCAGTTTGACGATGTGTTCAGTGATCTTTCCCCTGAAGCTATTTGGACAGTGGGTCCTTCTACCTTCCTTAACTCCTAACATGGTTAGAATCTTTTCATAGGGATTCAAAGTCTCCTAACAGGGACTGATATGTACTAAATGTAATTCACAAGACTCCTTACAGAGTCTATCCTCTCATAAGGAACTTTCATATTAGTACATCTTTTGTGGGTACCATCCCCGCTAGGGTTTACTCTCTGATCAAGAGGTTCCCTAGTTAACATATCTGGTGTCATTGTGTATGTTTATCTTTCTATGGTTGTTGTTTATATTGATTACATGTTTCAGATTCAATAAGGTTAATAAAAGTTGTTTTTATCAAATAACTAATTCACCCCCCCTCTCAGTTATCTTGGTGGACTTTACTTTCTAATATTTTCTTCATCTAAATAATGTGCCCTAGCATTCCCTTTGCCTATTGTGTTTCTCTGCATCATATGATCTTAATGATCTACCTTATTGGGGGCTCTTTATTTTACATGGTGCTATGCTTTTATATTCAATCTTTCTTTGTGAGCAACATAATAGGTTCCTTTCCTTGTCTTTCCACTTAAGAGAAAGGATTTTCATTTTAATCCCTTCTCCTTTGAAAGTATCCATTATTTTTTTGTTGAATTGCATCTTTTATATAATCATTTTCTTCCTTACATGGATTTTTTTATTTTACATGAAGATATTTCTCTTTTTGAGGAGATTGACATCCTTGTCTACAACCTGTTTCTTGCTTGGAATTTTATATTTTCCATAAAAGATCTATCACTTAAGGTGCATAATGTTCTATCATTTCCCTTTCCTTCAAACTTTGGGGGAAAGGTTCCATTTCTCAACCTCTAATTCCTTTCTAAGGATACACTTTCCTTGGTGGAGTGGTGTTTTTTTATTATGTGAGATCTTTTCTTACATGGAATTGTTTATTTAATCCAATATTCTCTCTTATGCAAGAGGTGTATATCCTTGATCATGACCTCTTTCTTATTTCCAATTATATGTCCAATATAAACATAATACTTTACTTTTGAGATTAAAGTGTGTCATCCTTCATCAAGAATCCATTTTTAGATAAAAATATGAGGAAGAGGTGAATTCTTGTTCTCCTTCCTCTCTCTTTGTCAAATATGTTATTTTTATTCAATAACTCCTCATGGAGGTAGATGTATTGGGACAAAGGCCTCTTCCTCCTAAGGATACCTTTACACTTGTTGAATATATCTTCTTACACATTTGTCTCTCCCTTTTCCACCAAAGAGTTATCTCTCTTTGGCTAAGTTTGCATGTATATTGTTGTCTAAAGGATATCTCCTTCATGTTTAATGTCGGTATTAGGGATAACTTTAAGAAACCCCCTTTTAGGAAAAAGTGTAAAATCCTGGCGAATCGTACATTATTTTAGGGGGGAATTTCTTTTAATATAGGCGAATTTTTTTTCAAATGCATGATTTTTCATAGTTTTTATTGGTGATTTTTTCCCCGTTGAATGAAAATTTCATAAATTGCTGGCGAATAATTTTCTTTTGAAGTAAAAAATTATAATATATGAGGTGAATAATTTTCTTTTCAAGTAAAAAATAATAATATATGAGGCGAATGATTTTCTTTTGAAGGGTAAAAAAAATATTTGTAATGGCGAATTTTATGTACCATTTGAAAATTTATTTATTTTATTGGCTAATCGTTCGTTAATTATGGCAAAAAAAAATATTTTGTTGGCGATTTTCAAAAGATGGGAAATATTTTGTTATAATACCTTAGAATAACATACCTAACATACATACATTATTTTATAATGTTAAATGTATTATTTGATACTGTCTGATGATCCAAGATCAATGGCTGAAGTTTAATTTCGGCCTCAATTTCTTGAAGGAAATAGAGTTGTGGAGGAAGTCACCGAAATGTTGACACATATCAAACAAGGGTTACTTGTCTGCAAACTACAGTGTACACATGTTGGTATCGATATTCACGGTTCTATTACTATAGTGCAACTTGTAACCTCTTAACTCGGTAAGCAATAAATGCCTTGTCAGTGACAAGTGACATTCTTTAACTTGTCACGCAGAGTAGACATGCAGTGACACACCATTTCCAAATTTGTACAGATGCTATAACCGATATCTAACATCTTTTGCATTTATGGGAAATTTTTACTGCCAGATATGAAAGATTAAGTCCAAAATTTTAATTTCTCACACGCATGCATTTAGGGGAAAGATTTACATGAAAGATTTAGAGGCATGTTAAGGACAATGGATTTAATACCATTAAAGACAGAATAATTTATTGCTAAGTAACGATAAAAAATTCAAGGGCTATTTATAGACGATCTATCTTCATTATTCATCGATTCATCTTTGGCGTTTGCTAGATAATTTTTTTGTTTAGGGTCTGCAATCTGCAATCTGCAAATAATTTGTTTTTAAGTTTTCTGTAGTTTTACTATTTCAGATGGACACTCCAATTAGGCTTATATGCACATCTGAGGAGGCCCAGAAGGCCTTTCTGGGTTCCTTTACTGATGAAACCTTAGAATCTATTTGTAAGGGGGGTGGGCCTTTCATTATAGAGGCTGTGAAAATAGTGCTGGGCCGAGAGTTTTTGAACAATGAAGATAGGCACCGGGTCAACACGGACATTACGTCCCATTTTTTGGAATCTCTTGTCGACCTCAGAGGAGAGAAGGTGGAGATGTTAATGCTGTTGAGGAGGGTTTTTAAAGATTAATACCTGGGGGACAACGTTAATGTTGTCGTGTTCACAAAAATAGGGGTGGGGATCCCTTGGGCAAGTGAAATACCCAAGCTTCTCCTCCTAGGCCAGAATGTGGCCATGCAACCTTTTCTTTTGGGCCTCAATGCTGGGTAGTATAAGCACCATAGGAAATGGGCCCTAATTGCTAGGGATTTCCTTTGAAAGTGGTTTTCCCTTGATGAAGAGGAGGCTAAGGCGGGGCAATTCGGGTGGTCCGATGAATTCGCACAGATAATCATCTCTTGTGAATTCTACTTAGATGGAGCCGAAGGCCAAAATCAGTAGTGGACTACTACTGGTTTTTTTTTATAAAAAATTTATGGGTTTTTTTTGTTTATAGTATGTTTCTTTTTGTAGTATTTACTATTGTACTGGAAGTAGACACTGGACTACTAGTCTACTAGTGGTTTTTTTTTTATAAAAACATACCTCATTTTTTGGTTTTTTTTGTTTGTAGTAGGTTCCTCTTTGTTCTAGAAGTGGAACTGAAGAATGTTTATGTAATTATAATTTTATGAAAAGAAAACAATAAAAATTTCGCAAGCTTTAGCTCATTTCAATTTGTACAAAAAATGGTTCTTAGACTTCTCTGTCACTGTGATTGCAATATTTTAATTAGTTGGTTTATGATTTATATGCGTATTAGATATGTATGATGTATCACAGTTGTACAATGTAGACATTTATAGTTAATAAAAGAAATGTCTTATCAGTTATCACTGAGTACTGACATTAAGTTTGGGTAATGTTACCTGTCAAACTTCACACACTCGTACATTTAATATGAAAGATTTATAGAATTTTGAAGGACAAATGAATTAATAAGGTTAGAGAAAGAATTTATGGTATTCTAATTATAATGTATGAGAATTATATGTGAATCTGTGATTATAATTATCAACGTTAAAGTTATAATCAATAAAAAATATCATTTTAACTTTAAGAATACTATATAATCAATTTGACAGACAAATGAATTAATAAGGTTAGAGAAAGAATTTATTGTTCTCTAATTATAAGGTATGATAATTATATGTGATTATAATTATCAATGTTAAAGTTATAATCAATAAAAAATATCATTTTAACATTAAGTATACTATTTAATCAATAAAAAATATTACTTTAACTCATGTTTGGGAGACCTAGTGAGTTAGCAACCACATAAATCTCGTTATCTCTAAACACTAACCTTAACTCCGACCTCTGAAATTTATTAGAATTTAATACTATTAACAAATAGTGCATTTTGAATTTGATTGGCTAAAATTGTTACTATTCAATTAAATAACTTTAAATGTTATTAACTTATTATCCATTATTAATTAATATTTATAAAGGAAAAATAACATTATAACATTTAAAAATGTCCGTTGCAAATAACTACCGTTGGATGAGTACAGATCGACGATGTATGATGGACTTCAAGATGAAAGGGAAAAGCAACCCCATCTTTTCAAACCCATTCTGAAATCATGACACGTGTCCCTAAACACATAACACATTCCACTCACAGTCTCGCATGGTCCTACCAACAATTCCATTTGATGATGATGTGACACATCTGACTCGTAGTTGTGAGGTGAGTCGGCTGTTAGGTGAGTGGTGACTAGGTGAGTTAATGGGACCCACAAAGGCCCATGACCACCACAGGCACACAACACCATTATGATCATTAGATTATTGTAGATCAATGATCGAAGTTGTATTTCAGGATGAAAGGGAAAAGCAACCCCATCTTTTCAAACTCGTTCCAAAATCATGACATGTGTCACTAAATACGTAAGATGTTCCACTTGCAGTCTCGCATGGTCCTACCAACAATGCCATTTGATGATGACGTGACACATCTGACTCGTAGTCGTTAGGTGAGTCAGTCGTCAGATGAGTGGTGACTAGGTGAGTTAATGGGACTCACGGGGCCCGGGGCCACCAAGGGCACACAATGCCATTATGACCATTGGATTATTGTAGATCAACGACCAAAGTTGTATTTCAGGATGAAAGGGAAAAGCAACCCCATCTTTTCAAACCCATTCTAGAATCATGACATGTGTCACTAAACACGTAAGACGTTCCACTCGTAGTCTCGCATGGTCCTACCAACAATGCCATTTGATGATGACATGACACATTTGACTCGTAGTCGTGAGGTGAGTCAACCATCAGATGAGTGGTGACTAGGTGAGTTAATGGGACCTACGGGGGCCGGGGCCACCACAAGCACACAATGCCATTATGACTGTTGGATTATTGTAGATCAATGATCGAAGTTGTATTTCAGGATGAAAGGGAAAAGCAACCCCATCTTTTCAAACCCATTCTGGAATCATGACATGTGTCACTAAACATGTAACACGTTCCACTCGTAGTCTCACATGGTCCTACCAATAATGCCATTTGATGATGACATGACACGTCTGACTCATAGTCGTGAGTTGAGTCAGCTGTCAAATGAGTGGTGATGACTCTAGATTGTACAATTTTGGTGCTTTAAGTTTCACTTTCCAGTAGTCTGCAGATTTAGAAAGGGTTTACAGATTCTAAATTCCTATGTTGAGGAAAGCAAGTGCAACAAAGTCTCTCAGCTGAAGCTCTGTTCCCAGTCAAAGTCTGCAAAAATCAAAACTAAGGGTAATGGGTAACTACTAAAATCTTGAACACCTAGGTCCTGCATTTTAAATTTTTCAAATCTCTTGATTTACAACTTTACTATTTATATTATAGAAAAAAATTATCCTGTTACTTGTTAGGGTTTAATTTTGACTCTTGAATCACCCCTGTAAATTGTAGGCTTGTAGCTGTGTATAAATATTTGAATTTTCCTACGAGTTAATAGTGATACCAATTTAGGTTACCACTTACCAGCTTACCACGATGGGCAAAACAATTATCAAGAATAAGACTATGAGTAAAAAGACAAGTTAGATAATAGAATTCCACAATCTTCTTAAAACACCAGGTTTCACGGATTTATTCCATGATATTTATGATCCTGTTATTCATGGAAATAAGGGAATAATGGAAATTAGATTTGCAATTGAAAACAAGTGGAACGATCCAAATAAGGGTTCAAAATTTTCTTCATCTAACCCAAAGGTAAATGCAATGGCAAATAAAATTGCATCGTGGAATGTTGGGTCGGCAAGCATGGCGTTACCTCAAGTATTCCCTTGCCTAGAAATTGTCATGTTCTGCGCCAAAAATTATGATGAAAATAAAAAAGCAATTGTGAATAAAATACTCAGGAGGAAATTTTGTCCATAACCAAGAGTGAATTTGCTAGTTTGTTGAACCTAGGGTTTGAACAACAAAACTCAAACGTGCAAATTGACCTGAGAAAGTTGGTGAAGGATTATGAAAAAATAGATGCAACACAGAGAGATTCTTATATCAGAGGAATAACAAATGATTCAAGCCTAAGTCCAGATCATAGGCCTCCTTATGATTATGAAATTTTTGTGCCATGGGTTCAAGACATTATTTCCTTGCTAGCATTTTGTTTGGGATTGGATAGTAACAAAGAAGTGGGTGCCAACAATCTTGAAATGCTTTTTCATATTCATTTTGAAAAAGAACCAATAAAATATTGTTTTATTGAGCACATTGTTCGTTGCATGCAAGAACAATTACTAATGATTAAAACAGGTTCACAGAAGACATTTAGATTCACAACCTACTTGTGCTATCTTCTCTTAGCAAAGCATCATGCAATATTTCAGACAAACAAGCTTTGCAGTCAGGGCCAAAATCCAATATATGAGTTGACACCTCAGATAAGGATTGTATACACCTAAAAATGGTCACCTAGACTATTAGCCCCTTTTGCTAAATCATCAATTGCTTATTCTTGATCAAATCCTAGTTCTATCATTTATTCGATTATTTTCTATGGGCTAACCATCTTATCCTAAGTCTTTATTTATTTAAAAGGAATATTTCCTCCCCTTTTAATAAATAAAAAGCCTCCACTTTTCCTCTTATCCTAAGTTGCACAAATAAAGCATTATTCTTATTTATAAAAGGAGAAAAAGTACTTTTTGTCTCATATGGACACAAAAGTCAACTCTTATTTTCCTATTGGAGGATACTTGTGCACATGGATTGCTTCTCTTTTAAGCTCCACCGTTGATTAAATCTTTTGCCCCTTAATCTCCATGGTCCATTTCTCCTCCTTTCCTATAAAAGAAGAGCTCTCTTCTTCATTCTAGATCCCCAACTTTTTATGCTAACTTTATGCTGCAGGTTTTCTAGGTCACTTTGGAGTTTTTGAAGATTTGGAGCATTCTTGCATTCTACATCTCATTCTTGCATTCTTAGCTTAGCTTCATATTTATGCTTTCTTAGATTAGCTTCATTTCTATGCTCTAGATTAGCTCACATAGATTAATTAGCTTGGGTTGTAACACTTGCATATTTCCTTTTCATAGCTTAGCTTGCATTTCCATTTTTAGCATAGCATTGCATTGCATTTTCATTGTTGATTCTTGAGGATATTGGCATTCTTGCCCTTGTCTTCATTGAATCTCCCATTGCATGGTTTACTAGCAAGGTTATAGGCTAAATAGCTCTAGCTGAGAGCATTCTTAAAACCCTTGCACTCCATGCCTAGGGAGCTATGGATCGATTTGTGAGGGCTCATTCTTGAGTTTCCTTGCATGTAATGATTCATAGAAGTGTGACACATTTAGAGCACACATTTTTTTGGCGCCCACCGTGGGGCAGAGTAGATAGACTTTGTCCTTTAAATTCTGTATTTTCGTCAATTTTTGTCAATTTTTTGGCAAGTTTTTAGCTTAATTTTTAGTCTCTGGTTTTTTGTCTCAGACTATCGCGCGATACTTTCCAGAAGTATCGCACGATATACCTCTGTATGTGCACGCGATACTTCACCTGGCATAAGAAGTATCACGTGATATACCTCTGTATGCGCGTATGATACTTCGCCTGTCAGAAGTATCGCCTGGCTATAGTAGAGAATATCACCTGGTCTCGGGCGAAGTATCGCCTGGTGTTGGGCGAAATATCGCGCGGACTGATAAGTATCGCCTGGTGTCAGGAAAAGTATCACGTGATACTGTGTCTGTACTTGGTAGTGACCTATTTTTGAGTTATTTTATCCATCTTGCAAGTTTTAGGTTCTTACTGTGTCTGTACTTGGCAGTGACTGGAAAATGGGTGCCCATTTTTTTTGAAATTTTGCAAATGGTATCAAAAGTTTAAGTGTGATATATTGTTGGAAAGGTCTTTCCGAGCCTAATCCAACCATGATGGTTTCATTTTCAGATTTTATCATTTGATCAGTTATTTTTGCACATTATCTAATTTTTTTCATGTACTAATCATTGTTAGATTTTGGATTTTGATTCTCCTAACTCTTGTTGGTCTAACAAGTTGTGGTTGTAGGTGCTTCTTGCTTGAAATTTGCTAAAATCGCATGTCAAAGAGGGCTACTAATGGTTTTTGCAGGGCTGCCCTAAGCATAAAAAAACCAAATCAAGTGCTTGTTTAATTGCTTTCTTTATTAAGTGCGGCATATACTAGTTGTTTCATTAGGCACTTAATACTTTGTGAAAGGAATCTTGGGGTGGTAGGAGAAGTATGCTCTTCACCTTTAGGTGAATCATAAAATCTTGACCCATCTTAAGGTTTTGGAAGCAAAGGGGTAATTGGATCTTGTTTGGTGTGTTTGGGAGAAGTTTTTGAGATAGGGGAGTATGCTCTTCACCCTTGTGGTGAATCAAAAACCTTGAACCTCAAGAATTAATCCACTTTTTGTTTAGTATAAGGATCCTTTAGTGGGCCTGCTCTTGAGAAATCAAGAGGAACGACCCAAGTGGGGACAACCTTGTCATCATTTTCCTTGGTGGTGAGTGATTCCAACTCACTATAATCTCAAGGCTATCGAGGACACAAAACCTTGGTAGACATAGTACTTATCTTCGCTTGATGTGAGTAACTTGTGGGATTGTGACCATGAGGAAAACATTAAGCAAGAATGCTTAAGGTACTCTTGAGGCCGCGACGTCCTAGTCCTTTATGAGGAGCAAGAGGGGTGCTATGAACGGAAACCCTTACTATGAACCATTAGATAGAGACCACCCTATTTTAGCCGCTTAGCTTCTTGGTGCAAGGATTGATCCAAGTGGACTTACCCGGATCACCCCAAGACACTCACCATATGTGTTCCTTTGGTTGTGTTTTTGACACTTCCATGACAATGCCAATATCTCTTGTGGGCAACCACTTGGTGTGAGGCAAGGGAGCATCAAGTTGTGGGCCACGTTGCTAAGTAATGAGCCTTGTCCTTCTAGGTAGTAATTGCTTGAATTGTCTTCGATTGTGCTATACCAATGTAAACGTTCTCAACATTCAAACAAACGGTAGCATTCATAAGGTTCTCTATTTTGATATCACAAGTGCTTGTCTTGGCAAGGTTGTTTTTGCCCTTGTTTCAAGTGTTCTATGACATGTTTGATCCCATACTGTTTGCAAACCTGTCTTTTATCTATTGCTACTGCTTGTCAAACTGAGAAATTGCACTGTTCAATCTACAAATTTGGTCCAAGCGCTTCAAAACTAAGTTTTTCACGTTCATTGGTCAAGAGTCATATGATATTGAAGTATCCTTGCATACCCTCAACCAAGAATCCTGAGTCATTTCTACTATCTTGTCATTGCTGCAATTCAGAGTGGCTAAACTTGCACTTTAACCTGTCGTAGAGTGTCTTTTTTTGTTCTTACCTGAAACTGGTTTGTTACCTACATGCTTAGATTTGTTCTAGACTGAAACAAATGAGCTAAAACTATTGGGTTTGAGTTTAACGAATGCTACTCTTGATCACTTGTCGCATCACGGTTACCTCTCTAGCTACTTGCTTATTGAGCTTCTTGCTCGCTGCTCGGCTTTAGTCAATTGATTGCTGTAAGTGCTTGAGCACTTTTGACGAGCCATCTCTCTATTGTTCTACTTTGACAAGTGATCTTTATTAGCTTTGCTTATCTCATATCTGAGAAACTTTGTCTCATTCTATTAGTCAACCAACATCTCTTTTCATGCCGGTTAATACTCGATCTCAATTTGAGCAGGAGAATCACCCTTCGTTTAATTATACACAGTTACCTTCTCCAACTAGATGCTCACGAGCGCCCGCTAGCAACAACAGTTCTAGTTCTGACCAATCTAAGGATTCTAAGGCTACTCCGTGGTACAAAGGAGGTTTCCTCTTTTCTGCATTCAAGACCCCCAAAAACACAGACAGTGTCTCACTCACTTTGACTGAACAAGAAAAATTTCAACAGTTGCAAGCACACTTTAAGCACAAGGATAACCAAGCACGCTTAGACAAAGAACACAATCAACAAAGAATGGATGCTACTAGGTGCATGGCTTATAGAGGGACATTTCATGAGCAACCTGAGACTAGTAATCATGAGCATAGACCTCTTTTTACCAATGGAAACAATGGCAACAACACGCCACCAAGATCTCCTCTAAGACCTACTTTTGGTGTGCCTTCTTCACCTCCTAGACCTCCTCCCTCTCAACATGAGGCAGAGGAAGATGATGAGATTTTTAGTGAGGATCTTATGAGATTTGAACAAGATGTGGTCTCCCAACGAATGATGCATAAGCTTTTAGAGCGTAATGGAGATCAATATTTTCAATATATGACTTCTAGAGGATACAAGCTTCCTCCTGGCTATGATGTTAGACAAATTGTCCAACAAAGAGTACCAACTGAATTGGAAGTCCTTCAGGAAGAACTGCATCGGATAAATCAACGCCTTACCCAAATGGCAATAGAAAGAGAGCCTCCAAAGGTCTCTTTTGTAGAATCAATTTGTGCTCTTCCTTTTGATAAAAATCTATACATGGTCCCATTTCCTAGGGATATTGAGGTTCCCAAATATGACAAGTATGATGGACATGGTGATCCCCATGATCATGTACGTCACTTTTATGCTCTTAGTATGGACTTTCTTCATGAAGACACATATCTTCTACGATTATTCCCTCGAAGCTTAAGAGGACAAGCTTTAGAATGGTTTGCAAAGTTGACACCTCCTTTGAAGACTTTTGATGAGTTAGCTATGCGCTTCACACAACACTATTCATACAACATCCAACAACCTGTCACCGTGATAGATCTTGGTAATCTAAGACAACATCAAGGTGAGCCATTTGCAACTTACTTATAACGTTGGAGGTCATTGTATTCTCGATATCCTCGTCAGCTACCTGAGAGAGAAAAGATTGACATTTTTGTCAACACTCTGGTGCCTGAGCTATATTATGATCTAAGGAAACAACTATTCCCTTCTTTCAATGACATGGTTGAAAGTGCATATCGAATTGACGATGTAGCTATAAGAAAAGGAGATATTGTTATTAATAAAGATGTTAAAGGCAATGGCAAAGACAAGAACAAACCTTGGAATAAGAACAAGTATGTTGTTAATGATGGGGTTGTTGACGCTCCTAAAGTTAAAGAGCCTGCTTTCAATCTCTCCAATGCTATCTATGCAGCAAAACAACAAGAAGCTACCAACACTCGCAGTGCTCCTAAACCTCAGTATGTAGATAAGCCTAAGAAGTCATTTCGAAAGTGAGTCTATACCAAATTGGCAGAACCTTATGATGTGATCCTTAAGACTTTAATTGATAATGGATATCTTACACTTCCTGATAAACCTGGTAACTGGGATCCACTAGATAAGCCTGATTGGTGGCGAGAGGATTCTTATTGTCATTATCACAGAAATAAGGGACATCCGACAGACAATTTTTTTAGGCTTAAGGATGATATTCAGGATCTTATTGAGAATGGCACAATCTCCACTGATGGCTTAACTAGAAATTCTGATCACACAGCTTTCAAAGATCCTCTACCTAAGCATGATAAGGGGGAAACCTCTCAAGCACATAAGAAGAATCATGATGCTAAGATCAATTACACGTATCCTTCTAATACACCTGTGATCAACATGGTAGAGCCCGTTGAGAGTGTTCTTATGGTAAGATCTCAAGATGATAATAAAGCCAATCATGGTAAGCCAAAATTGGTCTTGCAAACATGTGGTAGTTCATCTTCCCAAAGTGAGACACTGAATGTTGTTACTAGGGGGCAAGCCAAGATTGTCCTTAAAACTGTGCAAGATCCCAAGCAGGCTTTGCCTTCCAAACAAGCGGCTCCTTCAGCCACCCCTAGCTATGATCTTGTCCAACATTTGCAAAAGATGCCAGCCCAAATATCCATTTTTGAGTTGCTTCAGTTATCCCCTTCACATAGAGAAATCCTTCAGAAAGCTTTGCATACAGCACATCTCCCCAAAGACATTGATCCAGATCAATTTCAGGCTATGGTCAACCACATTTCATCTCTACTATCTCTCTCCTTTTCTGCAGAAGATGACATATCTATTGCTCACCCTCATAATTTGGCTTTACACATTGAAGTTCTAGTCTACAACACTCGAGTCCGCCGAGTCCTGATAGACAATGGTGCAGGGTTAAATATTGTTTCTTTCAATGTCATACAACAGTTGGGTTTGTCAGAATTTGCTGTGGATTCCAAGAAGAAGATTACTATAAAAGCTTACGATGAAGAGGAAAGATCTTCCAAAGGTCTTGTCACACTGCCTGTCCGAGTGGGTCCTATCACAAAAGATATTAGCTTCCAAGTATTGGACATCCCACTCGCATATAACATTCTTTTGGGTCATCCTTGGATCCATGACATGCAGGCTGTTCCTTCCACTTTTCATCAGTGCGTCAAATTTCCATACAATGGCACTGAAGTTGTGATTCCTGGAGACCATACTATTGCTATTAATGCTCTGGCTGCTGCTGAAAAATTTGTTCCTCATAATGAACCTTCTGTTGATCCTAGTACATCTCTAGTTGCTGCTAAGAAATCACTTAAGATGATGAGCCTTGGTATGGGTGAATATATGCTAGATTCATTTGCTTCTATACCTGTTTCTCCTAGGTCATATGGGAAACCTTCTGATACAATGAAGCCTTCCACTTCTACTATGGTGATCTTTGATACTTTCATTCCTTCATCCATTCCTTTAGAAGAAGAAAGAGAAGAACAAGCTATTCAAGAATGGATCTATAGAGAAGATTCCAGAAATACTCCCATGCTCAGTAATTCAGACACAGATACAGATGAGTCACCACTACACACTATGGCTCACATGGGAGATGATCTTCCTTCTACTTCACTTCTTTGGGGGGAAGCATGTATGCCTACTGATGATATTGCTGAGTCTTCTATGTCTAGAACCTATGTTCCTAAAGAATCATTGCACTATGATCGACAACGTCACAACATTGAGCGACTGCTACAAAGAGGTGATCTATCACATAATGACATGAGTGTTTCTACTTCTCAGCATATTAAGCCTCTTCCAGAAGATTCTTCCGTGATAGATATGGATGTTGATGTAGTTCATATTTCTCGTAACCCACCCGACGTAGTTGATGAGTCTTGTGTTGGATCTGATGAGTTTGTTCCCCGTATTGCCTTAGTGGACTACGTTGGTCCTCCTATGACGAATCTAGATCTAGCTACTTTTGGAGCCTACCCTATAGGCTCAACCTCTCTTGTTACCAGAGATGACATCCCTCACATAAATGCTATTGAACCAGTCACTCCATTTCATCTCGCATCAACACCTGTTACTTCTTCCACCAGCGAACTAGCGACAAAAAAGATTGAATCAGAAATCAAGCATCACAGTCATCAAGTCAAAAGAAAAGAGCAATGGTCGGATGGCGAAAACCACATTGTGGCGGTATCCGAACCTAAGAAAAGTAAAGATAAAAATTTTCTCACAAATAATGACTCCAAAATAAAAGATGAGAAGCTGATTCTCTACAAACAAATGTGCATTACTTCAAGCATGATCTCATAACTGTTATACTTCAGCCCATTCCTAAAGCTGAGAAAAGAGTTGCTAATGCCTTGGTTACTTTGATATCCATCTTACAAATGAAAAAGCATAAATCTCGCTTCAAGTTCCTGGTGGATGAATTACGCTATCCTGCTCACAAATCTTACAATCCTACCATCTTTTCATGTCTTCCACCTCATACTCCTCCGCGCCATTCTTTCCACCATCCCTTACACTTTGCCTTTGTCTCTGGTGGCTTGTATAGGAAGGGTCTAGATGGAACTCTCCTTAGGTGTCTAGAAATAGAGGAGTCAGAAAAAGTACTAGCTGAAATCCACGATGGCATATGTGGATCACATTCTAATGATCCTCCACTAACTCAGACATTGCTTAGGGCTGGTTATTATTGGTCGAACTAGTTGAGACCTCCTATCATCACAGCTGTAGCATTTGGGCCTGGGGCCTATCAGTTCTCTACATCAAAGGAAGCAGATCTTTAATGCCCATTCCTGTCTGGGGCATTCCTTGTATATACTTTATGATCCTGAAAAAATTACAAAAAAAATCATATATGATGCTAAAAAAAACCTAAAAAGCATATAAAGTACTGAAAAAATGAGCATCCTAGTGAAAACCTAGTAATAGGCACTTTGATGTCTCACCAAAAAATTGAAAAAAATTGAAAAAGTGCCTTGGTGAAAACCTGGAAACAAGTGCCTTGGTAGCAAAAATACAAAAACAATTTATAAAAAGTCATGAAAAAAATTGCAATAAATCTATCAAGTGGTGAAAACCTAGAAACAGGTGCTGCTTGAGACCCTCTGCACCTATGTCTATCAGTCTTGCATGGTGCTCTTTCGCTCCACTTCTCGCTTTGCCTCTCCTAGCCTGTAATTGATTCTTGTCTTAGTCTAGGGGGCATATGTTGCTTTAAGCTTATCTTGGGTCTCTTTGTGCGTCTGGGTTTCTTGGGCAACTTGGTTCCAATGGTGTTTTTCAACACCACCCCAATGGTGTTTTTCAACACTACCCTTGCATCGAGTGTTTCTCAACACTTATCAGATGTCCTACCTGCTGTCTAGTATGATGCAATATTTCTCATTTGCAGATGCAATACTCAAAGTTTGACTCTATGACCTACACACACGCACTTGACTTGCTGAGATTTGTTTGAATTTATTTCTTTGCATGCTATCTATGATGATTTCTTTGCTGAGTGGTCTCTCCCTGAGAAGTTTTCGATGATGCATAGCTAGAAGACTGAGGGTATGAGAACATGTTTTATTGCTTTTTCTGCTTGTGGGTATATTTTTTTGATCCTAACTATCATGAGCATTTATGCTGGTCTTACTTGACACTATGGATTGACAGGGTATTATCCTTGACTATTTTTGTGCAAGTGCATACTTGTAGCCATCTTGACTTTCCTTGTGTCTCGATGCGAGTATAATCTTGCTATATTAAACTTAGGTAATCTCACTGTGCTAGTCATCTTGACCTACATGTCTTTGATGCCTAGGTGAGATTTCCACATTCCTATCTGATAAAGATCATATTCATATTCACATAGTTATGCTAGTGTGTATTGTATGATCTTGTGACGCTACCAATAACTCTCGATGATGAATATTAGATGTCTATTGGCTTTGTAACCTTGTAAGTAAACCACTTTTCATGTAGCTTGCATTTCTTAGGTTCATGTTAGTTTAGTTTTGCATCTTGCATATGGAGAGAGCTCTCCTTTCATTTTTCATGGACTTGTTAATTAGCTGCGCTCACCTTTTTCTTCTTCCCGATCATGTCTTTCACTTTTTTGTCTTTCATCTCACATCATTTTCTCTTCATTTCGGGATCCAAACTGAAATCCACATTCACCTTGACCCTTTCTCCCTTTTCTGCATAGTTGGCTGACCTTTTGAGGCCTGATCCTTTGAGCTTCACTGGGGCATCATAACCTCTTCATCCCCATCTCTTTCAACCTTCTAGTCTTTCATTCAAATCCCAAGTTACAATTCCCCCCTCTATGGCATTTACGGGTTGAGGGACCGATAGGTTCGTGCCCCGTGTCCCATGTGTGGGGCATCCCTTCATTGGTTGATGGTTATTCTATTATCTTTCATCTTCGATTATGATTTCTAGTGATTTGATCATGTTGCTCTTGCTTCTGCATTCCCTCTACTTGATTTCACTTTCAATCCTGAGGGGGCAGACACATCATATCTTATTAGCTATCTCTTTCCTAAGTGTTCAGTACTGTCGCTACCAGGCTGACCATGCAGGATTTGCTATCTCTCTGTACTTCATTCTTTGGAGTCAGATCACTATCTTCTTGCCTTCTTGGCTACTTGCTTTCCTTCTTGGCTATTTTATTCTTTGACTGCATGTGATCCCAAATCGATCTCACATCTGTCAAAATTGCTATTGCTTGCTTTCTTGGTTGTCTGCTTGCCTTCTTGGCTGATCTATTCTTTGACTACATGTGTTCCCAGATCGATCACACATTAGTCAAAGAGGGGCAAAATGTATACACCTAAAAATGGTCACCTAGACTATTAGCCCCTTTTGCTAAATCATCAATTGCTTATTCTTGATCAAATCCTAGTTCTATCATTTATTCGATTATTTTCTATGGGCTAACCATCTTATCCTAAGTCTTTATTTATTTAAAAGGAATATTTCCTCCCCTTTTAATAAATAAAAAGCCTCCACTTTTCCTCTTATCCTAAGTTGCACAAATAAAGCATTATTCTTATTTATAAAAAGAGAAAAAGTACTTTTTGTCTCATATGGACACAAAAGTCAACTCTTATTTTCCTATTGGAGGATACTTGTGCACATGGATTGCTTCTCTTTTAAGCTCCACCGTTGATTAAATCTTTTTCCCCTTAATCTCCATGGTCCATTTCTCCTCCTTTCCTATAAAAGAAGAGCTCTCTTCTTCATTCTAGATCCCCAACTTTTTATGCTAACTTTATGCTGCAGGTTTTCTAGGTCACTTTGGAGTTTTTGAAGATTTGGAGCATTCTTGCATTCTACATCTCATTCTTGCATTCTTAGCTTAGCTTCATATTTATGCTTTCTTAGATTAGCTTCATTTCTATGCTCTAGATTAGCTCACATAGATTAATTAGCTTGGGTTGTAACACTTGCATATTTCCTTTTCATAGCCTAGCTTGCATTTCCATTTCTAGCATAGCATTGCATTGCATTTTCATTGTTGATTCTTGAGGATATTGGCATTCTTTCCCTTGTCTTCATTGAATCTCCCATTGCATGGTTTACTAGCAAGGTTATAGGCTAAATAGCTCTAGTTGAGAGCATTCTTAAAACCCTTGCACTCCATGCCTAGGGAGCTATGGATCGATTTGTGAGGGCTCATTCTTGAGTTTCCTTGCATGTAATGATTCATAGAAGTGTGACACATTTATAGCACACAAGGATGATTGATAACAGAAGGAACTACAACAATTTTGTAGACTTCTTTTTGGCACCAATGTACGATAAAATTACAGGCACTCCAATGCCTAGATTACTTGCTACTTGTAGAGATTTAATTCAACTTGGAAGTAAAATACAATTGGTTGACTGGTACTTCATGGAAGAGTACACAATGTTAAGGTTTTACGGTTCAATAGTAGAACCCTACAAACTTCCAATACATGTCACAAAGAGGGTATTTGCATTGGAATATGTATGGCAGATGAAGAGCACAGATGTACTCTGCAAGCAAATTTCAACATGAAAGTATGCCATTGATTGAAAAATTTAAAAACATGGATTCCTAGGAGGAGGTCAAAAAAGAGATGGAGAAATATGCTGCTGAAAATAATATGTCAATACATGAATTGTAATCACAAATTATCACATTGCACAAACAGAAAGGAAAAGTGTAGGCCATGACATTGTCCAATTTCTACTAGAAAGTTGCTCAACCATCTACAAAATCTATTCCAAATGACCTAATGGATGAATGTATGGATGATAATTGGACTCAAACCAAAATTAAAGATTTTTAGGAAATGAGGAAGAATCTCGGTGAGCCAAAGACCTCTAAAGATCTTTATGAGGTGGAAGAGGATAAAATGTTTAACGACTTGTGGAATAAGGAGCATCCAGCTGAAGAAAATGTCACCGATGATGATGACTATGACCAGGACTCTGTGGATCCCACATCCAGTGTGAATCCCACAATTAGTAGAGGACTTGATAAGTCCACAAAAGATAAATATACCAAATGGGCAGATATTATACAAAAAATGGGCTACCAAGGTAGTGGTGGTCTGGGTCCCAGTGGACAAGGGGTGTGGTCTACACCTGACCCATTACCTCCACCAAAACATGGTGCGAAACCAAGCCTTGGGCTTGGAGTTCAATCATCACATTCATCAACTCAGTCAATTCCATTAGTTCCAGCTTCAAATATAATTCCACCTATTGCAAGCACTAAGATTCAATCTCAATCAATTGCCACTCCCACAACTGTGGATATCATGGGTACAACTAAAACTAGTGGTCCGAAAAGGACATTGCAAATAAACATGAAAACAATTGTTCCCAGAGATCAAGGCAGGGTAAAGAAGCAAAAGGTTATGACAACTACAAGTATTAGTACAACAATACCAATGGTGAATGTGAGTCCAATAATTGCCCAACCTTCAGGACAAAACCCTTAGAACAGCCCAAAAACTCCACTTGTAATGGGTCAGGGTGTTGCTAATCCTCATGGTGGGATTAGCAGAACCACAGGCAACATAGGTGGAAGCTCATACATTAGTGCAAGTACTATTTCACCATTCAAACATTCAGATGTGTCACAAAACCTTGATTTTCGTTACAATGATTTTGTAACTAACTATGAACAATCAAAAAATAGGAATAGAGAAAATAGTAAGAAAATGAAGATGGAAGTAGTTGCTGTAGCTCGTGATGTAGCACCTGCATCCAATAGGTTATTTTCCACATATGACCCAAATAAAGATATGATGGAATTCATGGTTGTTATGCTCCCAGCTAGAGATAACAATCCACCAGAGAGTTAGTTAGATCCATCTCAATTTCAAGTTAGCACCCTCCAAATGGATTTATCCAAAATTAAAAATGTGGACAAGATAGATGTGTCAAAAATGACCAACCAAGTGGTCTACAATTCACTGATGAAGTTGGAGAGAGAGAAAGGAAAGCTTCAAGGCACAATAGATAAGTTAAAGGTAGACCTAGCAAATGTAAAGGCAACTGAGAAAGTAGCAAAAAATAGGTGCAAAGAATTAGAGAGAAGGATAAAAAATTCATCCTCTAAAGAAGCAATTGGAAAACAAGAACATATGGACGTAGAACTAAAAAATCTAAGGGAAAAATTGGAACAGAGCGAAAAGAAACTTGAGGATGAAAAAGCCTCTTCATTAAGTTTCTACAAAAAATTAGAGAATGCGGGACATGCAACCAATAACTTAAAGAAAGAATTGGAGAATGAGAGGGTAAAAACAAAATAGTGGGAAGAGAAAGAAAAAGAGTGGGAAGAGAAAGAAGAGCAAATAAGACAACATGGTGAACACCAGTTCTAAAAAATGAAAGAAGACCTAAAGAAGGAAAATAATACAATTAAAAATTATGAAAACATCTTGAATGACAATGTAAATAATACAATCAAACAAATAAAAAAATTCTTTTGGGGGCAAATAAAGATGTCTGGTGCTAGGTTGTGTGATTGGTTTGAATTGAATGAAATTGTTACAGATGTTAATGGGAAGTTGAAAGAGCACATTGTGAAGAACAAAAGTTTTTCTCAGAGACAGAAAACTGCAAAGCAGATTATACAAGAAATCAACAGAACCAGTGACATGCATTTGGAAAGCAAGGGAATTCAGGACCGCGTTGGTGCAACAATAAAGGCGACCTCTATCTTTCAAATATGTTAGAAACTAACAGAAGCAGATGAAACTCTTGCCTTATTCGGGCCAATGCTCGCCAAGATGAATAGTAAAACAACCAAATTGATATCTCTTGGTTTGACGAGTCCTGGACCTGATTACTCATCAACGAATTTCATTGGAAGAGAAGCTTACAAAAAAAAGTTGGAGGACACAATGATGTCTAATTTAGGCAACCTTCCTCAGGACATAACTCATGAAGGCATTGCAAAGTGCATCAAAACATTCACAATTTTGAATGCAGTATTGGAAGGAACATTTTTTTCAACTCACTCTTCCAAGTATGGATGGCTGACGAAGTTGCAGGTCATTTACTATAACATCAAAAATTTTGCCCTTCCAACCGACGAAGAATGGAGCATACTAAAGAAACTGACAGAATCATCTTGATCTCATCAATCATAGTATGTGGAAGTACTTTTAGTTTCAATCATCTCTATATCTTTAGTATATATCTTTGATATTATCCTAAATACTAGAGTCTAGAATTGAGTTTAAAGTAACAAGTTTGAACTTTGTTTTTTGAACAGGATCAATGTTGCAGTCTTGCAGTTGCAGATGCTATTGCCAATGCTAATTTACTAAACCGGCCTATCAAATGTAGAAATGTACAACTAAAGTTGTAGAGATGTTGTAGACTTTTAGTTGTCTTACTGATTTACATTTTTAGACTTCTCACTTCACATTAGGCAAATCAACCTGAAGTTGTTGTTGCTCCCTTGTTTCTATAAAAGGGAATTCAAGGTCATTGGCTTAGAGTTAGGGTAATGAAATTGAAATTGGGCAATGTGCCAAATTGCCAATGGGTATTGAGTCATTGACTTTCGTAAACAGAATCACAGAGCTGTATTGAGGCATTGTATCATATTTTTAATTAAATTAATGAGAATCAATATTTCTAACTCTAATAATTATAACATATGAATTGCTATGTTGTCAAAAAGAATAATGAAAAATCTACAAGAATTGTACCATATGAGCTGAATAATGCAAATGAAAACCATTATTAATCGTGGAATTGAATCTTGATGACATTATCAACCACATTCATGTTTTTGACATTGGAATATGCTATTATGCATGATTGATGATGAGATACAGAAATTGATAGTAGACTTTAGGAAAAAGCTTAATAAATACCTAGGACCTGCTACTTCTACAATGGTTCAACTTCAAGTTTCCACATCATATCATCATTGAGATCATCAGATTTAGTGCCATCAACATCATAGCTTCCTTGGTTCTTCGATATGTTTTCTTCACTCTGCATACCACCGCTTAACTGATGTTCACCACTAGCAGTACTAGTACTAGTACATGAGTCAATGACATCATTGTCTCTGGCATTCCCACTCCTAGTCCCACTTTGGTTTGAAATGTTTCCCATCCCTCTTCTCTGACATTTCTTCCTCCACAATTTCAGTGCCCTTTCGTAAGGAAAAGTATTGACTTCATACCTGGATGTATAAAGCCTCAAGCAATTTTCCAGATTCTTGTCTAGTTTGTTTCTTAGCTTTGACTTTAAGAATCCAAAAGCACTGAAAACTCTCTCATCCTCCACTGACCCCAATATCATGGTTAGACATAAATTATCAAGCTTGAAATATTCTGATATTGAATCAGTCAACAATTTGCTCTCAACTAGATTTTTCCAAAGCCTTGATACTGATCCATCTTCGTGAGGGTTCCCTCATTGTCAGTGAAAAATGACCTGATTGCTCTCTCAAATGATTTGCATCTAAAATTCCATTTAGAGTTACACCATTTAACTCTTTGGTTTTGCAAAAATGATCTATTAGAGTTAGTAGCTTAGTTTTAAAATCTTTCAGACTATTCATATTCCAATATTGAGGAAACACAATAGCCATGGATTCAAGTAGTTTGACTGGAGGCAATCTCGCTCTAATCTATGTGAAAAGATCAAAGGCAATGTGCTTCACAAAAGTTGTTACAAACTCAATGATCTTGGTAAAGTCTTCCCTTTTAATACTTGATACTCACCTCATGGGGTTCTTTCCTAGTTCCTCAAACTCAATCCTGGAAAAGTAGTGCATTGGTATCTCAACTCTGCGAACTTCTGCACATAGCTCCCCCTTTGAACCAATTTTTAAAAAGTTATCAGGATTGTCCAAATATGTGATTTTCAGTCAGCTGGAAAATTTTACATCATCGACACATAATTCATAGAGATTATCGAGCGTCAAGCATGTCAATTTACGCAGCACAGCATATTCTGCAATATACATAGCTCTTTGTTGTGCCTTTTTCATTATATTTCTCATTTCCTCAAGCATGGGGAGAAGACTTGCTAATGTTAACAGTGTCTCTACATTACTTAACATTGCCAGCAATGCAAGAAATTTTGGTTGCCCTGCTTCGTCACGACTTGAGTTCATTAGACCAAGCAACGATTGATATTCTGAAAAAACTTGATGTACTGGTCCATCCAAAGAGATCCATTTGGTATCATTATCCTTGAGAAGCTTGTTCCCATCGGTTAGTCCTTCGACAAAGTGTTGAAATTCCCTCAATCATTTCAGACTTTGACAGAAGTATTGGTAGAGCTCTTTGAGTAAAGCTTCATTTTTTTGTACTGGAGCATGCTTGCTAACAACTCCAAAAGCTAGATTCATTTTGTGGGCCATGTAGTGAATGGGAGTAACGTAGGGTGCACAAGAAGATTGTATCCTTGTGCAAAGACCACCCATGTGGCCTTGCATTACTGAAGCTCCATTCGCTCCAACACACACCATCTTTTTGGCAATGGTCATGTCATCTATACCTCCATATTCAATTAGAGAACTCTTTACTACTTCAAATAAATTTTCTGTTGTCGCATTATCCCTCATTTTAGCAACAGTTAGTAGATGAGGTTGGCAAACAAAATTCTATATAGTATAAAGATGCATGCATACCTAGGAAGTATTGTCTACTGTTGTAACCTCGTCTAAAGATAATGCAATAAAATTTGACTCTTTAATTTTTGCCTTCAGATCCTCTTTTTCAACCTCGACAAGACAACTTGCCCATTCCCATCCACTGTTTACTAACCAGTGACTGTTAGCATAGTTACAGACTTTCACAAAGTGTAATAAAGCACTCAATGATGGGTAGTCTATCATAGGATGCCCTTTTCTCAAAATATTAAACACAACACTTGACTGAACAACTTTTCCCATTAGTTCTACTTCCAATGCTTTTCCAAAGCTTCAATAGAGCCTTTAACTTCACCAGGCTTTGTCTTTATATTATGCTGAAATTCATATAATTCTGCATTCCTAACATGTTGAGATTCCTCCTTTGTTTTCCATCTTATCACTAATTTTTGAACTCCATCTATGGTTTTCTTTTCGTAAACTTTACCCATATGCTTCTCTATGGTGTCGATTTTTAGCTGCAACCTCTTTTCCTTCTTATTTATCTCACTGCAAATCTTACATCTGCATTCTACCGAAGGCTCCCCTTCAATTGGATTATCCACTGGTTCAATGAATGGATACTTTGACACCCATTCTATTTGAAAATTCCTCGACAGATCCCACATTCTATCATTCTTTGATTTGTATTTTCTTTTCTTCCTTGCACCATCATCTTCTCTGACATTCTTAGTCTCATCCAAGTCGATTATATCATTATGGCTACTCTGGGTATTTAACTAAAAATCTTCTTCAAGTTCATTGTGATCTGAGATATCAAGTTCACTGACTTCTTCAATATGTCACGTAGGTTCAGCCTCAGGTTGTGAATCTTGAAAATCTTCTTGTGATGAAGTAGCTTCCCGATTTTGGCCAGAAACATTTCCAACACCATGACCAAAGTATGATGATAAGGTTTTGCATTTTTTTGGCCTCTCTTGGCTTTCCCCATATGCCGGAGCCTTACCCTTATTCTTGTTTGACATCTTAATTCTTCAACGAAATAAAAGCTACCACCCTACCAGTGAAAAAAAATGTAAAAGAAATGTTTACTTGTTGAAGAAGTGACAAATGACAATAGAACTATAATATACAATGTTTACATAGTCACAGAATAATAATCACTTACCTTTGCCTCAAATTCTATCGTAGTCATGACTCGCCAAAGCAGTCAAGACTCAATAGTCTGAACTTCGCTATCAATCAAATTGAACCAATCCAAATTGTGTACAATAACATTGATGTATGAATGTATTTATACTAATCTTTATTGGTGAATTGGGCGACAGGTATTAGGTCGGTGTCCAAATATTTGGCAAAGCCTATGTAATTATAACACGTCTTGTGTTATATCCTAGGTGATTATGGGTCATCCAATACCATGGTAATATTAATAAAGTTGGCAAAAATCAATCGATTTGAGATACGCGTTCGTAAAATGGCTGGCGAAGTTGGGTCTACCTAAAAATATATATATATAACTATTGGAGAATATAGGCTGTCCATTTGGGGCTACTTTGAAATTATAAGCGAATGTTAAAAAAATATTGTGCCCAAAAATTATATGCCATTGGCGATGATCCTGGGCATTGGACCCAATTTTCATAAGTGCGGGGCGATATGATCATTCCCATATGGCCAATATATTTTCCAAATCAGGGGTCGGTGACAAGCAACATTCACCAAATGGTGAATAATCGCCACTAAATTTTTCGCTGGTCAGTATCCTTATACTTTTCCTTAAGATATCATCATAGCTCTATATTTTTATCATAATGATGGGGGAATATATTTATCCTCCTTGTGTATTATATAGAATATTCTAGGGAGATAATCCTTTCCTTGGGGAAATCTTTTTGCACCATATTTTATAGTGGCCTCCTAGAAAGATGATTTTTTCCCTAGTACAATCCTTTTGCAAGATTTCTATAACAGATTCCTAGGGAGACAATATTTCCTTTGGGAAATCTTTTTGCATCATTTTTTTATAGTGTATTTGTAGGGAGACAATGCTTTCCTTGGGTCAATAATTTTGCACTATTTTAGTAGGATTTCTTGGGATACAATGCTTTCCTAGGTTATCCTTGAGGTTTGTTAACAAGCATAACACAATTTACTATAATATCAACTCCATATTTGGGATAAGTAGAACTATAATAACACAACTTGCTAGACTATTTCCTACTCTTCCTCCTCTTTATCTCATAGATTATACAACATAACACAACTTGTTATCCAATGGAATATGTATTTTTTCATGGATCACCTAGCATAATGCACTTTTCTAGTCTATGTAATCTCTCTCTCCCTCTCTCTCTCTCTCTCTTGCTAAATTGGGGGCTAAATGTAGCATCATAAATCATAAGAACCTTCCCAATGTGTATAATCTATGATTACTTAGCACCCATTTTAATGTTTGTTCATGCCTCATGCACCATTAAACTTTATTATGCATTTAATTAGTAAAATATTTAAATATTTGTCCTCTATTAACTTCATTTATATGCTAGCACTTAATTTTAGGTGTGACCCTTCAATTATTTTATTCATTTATTACTTCTTGCATATATCAGCCCTATTTCAATGTGGGCGACCTTTTTTATTTATTCCAAATTCAAGCCTCGATTTTGTGCACATTTTGGGTACCCTCACACAATCATCAACCCCAAAATTAATAGTGAGCCTTGATTGGTAGAAATGGGTGCCTCATAAGGCATGGGGTGAGATATATTACCCCATGTGTCAAGAGGCACCTTGTTCAACACAAAGGTGGCCTAAATTTAAATTGGAGAAAGGTCTTGGTTTTTAGTAGGATATGCAAAATCCCATCAGCCTCCTTCAAGTTTTCAGCCTCAAAAAGGTTTGAAGAGGTATAAAAGTAAAGCTACCTCCCTCATTTAGGAATCCACTAGCCATGATCAATCCACTAATTAAATTAATAATTCAAGCTCAAGTATTCAATTTTTTCAAGCATTCATTATGGAAAGCTACAAAAATCATTATACAAGCATGTCTTTTGTGATGTCCTTTTATGTCTTTGGGGGGCCATGCTATTGAATCAGCACTTGTGATCTCATTTTATTTATAAAATTGCATAATTAAAGGTATAAGACATCTTATTCCCTTATTCAAGCCTTTGCTACTAACAACACATTTCCATTTTCAAGAATTTATATTTCAATTTCAAGGTTAATTCCTATACAAGGGTTTGATTGAGGAAAACCCCTTTCTCCCAATATTTTGCCCATTTTTTTATGTGTAGGTTACATAGTTTTAGAAAAGGATATAGGTAGATCTAACAAAGTGTTACAAGTGACAAAAGTTTCATCAGGATTTTTTGGGTCTCAAGTACCTTCAAGGACCTTAGGCGAGTTTGGTTTCCTTGTACCCTCTAGGTCACCCTATTCCTACCATTCCAAACTAAAATTTGGATCACATGTTAGTTGGTATTTTAGATTTCAAAATATGATATTAGAATTAGGTTTGGTATTTATGATTTGTCTACATACACATTGTTCCTTCTTTCCTCTCATGGTGCCCTAGATCCCACATTCTTGATTTGCATAGTCATCTTTCAACTCCACATCAAAGTAATCCTTACATCCTCTTAGCACTTGAGCCTAGTGGATCAACTTTCCTTCCTATGTATTATTGAAGATAGGTGTGAGCTTCCTAGTTTGTCCATCCATCCTAGTGAAAGCTCCTCACACCCCATTTTATTTCATTACAAACATATTTATTTATTTTTAATTAACTATAGCTTCATGTTAACATCATATAACAACCAAAAATGGGATCCTAGTTTTGCACATCGACACCTTGTTCTAGCCAACAAAAGATATTCTTCCCTCTAGGTACATTCTTTTCACCATTTTTGCATTTCATATTTGTATAAAATAAAAAATAAAAGAATTTAATCAAGTTTTTTAATCTTTTAATCAAGCTTTATGTATCTTGTAAATTAGGGTTTAAATATCAATGTAAAATAGGTTTAGTTTTAAATTTGTAAACTAGGGTTTGAAATATTGTAAGTTAGACATTTATTTAAAATTTTAAATTTAGTGTTGTAAATTCTAATCTCTTACAATTTTTCTCTCCTTTTTAGGCCCTATTTTTTGGTGTGCTTCCTTCTTGGTCATTTTTAGCCTATTTTTCCTTATCTCATCCAAATTATCATGAGATGCTCATGAGGTAAGCTAATCCAATATCTTAGGCCTATATAGTATCCAAACACCTCTGTTTTGTACCTTTCTAGTTGGACTATGACACTTAGCACCCTAGTCGTAGGAAATTTAGTCCCTCCACAAGGAGCCCAAATTTGAACCTTTTGGAGTGTCCATTTCCACCATTTGTGATCTGATCCTAATTCTGATCTAAACATTGGAAGTCGGCTTGAATGTGAAAATAACTTGATAACCCTATATAAAGGCATCATCTCTAATTCATTTGATCATCTTTCACAATATACAAGTCTCATTCAAGCACTTAATTCCTTCATTAAAGAGCATGTCTAAGTACAAGGAGCATCAAGCCACACCACATTATCTTTAAGTACATTTTCATGATGGATTTTTTTAACGATTTATCATGTTATTGCATGAACACTTGGAGGACTTATCTAAAGAGCATTACATCACCACCATTATGTATATTAAGGTATAGCCTTATCATTTTTTGTTTTCATTTCATATATAGAATCTTCCCTACTAGGGGTAAGCTCTATTTTTTCATCATGATTTTTGTATTGGAGGTCAATACCTACCTGAGGTTTGACTTAGGAAAGATCTTATACACCACAACCATTTTTCCCTCTCCTCTATTTTCAAGATACAAATTTGAGAGTGGAATGTTATAGATTTGCATAAAGTAGAACGAGACATACAATTCTAGACTTTGAATTGGAAGAAACTCATATTATATATTGATTTTTACATGTGACCAACATTTTTGGCTAAATTTTGGAGGAAGTGATCTACAAAGAACCCTGGTCTAGAATCTAAAGTTTTATCTTTTAAAAGAACCTCCAAGTCTAGGGTGCCCAATGAAATCGACTCTCATTTTTAGGCTCAAATTTTAATGGCTAGTTTCTTTCTATATCTAATTTATAGAATTGTACTGGTATGTTTAATTTTTTATTTTTTCTATATCTATTTGTTTATATTGAGTATTGCTAATCTTGAACAATTTTACCCAATCATTTATTTTCCACATTAAATCATATCAAACACAAAAAGAGAAAATAATTGTAGACAACATTTAGCTCTCCTTTGTCATAAGAAGTTGAATCTTGAACTTTCTATTTCTTCTAATGAAAAGATAGTGATTTAATATCTTAGTTTATGTCTCTAGGATAGGATCTCATTTCTCATCATTTCTTTTTGTGTGATGTGTGCTTCCTAATTTGCTCTAGAATTTTCCATATTGTCCCCATTACAAAAAATTAGGGTTAGGGTTACATCTTACCAAATAAATAATCCTTTAAATATTATGATTCTAGATCTTAATCCTACAATTATAACATAAATAGAATATACAAATATATAACTATATATGTATCTATTTGACTATAGATAATATCACATCATAATCATATACTATCATTATGAAAGAATATTAAAGATTAGATGAATAAATATGATAGGTTGACCTAAAGCCATTTCTACACTAAGCCCAAGAGTGGATGTATACCAATGTCCTCCTCTTTGCTTTCTTAGTGGTTTTCTTATACCTACTTTCCCTATCAATGTCTAATCCTCATAAAGAAATGTCACCATTTGGAATTTTGGTTGAATTTGTGAGGGGGTTTCTCAGTCCTATGTAAGTTCCATATTGGACTCCTTGCATGATGTAAGTTCTCTCTTGTCTTTCTTACATGATTCAAGTGTTCTCAATATCTCCTTACTTGATGCAATTTCTCTCTTGATCTCCTTACATGATGGAGATTATCTCTTGGTCTCCTTACATGATGTAAGTTCTCTCTTTTCCTCCTTACATTTTGAAAGTGTTTCTCTTTACCTCCTTAAATGATCAATTGCCCTCTTGGCCTCCTTACATAGTGTAAGTTCCCTCTTGGCCTTCTTACACAATGTATGCCACCTCTTGGCCTCCTTACATGATTTAAGTTCTCTCTTAGCCTTTTTCTTGAACAACCAAAATACTAAGAGGGAGGAGGGGCGTGAATTAGTATTCCCTATATCTTTAATTTTAAATCACAAATTACTCTTTTGGTTCACTAAAATAAAAACTAAATAAAAAACTAAAACATAAGAAACATGTGTACAAGATAACACTAGATTTTTTATCATGGAAAATCCAAAAGGGAAAAACCACATAGAGTGTTAGCTCTCAATATTGTATAACTAGTTATAGAATATTAAAATTCTCACTACATGACTCACTAGTGGGCTCATTACCCTAGAAAAATGAGGTGCATGACTAAGAGCTCACTACCAAGAGGGATTATAATAATGAACTGATATAATTGTATTTGAGGTATGCGTAAGTCATTTCCTTTGAAGTTCAAAAAATAGACTTGATACACTTCATCTATCCTTTATCAATTCACATAAAATTTGTTATAGGTTGACATGTTCGTAGCAACTATCTGTTCAAAATAAAAACCAACAACCATATATATACTATTTTTTATGCAAGATCATCCTTTGGTCATGGGAAAGCTTACATCAGCCAAAAATATTTCCCTTTTAGTTTGTTCATGTCAGCTAATTTCCATGTTTTTAGTTGTGTTTCCTTATTTTGGATCATTTGTTGTTGCAGACCTCAGGGTAGGTTATGTACATCATGTTTTACTTATATCTAGGTTTGCACCTCATTTTGATACTTTGTGGTGGAGATATTATGGATTCATGTTTAGTTCTATATATTCTTCATGCCCTAATGGTTAGTTTGAGTTTTTCGATATTGCGAAGCATTTTCCTAATCAAAAAATCTTTGTGGATCATATCATGATGATCTTTGATCTTTGGACAACATTACTCTTGGATCACGTGTCATTTCAATAGCTTGGCATCAAGATCCTTATGATTTGAGGCTTGACCTATATTTTGATATTACATTTTTTTGTTCTTGGAAAATGTGATAGATCTAGGTTGACACGTGTTGTGAAGGCTCTATATATTGAGGCATTTAATCTTGTTAACTAGTCGATAAGAAGGATAACCCTGGGAAGGTTAATTCTAGGGTTTAGGTTTGGATTTTTGTTGTAATCAGTAATGTATGTCAAAAGTATGTAAACTGCATGTTGCAGGTCAATTTGATGTAAATTCCTTAATTTTTGATAATGCAAATGTGGGATTTTGCATGTTTCTAGTTCATTGTTAAGTTCTTGTTGATCTTGAGTTGTTGATTTCTGCTATGTTGACTCAGGCTGCATGGTTTGGACCATCTCCATTGGGGAAACTCCTTCCATGACTACATTAAGTGGTATCAGAGTGAGATGTGTTCTCATGATTTTTAAATCTAAATTTCTGAGCTTTTGAATCCCTTGATGTGTTTTTTGTGGGGTGGAAAAGTGTGGATCTTACCTACAATAACTAGGAATTTTGCGAGGTGGTTAGGAGTGGATTTTCTATTTATTGTTGAGTTGTTGAGGTATCCCATTAGTGAACCAATCACCAAGAGGTGGCATGTTGTAAATTATTTTCAATAGGTCATCGAGTAAGAGGTAATTGAGACCTTGTAGTCAGATCGTCAAGTTGAAGAAGTTGCACTTGAAGAATTTAAGAATGGGATTAGGAATGAGATCATAAATTTATTGGTTGGATTGTGAAGGTATCCTAAGATAGAGGAGGAATATGAGGAAGTTGCTGAAGATCTAGAGACAATAGGGGCTAAGGTACCTACAGATGAAGAGAGATTGTTGAGAGATATGGAACAAGTAAGTATTGGTCTTAGAATGGAGGTTTCTAGTTTTTATGGCTCATTGCACCCAGAGGATTTGATAGACTAGATTAGGGAGTTGGAAGATTATTTTGAGCTTAAGGATATCATATATCCACAGAGGGTTAGGTTAGCACATACTAAATTGAAGGGTCATGCTTCCTTATGGTGGAAAGGGTCACATAAGAATAGAGAGGAGAATGGTGAAGTGAAAATCACTAGGTGGAGGCAAATGGTTTATAAATTGAAGGCTAAATTTATTCTAGAGGAATATGAATTGGAATTGTTCAAGAAGTTACAAAATTAGAAGAAAAAGGACATGAGTGCACAATAATATACTAAGAATTTTTATAAGATGACAATTGGATCTGGACACCGAGAGATATCTAGGGAGAAAGTGGCTAGATATATTAATGGTGTGATATTGAATATTTAGTATGAGCTGAGAATGTTGAATATTAATATAGTGGAGGATACTTATCAATATGCGCTAAAGGCATAAGATAAGGTAAATAGGAGATAATAGATTAATCCTAGAGGAAAGGAGAAACAAGTGAGTAGCAATGGCAATGAGAAGCAGCTCCTTGAAGTGTTGGAAAGTGATGTTTTGAGAGCACTATGGATCACTTGAGGGTTTTCATTTATGGAAACACTTATGTTATAGTGATCACATGAAGTGAGTATAAGTGTTGGAGACACAATCATGAAAATGACTAAGTACAAAATTAGAGTTACAGTATACTGCAATATTATTTTGGTCAGCGACGATGATATATGATATATTATGGATTGAGAACTTAGAGGAAGAAATTTTGAGATATGTATGACCTTCAGTTAAGGTCGCATGTTTTTTGGTGTTGATATCAGTAAGTTACAATGATATGAAGGCATGCGAAGACAGAGGAATAGTGAAACAAGACATATGAACAATCACGATGATTGAGGGAAGGCTAGATGGAATCGTAACATGCTAAGTCAGATGAAGATTGTATATTTCCAAAACTTTGGTAATATATAAGATCATTGACTCAGTATTTATTATTTTCATAAGTAATTATTATGTTTTGTGTTATATTTGAGAGCCGACTGGATGGAAAAATAGATATAAGTATAGTGTTTTGTGGAAGCGATAAGTGTGAACTATGGGATGAGGTGATGAATGAAAATTTTGGATATTAGTGATGATTGATATCAGATGAAAGATCAGTGATTGACAGAGGCTATTGTGAAATATAACTAGAACTATCAAATCATAGTAGATGCTTGTATTGTTCATTATTAAAGAACACTTTTGTAACATAATTTTGATTGTAAGAGTTGTAAGCTAAGTATAACTTTAAAAGGGTTTTTCTATACCCCTAACAAGGTTCCTATTCCTCTAACAAGGAAATATACTATGTAATACTTAGCTCCTAACAGGGCTAGATCTCCTAACATGGATTCTATATTTAGTGCATTATTGTGGGTACCATCCCCATCGGGGTTTTCCTTTGGCCAAGGTTTCCTCAAAAACAAATAATGGTGTTATGAGTTATATGTTATGTGTTTATGTTCTTTTCATTTCAGAATTCATATGGTTTATTTGCAATTGGTTTAAATTTAAATTGAAGTGTTGTAATACTGATTCACCCCCCCCCCCCCGCCCCCCCCCCTTAGTATTACTTAATCCTAACAATTGGTATTAGAGCTATTGTCCCTTGAAGAGAAAGCCTAACAACTTAAGGGAGATCAAAATGGATTTAGAAAGTTTGCAAGAGAACTTTGAAGCAACACTTGATGACCTGGACAAAGAAAAGGATGAGAATGGTGATTTGAGATTCAAATTAAGAAGAGCATAAGGCCTTATCAAGAAATTAAAGGAACAACTTGAACTTTCAAGAAGTCAGAGACAAGACCTTATGGAAAAGATCAAGGAGGATTCAGACAATGATACATCAGACCAAGAATATGGAGAAAGAAAAAGAACAAATTAATCTTCTGATGATTAAAGAGATTCAACATGAAAAGGATGCAAGATACAAAGTTAAAGAGACTCTAAAAGAAGTAAACATACATATAGGAGAGATGTATATAGAACTTGATCACTACAAGGACAAATGCCTGAAAATGGAGAAATACAATCAGATCATAAAAGGTGAACTCACTCAATCCAAATTACACATTGAGAAGTTACACACGAGCAGTGATAAAATTGATGAACAAAGAGCGAGACAGAAACCTAAAGGAGACATGACTGGAATTGGATACAATGAAGGATAATTTTCTAAGACTCATGAAGAATCAAATGAAGCGAATACTGAAGATAGATCCACTTTTGAAGAACCTAAAGATCAGATCAGACCTTTCAGAGGTAAATGCTTTGGATGAAAAAAACTTGGACACATGAAAAGAGATTGTAGAATTGAAGGTCCTCTCAAAATCTTTACTGGTTATTGTTATAATTGTTATGCATATGGACATAATAAATCAGAATGTAGAAAAACTAATCAATCAAGAAGAAAACAAGATTACATCAGAGAAGAATCAATAGCAAAGATCGCATACTACAAATGCAATAACCTTGGGAATATTGCAAGGTATTGTAAGATGTAGGTTAATCAGGAAAGAAGGCCACCTACATGTTTCAAATGCAACAACTTAGGACACATAGAAAAGTTTTGTAGGTATAATGGAATGGACAATAGAAGAGGACCACCACCTGTGGTTATAAAGAAGAATATTGGTGACAGTGGTAAATTTCTTAATGAGTACATAGATGAGTTCAAGAATCATTTCAAGAAACCAGTAGATGAAGATGATGGGAAGATATGGAAGGTAAAAGCTTTCAATCAGGCATTGGTTTAGGGAGAGAGACTAGATGCTATTGTATCTTCACAAGATGTTAACATTGCTACATCGACCTAAAAGGCTGAGCATGGCCTTTGGGTGAGCATTGGACACGGATAAAAAATTATATCCAGCCCCTGATTATGTGTAATAAGCTCATGCAAGCTTAGATATGGTGTATACAGACATTATGGATTCTATATATGTGATCGCAGCACTTGGAGATTCATATCCTATGAGTGCAAGATTTATGTTTGACTGGAAAGTGTGCGAAGTTGAGCTAACTGTGATAAATGTGTTTATTCACCTTATGATGGATAAAAGACCTTGAAGCACATCATTTATTCACCGTTTGATAAGAAGTGACCAAGGAGAGCAGAGTTAAGAAGCACATCAGCCACCTAGTAACCACATTGCGTGATCGATTGAAGCAGAAGTTTTGGAACTCATCATATTCAAGGTATTTAGATCATATACTCTATCAAAAGCTATTTATGCACCTATCATATATGATATTATTGATAGACCAAGGTAAAAGTTTAAGAGGCACCCATTTAAGTCTTGTGAGGATGATCCAGAAGGATCATTTTTGCAAACCCCATATGACGTGTTACACTTTGAAGACATTAGGGCTTACATTCATTGTAAGTATGAGACTATAGGGGATGCAAAGATCTATAGGGAGATAGATGAAATGATAGATTCTGATGGGAAAATGAAGGAATAGTTTAAACACTTGGAAGACCAATCGATCATTAATCTAACCCTCCTAAATGAATTCTACGAGACTGAATAGTTCAAGATCATACTAAGCAGAATCTATGATTAGTTCATCTAGATAGGAGAGAAACCTGTAAAGATATGTAGCCAACCGATTCATGAGATAACTGGGTTAGACAACACTGGAGCCCTCCCAATGGCAAAGAAAAACATCAAGAAACAAGTAGAAAACCTGACTCATTCCAAATGGGACAAGAGAGCAATGACTATGAATGACATATTTCAGCAAGATTTGAGATTGGTAGAAATGCTACTAGGATATAAGTTATACTACATTAGAAGGCCTAATTTTGTATCAGTAGGGGTAATCATGAAGGCTTACAAAATGGTAAAGGAAAATACAAAGTATAACCTATGTGAGATCCTAGTACAACAATTCTTGGAGAATGTGAGGATTATTAGGAAAGATGAGTCAAAATCATTCAGACTTGGTTCACTCTTGGTTCACATGTATATTTATATTGAGCACAAATTTCCCAGAATGCACCCTAGAGCATGGAAGGACAGTGTACCTACTACTATACAAATATCAGAGAGCTACTCAAGATAGAATAAAAATTGGGTAGATGGTGAGTTGTTTGCAATGAATAAGATTCTTCAAAGGAAAATGAAGGAGAGATGTAGGATTCCTAAGGATTTAGTTGAGAAATACAAGGACACCATCTATTTTATGGTTGAAACTGATTGTGTATGCTTTGAAGAAGTTGAGCCTAGAAAGAAATGGTGCTACTATATGGGGTAGGTTAGTTTTGAGGTTCTTACAATGCAATTTGAACATGTACTAGCATCTTAAATTGATACATCTAAAGAGAGATGGGGAGCCTATGAAGAGAAGTCAACAAAGGTTAGAGAAGAACGAGATAAAGGAACAAGGAAGAGGAAAATAGAGAAAATGGTAGATGAATTAGCAGTGAAGGCTAGAATCATAAGGGAACAACTAAAGGAAGTAAGGAAAAAGATGATAGAAGGGTCTTCTAGCATGGGGATTGAAGCACCTCCTCCTTTTGAAGCAGAAAAGGCATTTAAGTCCTACTCTAATGTAATTGATTTATCAATCACTCCTGAGAAGATAGCACAAGAGGATGCACTTGTGAGCACTCCTAGGATATCTACAAGATTAAATAGGCCTATTAGCCCTAAGAAAAAAAAATTCAAGGTAGAGACAAAGAGAAAAGAGGACAAGGTGATAGAAAAAGGAGTAGAAAAGAAGAAGGCAAAAAACCTATGGAAATTGGATATCAAAATACTGTAGAAAAGAATAATAAAAGATTGAAATTTGAAAACACTAAACATGTACTATGAAAGGTATGACTCTGAAAATCAATCAATGATTGAAGATATAGTGATTGAGCACTTGTTAGCTTACAAGAATAATTTGTTAGAAACTGAAGGTAGTACTCCTAAAGACTTCTATAGAAAGTTAGAAATCAGAAAACATTTGGCTCATACTGAAGATGAAACATTAAGAAATAAGGCCATTGAAGATATGTTTCTTGTGGTATCTATACAGGAAAGGGAGAGAATCATTAAAGAACTGAAACCTCTATTGAGAACTAAGGCCACACTTGTAAAGATAATGGAAAGGAAATGTGATGAGGTAATTGAAGACACGCATAAGGCATTGGATCAAATTCTTATGAGCGACATGCCTAAGAATTCTTCACCTCCCAAAGCTACCAAGCCTACACCTTTAGGAATGGGAGAAAACTCTAAGACAGTTGAGGAGAGTACGCAAGCAAGTGAAGTTGACAAGCAACCAAAATTCTTTGTTTCTAGTGTGCCTATATCACTTAAAACCTCACTTGATGTAAATGATCCTTTTCAAGGAAATATGGACATTGCGATGACAGTAGAAGAGGAAGGATAGAAAGAGGAAGAAAAAATAGAAAAAAAATAGAAAGAGAAAGAACAAGAGAAGGAAAAACAACAAGAGGAAAAATAGAAAGAAGAGATAGGAGCAGAAAAAGAAGAGGAGGTAAGAGTTGAGATTAAACAAGAACCAAACACCTCCTCCACCCTATTTTTGGAAACTATGGCCAAACCAGTGAGCATTGATGTTGAAAGCATGGATGGAGATGAGCTAATGAGATTATCCTTCATGGCATTTGCTAAGGAAAATGAAAGGTCAGAACAAAAGGGGGATAAGAAGGTAAAGGTGATTATTAGGGCAGTAGAGACTGTGAATAAAATGCTCCCTACACCTCTTACATTTCAATGAAAGGATGATGTTGAGAACCTAAACATGGCACTGTACAACTTTGACAGCCATTATGAGTCACTATTGAAGATCGTAGAGGATAAAGCCTGAGAAGAGATACCTTGAAAACAAGTTGAAGGAAGTCTTCCAGTCTATCTCATGGGACTTGGGCATTCTGAAAGTAACTACTATCAAAGCCAAAAGTTGTGTGGCACAATGAATTAAAATGTACAGTTATTGCATCAATCCCACTATACACATAAATAATATTGAGGACATCATAGCCAAGGACATGGCTACATTGGACATCATGATGGATAGTTGTGAGACCTCCTCACAAGCTGTGTTAGAAATGGATAAGTAGACATTCAATATTTTGGACAAATTAAATGTCTTGGATACAAAGAAAGGAGATTAGTGGCAAGATTTGGTTTACTAAAGATTCTAATCACTCCTAAGATATCAATTCTTGAAACTCATCTCACCGAGATGGAAAATATTGAGAATTCAATGAGCTCTGTACCCACTGAGTTGAAGGCGGCAGAGACTGCATCTTATGCACTGAATGGACTGGTCCATGTTAGTGAGCTACTGATTAAGTCATGGAATGATGAAGTAAAGACCTTGGAAGATTCCTTCTAAGATATTCTAAAATTGGTGAGCAAGCACTAAATCCTAAACTTTTGAAATTTTGCATTTTTGTATGTACCTTTGCCATTGATGTCAAAGGGGGAGAAGAACAGAAAAGAAAAATGAGAAGAATAAAATTGTAAATAAAAAAAGAGAGAGAGAGAAGAAAGAGAAGAAGAATATGTATATGTATATAGGAATGGAAAAGTAGAAGGAAGCTAATGTTTTGGACACTTAGTCATTTTTTGCTAAGTGTTGTCATCAATGCCAAAGGGAGAGATTGTTGGAAAGTGTTGTTTTGAGAGAACTATGGATCACTTGAGGGTTTTCATTTATGGAAAAACTTATGTTATAGTGATCGCATGAAGTGAGTATAAGTGTTGGAGACACAATCATGAAAATGACTAAGTACAGAATAGGAGTTGCAGTATACTGCAGTATTATTTTGGTCAACAAAGATGATATATGATATAGTATGGCTTGAAAACTTAGAGGAAGACATTTTGAGATATGTATGACCTTCAGTTAAGGTTGCATGTTTTTTGGTGTTGATATCAGTAAGTTATAGTGATATGAAGGCATGTGAAGACAGAGGAACAGTGAAACATGACATATGAACAGTCACGATGATTGAGGGAAGGCTAGATGGAATGGTAACATGCTAAGTCAGATGAAGATTGTATATTGCCAAAAATTTGGTAATATAAGACCGTTGACTTAGTATTTATTAATTGCATAAGTAATTATTATGTTTTGTGTTGTATTTGAGAGCCGATTGGATGGTAGAATAGATATAAGTATAGAGTGTTTTGTGGAAGTGATAAGTGTGAACTATGGGATGAGATGGTGAATGTGAATTTGGGATATTAGTGATGATTGATAGAAGATGCAATATCATTGATTGACAAAGGCTATTATGAAACATAATTGGAACTATCAAAGCATAGCAAATGCTTGTATTGTTCATTATTGAAGAACACTTTTGCAACAAAATTTTGATTGTAAGAGTTGTAAGCTCAGTATATATTTAATAGGGTTTTTGTATACCCCTAAAAAGTTTTCTATTCCTCTAACAAGGAAATGTAATATGTAATACTTAGCTCCTAATAGGGCTAGATCTCCTAACAGGGATTCTATATTTTAGTACATTGTTGTGGGTACCATCCCCACCAGGGTTTTCCCTTGGCTAGGGTTTCCTTGAAAATAAATAATGGTGTTATGAGTTATGTGTTTATGTTCTTTTCATTTAAGCATTCATATGGTTTATTTGCAATTGGTTTAAGTTTAAATTGAAGTGTTGTAATACTGATTCATCCCCCTCTCATTATTACTTAATCCTAATATGAAGATGATTCAAAAATTAAGTGGATAAAATAACCTGATCAAAGGGAACCTAGAAGAGGAAGTGGTAGAAAATACTTCTTAGGTAATTGTTTCAAGTATGGAGAGAGTGGGCATAAATATTATGAATATCTTGAGGGATCTAGAAGGTAGTGATAAAAAGAATTGTGCGGCACGTGAGGAGAAAGTAGCTGAGGCACTTGAGAAGATCTTGGTAGAACCTGAGATAGGAGAGTCTCTTATTCTTAGGAGAGTTATCATGAGGTGTAGTAAGAAGGAAGTTGAACCTTATCAAAGGAGGAACTTTTTTAAGACTATGTGAAAATAAGAATGTAAGTGTTGTGAGGTTACTGTGGATAGTGGAATTAGTACTGATAATTTAGTATCAGAAGATATGGTATAAAATCTTGGTTTGAAGAGGTTGAGACATCCTAGTCCTTATAGGATAAGTTGGTTTCAAGATAAAAATTTCATGGAGGTGGAGGATAAATTTTTGGTGAATTTAAACATTGGGCCTTTTAGATATGAAGTATTGTGTGATGTTGTATCTATGAGTGCTTGACATGTTCTATTGGGTAGACCTTGGCAATTTGATAGAGAAGCTATCTATGATTATATAAGAAACTTTGTTATAATAGAGAAGGATATATAAATATTTCATTTGGTTTCCTTAAAGGAAGATGGGAAGAGTGGAAGGAACTTGAGTCTGGTGATGAGTTACAGTGTTGAGAGACAAAGTACAAAGGTTGTGTTGAAGGAAGGCTTGGATTTGACAAAGGATCTTGTGATTGGATTAGAAAAGAGAATACTGAAAGTTGAGTAGCATAAGACTTGGTTGGATTCTTGTAGCAGAGGAAAATTAGATGTGAGGAAGAGTAGAGATGGTGGTAATATTTCTTTACTACCTTGTGTAGATGTAAGGCATGGAAGAGAAAGTGCGGAGTGGAATTAGTTGATGAATCTAAGGGAAGAAAGAGAGGAGGTACAAAGATAGAGAGTTGTAGATAAAGAGGATATTTGGATCAAGAATGAACATGGGATTTATGTGATGAATTTTGTAAGATATTCATAAGTTCCTCTTGTAGAACATCTTCTTCTCACTAGGGGTGTCTGATGCAAGAGCACCCTTGGGTCGTTGGCAATCTTGCATCACCCAAAAATATTTTCCTTTTAGTTTTTTCCTATTAGCGTATTTTTATTTGTGTTTCTTGGTTTTGGATAATTTGGTATTGTGGACTTTAGGGTAGGTTATGGACATCATGTTTTACTTATGTCTAAGTTCGCACCTCATTCTGACGCTTCATGGTGGAGGTATTCTAGATTCATGTTCAGTTATGTATGTTTTTTGTGTTCTAACAATCATTTGGAGTGTTCCGATCTTGTGAAGCATTTTCATGATCGAGGAATCTTTGTGGCTCATATCACGATGATCTTTAATCTTTGGCCAATGTTATTCTTGGATCTCACATTATTCCAACATCTTGACACCCATATCCTTATGATTTGGGTACTAACCTATATTTCAATATTATGTTTTATTGTTCTTGGAAAATG